>BTHU01000014.1:39554054-39566554 GCA_036184795.1 Tokudaia tokunoshimensis
GTCTGAAGACAGGTACAGTGTATTCATATATATTAAATAAATTTTAAAAAAAAGTTGCCCTGCTCATTTCCCTCAGTGAACAAGTTGTCATAGCCACTCCATGCGGAGGCTTAGTCGTGACTCTGTTTTCCAAATGTTGTACCACAGGCTTGAAGGGAGATTGATGACTTGTCCAAAGATATATGGGTTCCAAAACTCCATGTATTTTATTTAGTGGTTTTTCTGTATCTTTAGAATATTTGCTTGGAATGGGAAGATGGTAAAAACTGCTCAATTATTTCAGGAGTGTGTGATGCTTTTTTACTTCTATGCTTTTAATACTGTAAAGGGGAAAAAACGTGAAAATACCAGCGGCCTGCAGCCTCGACCACCCCCTGCTGGGGACAGAACCCGGTTCAGAGATTACTGATGCTGTTTTTTGAATAACAAAAATCCCTGCAGGAGTTAAGCATCTCCTCCCTGGCAGTTCAGACCTGGAGGAGCCAGACCAGACTGGAGGATGTCAGAATGATCAGGCCTTTTTCCCTGCAGCAGGATCATTTCCAACCACAGCCGGGATGCCAGAGGCATTAGCAAGCCTGCAACATCTAAAACCGACAGATCAATTCGCAGAAGCACTTCTAAGGGAAACAAATCAATATCTTCCTTCCCCTAAAGATTGATAACATCAGCAGGAAGCAACAGATGCATTTTAGGGCTAGTTCACCATAGAGGGGTGGTGTCTCCCTGTCTGGGAAAGCTGTTGTAAAACAGCACCTTAAAACACCGTTAAAACTCGGGCACCCATCGGGACAATCAGAGCTAAGGATCCTAACACACTTGGCGGCTTTGAGGATGCTCTCGAGTGTCCTGATTTTTCTAGACTAGCATCCCGAGGTGGATGCTACCATCCCCATTCCATAGGTGAGATTCAGGAAAAACAAAGCACCTCCTTTGCTGGACCACCCATATGGCCCAGACAGGATTGGGATCTTCTGAGTGTGAACCTCTTTTTCTGCCCAATCACCAGCTGTCCCCCAAACTTCATTAGACCTTGGGACACCTTCACTGTTTCTGACACAACAGAGGACCTCCTGTGCATTATTGCTTTTGTTTTCCCTTAACTTAGTTTTCATTGTATACATCACATTATTTATTAGGAAACCTCCTCTCAATAATACAGATGGAAGCAATGACTATAAATAGAAAGATGCTGTAAGGAGCTGTGAACACTTCAGAAATAAAACCAGCATGTTTCCCTATGCATCTCCCAAATCAATGGTCTGTAGGCATACTTAGAGAATACAGTGTTCTGTTGCAGTCTTTGTGGGGGGATCCTTATGTCTCTCACTTTAAAAAATGAAGTAGGGCCGGAGGTGTAGCTCAGTTGGTACAGTGCTTTCCTGGATTGCCACGGCCTTGAGTTCCATCTCCAGGAGCACATAAATGGGTCGTGGTGCTACAGTCCTGTAATCCCACCACTGGGGAAGTAGAGACAGAAGGATCAGAAGTTCAAGATCATCCTTGGAAAGTCTGAGGCCATTCTGGATTACATGAGACTAAAACAAAACAAAACCTCATAAAAACATAAGAACCCTAACTTTAAATCTGGAGGTCCTAAAATATAAACTCTATTACTGTAAATTCAACCCTCTACCCCACCATCTTCTCTCCAGGCAATTAGGTTATCTGAAAGGATGTCCCATGTGAACACAGGGACATGTGAAGCAGGGACCAGTTTGGACAGGCTTCCTGAAACCTGAGGAGCAGAGGAGATGAGAAATTCCAAATAACACTATCGGTTAAACAAGAGATCCATGCACAAGAAAATAGACGCCAACTAATTCTGCTGTGGAAACTCCACTCAACGCCAGGATTAAATGGAAAACTGTCTCACTTCATTTCTGAGGGAAATCTATCATTTAAATTCACTTAAGGCTCATTCGTGTCTTTTTGTCAATGCTGACTCACAGTGCTTTCCCTGATGTCCTCAGATCCTTGCTTCTTTGCTCTTTTTACAGCAACCTCTCCCCCTCCCCCCATCAGCATCCTCCCTGAAATCAGCTGCATTCATTACTTGGTCTCTGGTCATAAATTAGCTCCTTGCTTCCAGGTCCAGTTCGTCCTGCACACACTACCAGCACCATCTTTCCAAAGTACAGATATGTTCAACTTCTCTGTCATCTATGGTGGGCCACCGGCTGTGTTTAGTGGCTTCTGTTGCTCTAGGACTGAGTCTAAGTTCCTGCTGAAGAGACACCCGTGTGGTCCTTTATTGTAGTGCCGTTCCCAACACCTAAGAGATCATCGATCAGTGTCAGTCAAAGATGTATAGACAAAGAAGGTGGTACATATGCCCAGAGAGATGACTATTGCTCATTCTCTTAAATGAATGGGAAATTCTGGGTTTCAGACCACATACCAAAGCGGGCCTGGCCTCCAGGTTCTCCCAGCATCCTTCAGTCTCTATTGATGCACCACATGGCTGGAATTTCCTGCTCTCTACCATTAGAGTTCTAGTCCAGGGGTAAGGATTTCTCTACCCCAGAGGCTCGTCCCTATATTATATAGACATTTTGGTTCTCTCTCTCTCTCTCTCTCTCTCTCTCTCTCTCTCTCTCTCTCTCTCTCTCTCTCTCTCTCCTCCTCTCTGTCTCCCTGTATGCATGACAACTTCCCTTGTCTCATTCCTTGGGACCCATGAACCCGCCCAAGGGCTGCCCCCAATAAACCTGCCTTTATACTTTAATTTGGTATAAATTGGCTCATTTTGTCCATGGAGATAACCCACCAGGAACTAAAAAAGTGGACTGGAGAGTAGAATCATGGTCAGTAGATATTGGGAAGGGCCAGAGGTGGGAGATGGGGTGGAAAGGGCCAACTGCTTTGATCAGAGCCCTGTGGGTACATACCTGCAAGTATCACACTGGACCCCCATTAATCTTTGCAATTAATACACTTGGAAAAAGATTTAAAATATTCTGCACATGTGGGGAGAAGTCTAAATTTCTTCCCAGGGACATATAGGGTAATGGCCACATATTGTCCACAATTTACTGTCCCCCATACCAAGCCTCATTTGAAGAACCTTGTCTCAACCCTTCCCATTTTTCTAAGCATCCTTACTGCCTCCTGGGACTGTCCCATCACACAGTCCAGAACACACCCAAGCACTTCCGACAGATCTGTGGAGAGGACATGGGTTGCACCTCTGGACCAGGTGTTCATTTGAGCAAAGCACAAACAAATCTGGAAAAATCATTTGTCAGCACATGAATTATGCATTGTTTTCTACTTCTTTCCCCTAAGGTAATTCTCTTTTCTTTTTTAAATCTGATTCGTTGATTACTTCTTCCTAGTAAGTAGGGATGTTGACTGAAATATGGTTCTTGGTGTGAAATTTGAGCCTTTAAAAATTCAAATATACATGGAGAAAAGCATACATTTTTGTCTGTTAGCTGGCAGTGACTAAGACAGAAGACTCCCTTTAAAGCAATTACCTGTTGGAGAAGGGTAAATTTCAGCATAACACATGAGTTGGTTCATGTTCCTTTGTTCAAACATTAGTCGTTGGTGTGAAATAAGCCTGCATCTACCCACCTCAAATTGTGTTGTTAAACTGCCTTTGTTTTAAAAATGTACAGCAACAAAAATTCCTTTTATGAAACACCTTTTGAGTATTGGCTCTGGACAGGCACAGGGTGAGAAGCAGGAACTTGGGGTGCAATGGTTGGGATAGCAAATGCTACCTGCCCTTACTTTAGCCAAGAAATCTTCAGTGTACATATGTTTACAAGTGCTGCTGGAGAAATGTATTGAAAGTACAAAATCCTTCTGGGTTATACCCTGCTTTGTATCCACAACCCCACATTCCTCTCATGAAATGCTGCATCAGGTTTGCTTTTCAGATTAAAAAAAATGAGACTTAAAGATGTTATGTCAGTACTGGGGGGGGGGGTGGAGGGTGGCTCACGCCTTCAATCTCAGCACTCTGGAGACAGGTGAATCTCTGATTTTGAGGTCAGCCTTGTTTACAGAGGAAGTTCCAGGACAGCCAGGGCTACACAGTGTGTGTCTGTGTGTATGTGTGTGTGTGTGTGTGTGTGTGTGTGTGTGTGTGTGTGTGTGCATGGCTCATGCCTTCAGTGCCATTACTCTGGAGACAGAGGCAGGTGAATCTCTGAGTTTGAGGCCAGCCTGGTCTACAAAGGGAGTTTCAGGACAACCAGGGCTACACAGAGAAACCCTATCTCAAAAAAAAAAAAGGATATTATATCACCTAGTTGTGGTGTAAATGTGAGTGTGTGTGTGTGTGTGTGTGTGTGTGTAGTGTAGTGACTATAAGCCTAGGGGCCGTAGGGCAGGAGTAGGTGGTAGTAGGTTGTATTAATTTTGGTCTAGAAAGAGGACATGTAGTGGAATAAAGGCAAGGGCAATCATAGGCTGACTTTAAATGAGTGCCTACTGTGTGCCAGGCATCCAGCTTGCTCTGTCTGATTCATTCTACCTTAACTTTATAACTCTTCTCTAAAAACATTCATTATTTTCCATACGAGTGTTTCCCCTGCATGTATGTATGTATACTGTCTACATGCTCAAGGAGGTCGGAAGAGGCACCAAATCTACTGGAAATGGAGTTGTGGAGGTTTGTGAGCCACCGTATGGGGGCTGGGATACTGGACTCAGGTCCTTTGGAAGACCAGCAAGTGCTTTCTGACAGCTAAGCCAGCTCTCAGCTTCACTGCATCACTCTTCGTGTTAAGTATTTGCATGCTCCATCTTCTAGCTGTAGCAATTCCTTCCTCATATAGTAACGCATCCTCTCTACTGTTCCAGGCAAGGGTCCAGGTGGTCCGGTACAAAGTTCAGGGTACTTCCCACACATTCACCCTTCTCAGTAGCTGAGAAGACTCAGTCTTGTGGTGACGCCCTTTGGAGGGCTGCACATTGCATTAGTCTTGACTTGATGGCATGCTGTTTTCTTACGAGTTTGTTTGGATCATTTTTTTTTTTTTAGCATATTGGCAGTCTTCCTCTCGCTCATGGACTCACTTCATTGTCTTTTGTCAAAATAAAAGTCATCCTCAGGGGTCATAGCCACATACAGTATGTGTCCTGACAGTCCAGCTCAACTTTAGAATTCCTTGCAAGGTTTCAAATGGAAATCAGTAGCCCGAGGCCATCCCACTTCTGCTCCTGTCCTGCAGTGGGTTTGATGTCTGAGGGAGGGAGCTATGTATTTGTTCTCTGGCCAGGATGATATCAAGGAACCAAAACCGCGGGCCAGTCAGGATCTGACTCCATTAGTTCTCTCTGGGCAGCACACAAATCCTATTACTACAGTGGTGAGTCCTGGAAACGGGCAAGAGGAACTGGGGTAGGCAGGGTTGGCATCTTCACCACAGAGTTGCATTACTATTATAACAGCCGATACTGACAAATCGGTACTTGTCACCTGGCTGTTTACTCTGCTCCTGGACATCTCTAACTTACGGTTTCTGCTGTTACCTGTCTCAGCAAGTGACTTCTATTTGGCTGGTGTTGATGCTGATAAGGACTAAGGGACTAAATGTCACTTTGAAGAGTTGTCTTTCTTTGGCATTTCTGTAAGTCTTTCTGATGAACACTCTGTAGGACCTGCTAATCATTCTCAGAGACCCACTCTTTTCTTTCCAAATCTAGAAGTTTAATTTGACATGTGGCTGCCTAGCCAGAATTGATATTTCCCACTTCCCGTTACCCTTAAATACTGTCTATTATTAGTTAACTGTATCACTAGTAGATCATTAGTTAACTGTATCACTGAGCAATGAGTTTCCTGCAGCTCAGTACCTTTGAAAATAGACAAGAGGAGGGCTCTATAATCCCAACACTCATGAGGTTGAGGCAGGAGGATTATTGAGAGTTCAATAGCTACATAGGAAATTTGAGGCCAGTGCTAGCCAGTTTCAGGAAGAAATAAAAAGAAATAAAGGAGGGAAGGAAAGAAGAGAGGGAGGAAGGAGGAAAAAGAAGAGGGGAAGGGAGGGGAGGGGAGGGGAGGGGAGAGGAGGGGAGGAGAGAGGAGGGGAGGGGAGAGGAGGGGAGGAGAGGGGAGGGAGGGGAGGGGAGGAGAGGGGAGGGAGGGGAGGAGAGGAAATAAAGTGGAGAGGAGAGAGTGGGATTTTTCAAAAGGGACAGTGTATACAAAATCTATGAAGGTAAAAATAAAACTAATACAATTCAATGGGCTTTAAAAGAGCTGAGAGAGATAGCAACAGACAGACAGACAGACAGAGTCTGAATGGACAAATAACGGATTATGTGAGGGATCTACTGAGAGGAGAGGATTTTTTATTTTATTTTATTTTATTTTATTTTTTTGCTTAATAATCTCAAACTCTGATGGTTATGAATGAACTATAGTCATCCCTTCCCCTCTATAGAAAATTTATTCTAGTACTCCAAGGATACTAAAATCGTAGGATGCTCAAATGCCTTACACAAAATAGGGTAGTGTTTGCAAGTGACCTACACTCATCTTTTTTCTAAGATTTATTTATTTATTTTATGTATATGAATACACTGTAGCTGTCTTCAGACACACATCAGAAGAGGGCATCAGATCCCATTACAGATGGTTGTGAGCCACCATGTGGTTGCTGGAAATTGAACTCAGTACCTCTGGAAGAGCAGTCAGTGTTCTTAACTGCTGAGCCATCTCTCCAGCCCTACTCTCATCTTTTTATGCATATCCAACCATTCCTAGATCCCCTGTAAGTCCTATCACAGTGTACATGTTATGCAAATAGGCATTATACTTGATTGTTTAAGGAATGCCAAGGACAAACACTCCTTCAAATTCAGTACAGGTGCAATTTAAAAAAAATTATCCAACTATAGCCAGTTAAATTCATAGAATTGGGACCCTTGACTGTAAAGAACTGATACTGATAATTGGTTATAGACTATTCTATACAGGGCTGGAAACTGATTATAGACTAGTGTCACAGGTCATGTTCAGTGACTTTTTTTTTTGAGTATGGTCAAACACTTGAGTGAGAAAGTAGTGGGTCAATTTCCACTTTAGAAAAATCTCTGCAAGAGTCTGGAGAATGGATCAACATGGGAAAACTTAGGGGCTGAGCCACCAGATACAAGATTGTCATGGCAAAGCAAGTGAAAAACATGGTAGCCTTAAGTAAACAAGAAAGTAGATGTGAGGACATGAGGAGAGGGATGGCTGAGAAAGGCTGTTGGCAGGGGAGAGTTGAGGAAGTTCAAAGGGTTTAGAGTGGAACCCAGCTTGTGGAAGTGTGTAATAAGTCCCCAGTGTAGTGAAGAGCATTCTGGAAATCAGTGGGAGGTGGATGAGGCTGGGTCACAGGCTCTCCTGCTGCCTCTGTAGATGTTCTTTTCCATCCTTGTCTCCTCTTCTTTCCCTGCTCTGTTTTGCCAGATGTCGCTGTAGATTCCTCCAGCTTTCCTTCCAGACACACTCGTCTCTAGTGGCTTTTCTGCCTTCTAATGGGGATCCCTTTGAGTCTACCCCACACAAACCCCATGCTGTGAAACTTTTTTCTCCCCTAAAACAAAGAATGTCTCTTCTTGTGCCAGTTACTTAAAACTCTGGCAAGGCCTGTCAGTAACTAGATGCCTACACTCAAGAAAGCACAGCTAGGGGCCAGTGATAGCCAGGAGAGGGGGAGGGAGAGAGGGAGGGAGAGAGGGAGGGAGAGAGGGAGGGAGAGGGAGGAGGAGGAGGGTGGAGAGGGGGAGGGGTGAGGGAGGGAAAGGGGGATGGAGAGGGGGAGGGGGAGGAAAGGAAAGGGGAATGGAGAGGGGGGAGGGGGAGGGAAGGAAAGGGGGATGGAGAGGGGGAGGGGGAGGGAAGGAAAGGGGGATGGAGAGGGGGAGGGGGGAGGGAGGGAAGGAGAGGGGAGAGGGAGGGGAGGGAGAGGGAGAGAGAGAGAACAAGGAGGATGAGGAGGATAGGAAGATAAAGACGAGGAAGAAAGAGAGAGAAAAGGAAAAGTCTTTTCAGTTCAGAATTTTTTGGAGCTGATCAACAGCCAATCAGAGATTTTGATTCATAATACCATGACAGCATATCTTATCAGTCAGGTAAAAACGAGAGAGAATGACATTTTAGATGGTCTCTGCCACCAGAAGTCAGATACATACAAGACTCTGTGAAGTGGTTTAAGTCTGAGCATTGGGGAAGGGCACTTATCACTAAGGGTCTCACTCCTCAATCTCTGACTTGCTGTGCACTGCAGACTTTGTGTGCTTGTGTCTTCAATGGTCTCTTGCTCCTTTGTGAGAGATGTTACTCTACTCTGTGGGACCATATGGGAGCTTCCATACATGGCATCTTCCTGGTCCTAGACTCACAAAAGTGTTCTTCCACAGTTATTGGTTCATGATGCACAGATGCAATTTACTGGATTATAGTGATCTTCCTTGCTGGGAGCCATGCTAAACCAAGACTTTCTCAGAGGCCTTGATAAAAGGACAAAGGGAATGTTAGTTTGTGTCCTTGTCCAGAAGTTGATATTGCCAAGGTCTGGTCTGAGGTTGGAACCTATGCCTCAAAGGAGTTAAAGTTGTGGGTTTGGGGAACCCAACTCTTCTCTCTGAGCTGTCATTGTCAATCCTAAGGCAAGTATGTCTGACATATTCTCTGTTCTCTTTGCAACATTATCTGATTTAGCTTTCTGCTGACCTTGGGCCATTTCCTTCTTCAGATAGTATATAAGAAGCTGTACTTAATAAACTTAAACTTGCTTGACCTAAGTCATAGTTTGTACAAGACCCCCTGACCCCAGCTTTTCTGTCCTCTTGATATTCTCATTTTCTGGCCACTTCCATTTAGAAATCTATCACTTACGAATGATCTCCTGGTTCAGGTCCCATCCTGGAATTGATATGACTGTAGTTTGAATTTTGAATGGCCCCCAAAGTCCCTGTGTTAAAGGCTTGACCTGGAGAGTGGTGCCATCCTGAGTTGATGGAAAATTTGAATGGTAAGATCTTGTGAGAGGTCCTTAGATCATGACAGGAGTGTGTAGAGAGACTATTTGTGTATTGTATGACTGCATCACCTGTCAATCAAAAAGCCTCTGGACTATGGCTTAGGAAGAAAATAGATATAGAACATCTGGCAAGCAGAAAGGATTCTGGGATAGAGCCAGGTGCAGGAAGACTTGCGGGAAAGATGTGACCAGACAGACACATGGTACCTGAGCACAGGTGATCATCCATGTGGCAGAATGTAGGTTAGGATAAATGGGGTGTTTTAAGTTATATGTAAATATTGTAGAACCTAGACATATGGCCAAGGTATTTGCAAATATATTTTGAGTCTGAGTCTTATTTCTGGGAGCATGAGGCTAGGAGGAAGAACTGGACATAACTTCTATAGGAGTGTCTCTTTTTCGCTCTCTCCTTTGCTTTTGGCCACAAGATTGAATGGTTTTATTCTGCCTTTGTATCTTGCCATGACATGGGCCCTTTCCATGAGTCCAAAACCCTGGGGCCAACTGAGCATGGACTAGAATCTCCAAACCTTTTCTCTTTTAAGTTGACCATCTCAGGCATTTTAAGAATGCTATTTAGTATAGAGATACAGGTACTACTAGGTAAAAGAAGAAAACTTTTCACTGGTGCTTCTAAGCTATAAGTACCAACTGGCATCTCATACTCTTCCTTGGCTATATGAAGCAAGCCTGTCTTAGCATAGGGTTTTATTCCAACATCCAGTGTTGGGTTGAGAGAACTCTGGCAGTGTTAGATTGCTGGTTCCTGACCACTCTTCTCTACCATATTCTTGAACTTTCCCCCTTATAATTCCATGATCTATCCCGGTTTCTTCTCAGCCCTACATGCCAGTGAACTTCTTGTTTGCTTAAGTTGTCGTGAGCTGGGTTTTTAGTAGTAGCCTTTAACAATACATGTTACTTCCCAAGCATAATTATGAAGTAATGCCCCACTCTTCACAGAATCTAGTTTATTTAATGTTTACTTTTTATCAGTGACCTCTGGTTTTGCCATAAAGAAGTCTTTCCAATGGGATGAACCAGTCACAGTTTAGCAAGTCAAAGGAGGAAGATTGTTTGGGGCACCTGGATGTTGCAGCCTCATAAGCCATCTGAAGCTATGGAGCAAAAGCCTCTACCAGGAACGTCTATTCTCTCTCTAGGTCTCTGTTGTGCAGGTGGAAGTGGCCAGCAGAGCCTCTGGAAGCCTGGAGCCTAATAAGTTCCTTTCCAAGCCCAGGGGTTCTTATTCTTCAGTCCTCCTCCTCCACCACTGCAGCAAGACATGGGTAGGTTGTTTCGTAGGGAATTCAGCACTAAATAGCAATTGCCACCAATACCGCCACACTTCAGGGAAGGACAGTTATGCAACTAATTACTTCCCAAGAAAATACCCAAACATAATTTTGTTCATTATTAAAATTTCCCAATAATAAATTTAACCTCTCCATTAAGTAAGACATTATTCTCCCACAAAACACACGGCAAACTAGAATTACTAGGCACTGCTCATATTAAATTGTTGCTTAATAAATTAAAACTCCTATGGTTATGAATAAACTAGGTCATCTGCGCATTTTGTAAATTAGTAGTTTCTTGTAGTTATTTTCTCCTGGTCAAAGCCTGAAAGAGGGGGGAGAGGAAAAATGATGGTGGTTATTATTCCATTGTTCTCAAGCAAAAGCTCTGCACTCTGCAGGGTGGTTTAAAATAAGCCACTCAATCTGCTACACCGGTATCAATATTGTGAAGTATCAATCAATTCGGATTAAGTCTTATGGCCTACAGTCCATAGGCTTTTGAGTCACACTAAAAGCTGTGCCTACTTGGTTCATAAGACCAAGTGAATAACCAACCTCAGATAGGACTTTAAAGATCCCTTTTAAGGAGGGGTGAGGGGGAGGGTTTCAAGACAGGGTTTCTCTATAGCCCTGACTGTCCTGGAACTCCCTATGTAGACCAGACTGGCCTTGAGATAAGACGTCTACCAGTCTCTGCCTCTCAAGTGCTGGGATTAAGGCTGTGTGCCATCACGTCTGTCCTGAAGATCCTTGATACAAAACAGCATTGTTCAAAGTGACTTTAATTTTTGCTCCTTCACCCAATTATTACGTCTGAGGAGGTTAGAAGTCCCGCTTCCTTTCTCACTAACTAGAGGACATGTCAGTTTCCCTGTTATCTTCTCAGCTTGAAAAATCCTATCAAAAATGGAAGTTATTAAAGTATCCTCAGCAGCAACTTCTCAAGTTACTGAGTCTCATAATACAGATTATTCCTGATTTAAAAAAAAAAATCTCCCCAGTTATTTAAAAGTGCATGTGTGTGTGTGTGTGTGTGTGAGAGAGAGAGAGAGAGAGAGAGAGAGAGAGAGAGAGAGAGAGAGAGAATGGGGCACAATCAGGCCACAGTAAGACACCCCTCACCTGGCAAAGTTGTGGAATTGCTCACACCCAACATTCATCCAGCCTTCCCACCTCCTTCTGCCTCCTGAAGGCTGGGTATCTGGGGTCTGCTCTGCTCTCCACAGTCCTCTCTTCCCCAAGAGCTCTTACTCAGTTCTCTCTACTCGGTTGATTTCTACCCCTTGGTTCTATGCATAGAACTTCTTTAAGCATGTTCCTCTTGTCTGTCCGGAACTATTGGTAGATAAATACCTCAGCGATTCCTTTTTCTTTGCTGCTTAGTTCTGCTCCCCTACACAAAACAAAACCACCCCTGCACCATATCCTCATCACCACCACACGACCACCACTATTACACCATCATCACCATCATCACCACCAACATCACCACCAGATCACCATAATTTCTACACCATCACCATCACACCATACCACACTACCATCCACACCACACCACCATCACCACCATTACCCTCCTATCATCATTACCATACCATTACAACCCTCAGACCCCAACACCATCCCCACCATCCCCACTAATACCGTCACTACTAAGCACCATTACCACTAACCACCAGCACCACCACACCATCACAAACCGCAGACCCCAACATCAATCTACTGTCATCACCACTAAACACCAGCACACCCACCACCTCTGCACAACCACCACCACCACCACCACCACCACCACCACAGACTACCAGACCACCACTGCCGCCACCATTATCTTATTTAATGTACATAAGAGTGGTGCTTGTAATAAGCAAAATAAAAATCATACTTCATAATTACATAAGACATAATAATTAGGGCAACCAAGACATCCATTGACTCAGAACATGTCTTCCCATTCTCTCCAGAAAGATTTGCTTATAGTGAAATCAGTAAAGAAGAAACCTCATATTCAATGTTTTTTCCCTATTGAATGATTCATTTAAGAAAATGAAGATTTTTTTTTCTCGCCAGCATATGGCAGTCCACCAACATTTAGTTGGTTAGCAATCTTTCTAAGTTGCTGTAAGTTACCATGAACTGACTTTCAAGTCACATTCTAGGAGCTAAAGACTTTGCATGACCAGCACAGCTTATCTTATAGAAA
>BTHU01000014.1:39569054-39994054 GCA_036184795.1 Tokudaia tokunoshimensis
CTACAAATCCTCTCTTCATCATGGTCCACTGGAAGCAGGGTCACATGTAGCAGGCTACATTCCCTTATATCTGAAGTTAATCTTGAAACTTCTCTCTTTCCTCTACCTCCCAAGTTCTGAGTTCTGGGATTATGGCATGTACATTCACGCCTGCTTTGTACAGCGCTAGGCAGGGAGTCCTGGACTGCTTACATTCTAGGCCAGCACTTTACCCACAGAGCTGCATTCCTGGCCCCGTGAAAGCAGTTTCTTGTTTTTAGATACTGTAACCATGAAATAGGAAATCAATGCACACTTTTGTATGTGCAGTGGTTCATCCTTCTGAATATCTTTTACATTTTTCAAACTCACACGGTTTTTACCTTTTTCCAGTAAATATTACCTCATTTGTGGAGCCTAGAAACAATTACAGAAGCCGAACAGGAACCTTACATTCCTCTTGCTTTAGACTACACTGGAAGTCAAGCAAACACAACTGTAAAGAAAATCTACACAGCCACGCTTGGGTTTACTCCCTGGGGATTGACAGTCACTGACTGAGGGCTCACCCTTTCGCTGCTAGCTACCTCAACACAGAGACTCGTGTACCTTGGGAATCATGGGAAAGAACGCAAACCCTCCTACTTCAGTGTGTTTCTTCCCCAGTCATTTCATTTATAGATCTCTGTCACGCCACCCATGTTGCTCCCCAGAAGGTGGTTGACTTATTTTCCTTCAGAAATACCCTTTTCCTGTATTGGTTTCCTTTTAAAATAATTTCCCTTTTTTATTTGGTTTTGGTAGTCACAACTTATTATATGCTTGTAGTGATGGTTTGTGGCTGCTATGTGTCTTCCTTGGTCCACTTTGTGTTGCTACACCAAACGTATCTGAGGCTGAGTAACTTTATAAAGAAAAGAGGTGTACTTAGCTCACAGTTCTGAGAGTTCAAGAACATGGTGTGGGCATCTTCTTGGCTCTGGCTCATGGAAGGAAGCGTCATGTGTGGGATGGTGGTGGAAAATCGAGATGGTGACGTGATGGATATGGGAGATGGTTGGGGGAAGGAGCAAGCCTATCCTGTAAGGACTCATTAAATAGGAGTTACTTATTTACTTACCTGTATGTGAGTGTCTGCATGAATTTATATGCGTGACCTGTATCCAGGGGCCCGATGAGGTCAGAAGAGAAATAGGATTCTCTGGAACTGGAGTTACAGGTTGTGTGAGCTGCCCCTGCAGGTGCTAGGATCAAGCAAGATCAGTAAGACTGAGCTCCGGAACACATCTAGTCTTAGAGGAGCTGGAACCCCTGGGAGTTAGCATTAGTGTTTTCAGGTTGATGCCCCATGGCCTACTTAACTACCGTTAAGTTTCACCTCTTAAAACTTTTACGACCTGTCAGTACCACCACACCGTGGATGGAGTCTTTAACATATAACCCCTGGAGCAGACCATCCCAAACCTAGCAATGGCCGTTCCTAAGCTCCTCCCTCTCTGATGGTCGCTCCTGACACTAAACCTACCCTGCTGTGGTCTCACTGAGATCAGCTCCTTTGACCATTTGGAACTCTCTTTGTCTTTCCAAACTTAGATTCCTGCACCAGCATCTGCCACGATCATGGACCCACACCATCCTTGGAAACGTGGTTATAGAGTACTTAGCAAAATTATTGGAGTTTCAAGGTTTTAGCTCAGCATTCTTAGTTCGAGATAAAGGGGACACGACAGGAAACATTGTTTTATTAGCAATGTGACTCCTTAATTGCAACGATGAAGCACTGTCCTTCTGAGAGGTGGCCCTTAAATGTGTATTATCTATTTTAAGACAGACAGACCACACACACACACACACACACACACACACACGCATGCATGCATGCACATGCACATACATACGTGCACAGAAGTGGAGGGGAGATCACATGTATGCTTAGGGCTGTAAATTTTCTTTTACAATACTGATTTTTTTTTTCTGTCACTGGGGGAAATGGTATTTACAAGATTACCTGACATTGACACACCAACCCTTTCCCGAGGCTTCTTCTCTTTCCATTGACTGAAGATTAGAACTCTGCCTCTCTATTTGCAGATGATATGATAGTATACATAAGCGACCCAAAGAACTCCACCAGAGAACTCCTACAGCTGATAAATGACTTCAGCAAAGTGGCCGGATATAAAATCAACTCAAGCAAGTCAGAAGCCTTCCTATACTCAAAGGATAAGCAGGCTGAGAAAGAAGTAAGAGAAATAATACCCTTCACGATAGCCACAAACCATATTAAGTATCTTGGCGTGACTCTAACCAAACAAGTGAAAGATCTGTATGACAAGAACTTCAAGTCTCTGAAGAAAGAAATTGAAGAAGACCTCAGAAGATGGAAAAATCTCCCATGCTCATGGATTGGCAGGATTAATATAGTAAAAATGACCATCTTACCAAAAGTAATACACAGATTCAATGCAATCCCCATCAAAATCCCAACTCAATTCTTCATAGAGTTAGAAAGAGCAATTCAAAAATTCATCTGGAATAACAGAAAACCCAGAATAGCTAAAACTATTCTCAAGAGTAAAAGAACCTCTGGGGGAATCAGTATCCCGGACCTCAAGCTGTACTACAGAGCAATAGTGTTAAAAACTGCATGGTATTTGTACAGTGACAGGCATGTAGATCAATGGAACAGAATTGAAGACCCAGAAATGAATCCACACTCCTATGGTCACTTGATCTTTGACAAAGGAGCTAAAACCATCCAGTGGAAAAAAGATAGCCTTTTCAACAAATGGTGCTGGCTCAGCTGGAGGTCAACATGCAGAAGAATGCAAATTGACCCATTCTTATCTCCTTGCACTAAGCTCAATTCTAAGTGGATCAAAGATCTCCACATAAAACCAGACACACTGAAACTAATAGAAGGGAAACTAGGGAAGAACCTTGAACATATGGGCACAGGGGAGAATTTCCTGAATAGAACTCCAATAGCTTATGCTCTAAGATCAAGAATAGACAAATGGGACCTCATTAAATTACAAAGTTTTTGCAAGGCAAAAGACACTGTCAAAAAGACAAAGCGGCAACCAACTAACTGGGAAATGATCTTTACCAACCTTACATCCGACAGAGGGCTAATATCCAATATATACAAAGAACTCAAGAAGTTAAACTCCAGAGAGGCAAGTAACCCTATTAAAAAATGGGGTACAGAGCTAAACAAAGAGTTCTCACCTGAAGAATATCTAATGGCTGAGAAGCACCTAAAGAGATGTTCATCATCCTTAGTCATTAGGGAAATGCAAATCAAAACAACCCTGAGATTCCATCTCACACCAGTCAGGATGGCTAAGATCAAAAACACAGGAGACAGCAGTTGTTGGCGAGGATGTGGAGAAAGAGGAACACTCCTCCACTGCTGGTGGAATTGCAGGCTGGTACAACCACTCTGGAAAGCAGTCTGGCGGTTCCTCAGAAAACTGGGCATGACACTCCCGGAGGATCCGGCTATACCACTCCTGGGCATATACCCAGAGGCTTTACCTGCATGCAATAAGGACACATGCTCCACTATGTTCATAGCAGCCTTATTTATAATAGCCAGAAGCTGGAAAGAACCCAGATGTCCCTCAACGGAGGAATGGATTCAGAAGATGTGGTATATCTACACAATGGAATTAAAAACAATGAATTCACGAAATTCCTAGGCAAATGGTCAGATCTTGAAAATATCATCCTTAGTGAGGTAACCCAATCACAAAAGAACACACATGGTATGCAGTCACTGATAAGGGGATATTGACCCAGAATCTCGGAATACCCTAGACACAATCCGCATATCAATAGATTTCTAAGAAGATGGAAGGAGAGACCCCTGGTCCTGGAAAGACTGGATGTAGGGGAACGCCAGGACAGAGTAACGAGAGGGGGTTGAATGGAGAAAAGAGGGAGGGAAGGGGGCTTATGGGACTTTCGGGGAGGGAGGAAACGGGAAAGGGGAAGTGATTTGGAATGTAAATTAAAAAAATAAAATAAAATAAAATAAATAAATAAAAAAAAAAGAACTCTGCCTCTCTGGTGAAAGGCGTGACTGTCCACCCTGCTTGACCCTGGATGGTGGGTCTTCTTGTCCTGTGAGGTGGCCTATAGTCTTGCTCATCTTTCACCTGCCTTTGCTTTCATATATTTTTAAACTAATTCCTGAGGGAAAGGAGCTAGTTTAAAAAGTAGGTTTGAGGCAGCGACTTCCCCATATTTCCAGGATGACCCTTTGAAACACCTGCACATGGGGTCTCCATGAAAGAACCACCCTCCCACCCCTCCCATTCCTTATGATCAAAATTGCACTAGAAGTTGGAAAAATGCTCCTTAGTGACCACTTTTTACAATAATCAGCATACTTAAAAATAATGCCACAGTCATGCAGTGCCAAACAGCTAAAGAATGTAAAAAGGAAATAATCATCTTGTAATTTAGACTGGTAGGAAACAGTCATTTCTAATTACTTGTCATGAGAGAAGAAAATAGAATTAAAGATTCTGGCTTAGACTGGAGCCTCCACATAGCCGCTGCCCCCATTGATTCATACTTTAGACTCTCTGAAAAGGCAAAGTCAGCCAGACTGACCACGCGCTTGTCCGAGTTGGCTTGTGTGCAGTGGAAGACACCTTATGGCTGTGCTCCTGCTTTTGGCAGGTATAATAGAGACCAGAAGATCTGGTTACTAAAGGCCAGAAGAACAATTAGGATTTATTTCAGAATGATGGTTAGGAATACTACTGAACTGTGTTTTTTAACACAGTATAATCTGCCTAAGATTGAGAGAACTTTGTTAACTCCAGACAAAAAGTACCTTTTGTCTTACCTTATTTGATCATTATATTCAGTTTCATCATTTATTTGTTATTATTTTCTTCTTCCCAGATGCGTAAAATGGCTTTGGTAGTTGGAAACCCATTTCTGCCTAAAACCTTGAGGGGTGTAAGTGTGGCCTCCCTGCGAAAGCCAAGCACGTAAGCCCTGACGTTCTCCCACACTGCTTTCATGGTTGCTGGCATCTAACCTTAATGAGGCAGAGACCTGGATGGAACAAGTCTGGCCTCTTGGACCACTGTTCAGAGGCAAGGCTGCTGAGTCCTAGAACAGCCTTAGTGCAAGAGAGAAATGGGCTTTTAGTAAAAGCCACTAGGACCGGGCTTTTGCTATTGTAGTGTCACCCTGGTTCCCAGATTCCTTGGAGGACTGACTGTCAATCATCCTTCGATCCTGTGATTTAGGTTTCTGTTCTCCTGATACTGCTTTGGCCCCACTTTCTCAGTCTCTTTGAAAATGCTCCTTTCTTTCCCTTGTCTCTGAATACTGAAGGCCTGTTTTAGGATATTTGATCACACTATTTACTGAAAAAAAAGTTTTCTAGTTGTAGTAGTTGTAGCACACACCTTTAATCCCTCTGTGGAATACAGACACACCCTTAGTATACACCTTTAATCCTAAACGATGAAGGTAAAGTTAGTTTGTAGACGAAAGCACCCATGTTTGAAAGCGGTGTCCAATCGAGCGGCAGACAAAGTGACAAATCAGAGAATAGGATCTGCCCATCTCTCACAAGAAGAGTGAGGAAAGGGAAACTATGCAAGAGAGCAGTGCAGAGAGAGAGAGAAAAGAGAGGAGAGGCAGTTTTCAGGGATAATTGTACAGAGACAGGTTGCAAAGAGAGAACAAGCTAGACCCAGGTGAAGACAGGATGAGCGAGAGAATGAGAAGGAGCCAAAAAAATTAGAACCTATTGTCAAAGTCAGTCATGAGGCCAAGCAGAGCAATTCAGGAGAGGCAGAAAGAGAAGCCAGATTGAATCAGTCAGCTTGGAGAGGAGTTTGAGCCAGAACAGCTGAGTTGAGTCAGTCAGTCAAGGGATCAGAAAAACTAGAAAGGGTGAGCTTATTTAGCAGTAAGTCTCAGAGACTGAAAACATTCTAGGCCTAGATTAGATTGTACAGAGGCCAGAAGCTTCCAGGACTAGGCCTAGGTTAGCAGACAGAGGCAGGAAGCCTCAGAGATGACAGTTCAGGAGAATAAGTTATGTTTACAGAGGTCCTGAGTTGGCTGTGTTGGGCTCTCTTGTCACAGTCACCTTGTTTCTGTCCGACCTGATGAGGACTTATAAGTCTGTACCTCTAGCCCTGTTTTCCCTCAAACATATACAATATTCACATGTATGTCTACTCACATCGATGTAGAATCCCAAGTTCAACCCATCCAAAATCTAGCTTAAAAGCTAGATTTCTCCCTTCAAACCCGCTCCTCTCTAGGGTTCTTTCCTTAACCGATACATCACCCCACGTTGAATCTACTCCTCACAGCTGACTCGCATGAACCATTTACCTCCCGAATCCATCCTCTTATTTAAACCTGGAACATCCTCATTTCCAAAGAATGCCACCTTCTTGGGCTCTGGGGATTAGGATGTTGCCATACAGATTTGGAGGAGACCCCAATTCAACTAGTCTCATAGCCGTTAATATCCCACAACAGGGCACATTTTAAGGACGAGGTATTGCTTCAAGGTAGGCACAAAGAGTTTGAAGTTGGATGAGACCAGGACACATTCCAAGTGGCATAGCCATAGACTCATTCAAAGTTTAGATCAGGTTCTCAGGATGTTGGGAGATCACCTGATCGTGGGGAAAATCCAAACTCTGGTCCTGAATCTTCCCATGAAGCTGACGAATCTTAGGGCAATCATTGGACTTCCTGAGGAGTGTGTATCTGATTTCTCTGACCCAAATAGTAAGTAGATAGTTGCTAGGTGGCATGCTGCTCTTCTGTGTGCTAGACTAATGAAACATTATATTTTCGTAACTGTGCTGGTTTACTGTACCTGGAATTTTAAAAAGCAAAACGACCATTAATGCCCAAATAATTAAACTCCAGATAGAAAAACAGGAATCCCTTCCCTTTCTCCTGACTCCTCTATTTCTAGCGAGTGGGTCACAAATCCAAGCTGATGAATTTGAGCCTACTCAGAATAACAAAAAATTTAAGCTATAGTCTTTCTTCCAAGGCTTTTAAACACGTGGAGTTTAGGAAGCGAGTGAGTAATTGTGCGGTAGGCTTCGCTGAGATCATCCTTTCCTCCTGATTCATCTCCATTCATCACTCTGACTTTGTAGACAAATATGAACTACCTGCACTCAACATTACAGACTTGCTCTCCCTATAAAGACACAGAAAAAAAGTCTTTAAAAAAACATTGCTGGAAAGTCTAAAATGCTTTAGTGGATGTGTTAGGGATATTGAGATTCGTTTTTGCTAGCTGACTGAACATTGCTTTGTAGGGAGTCTCTCTGCAAATCTGACTCTCTGTGTCCCAGCCTAGTGCTTACTTGGGGAAAATGGTGACTGCAGACACCAAGCAAGACTTTTGAGATGTTGCTCTGAGATCTTGCTTTATGTGGAAGTATCAGAAACCCATCTCAGTGTGCCTTCAAAGGAGGAAATGAGGCAGTCTTGTTAATTTAGCATATAGGCTGGAAGGACAGTACAACATCCATCATCCTATCAAAATTCGATTAAAATGTGGGTGACAGGCCAAAGGGAAAGGAGCCATTTCCCCCCGTCTTTGATTTTTATTTTATTTTATTTTATTTTTGAAGAGTTCTTGGAACACCACTCAGTTCTTAATGGTTCTTTCATTATGGGAGCCAATTCGAAAGGGTAATTCCAGTGTCTGAATGGTCTCACATATTAAACCGTAGAACTTATACAGTCATATAATTGCTATTAATTTAAAGGATGCTGGCAGTAGCGATGGCAGCCAGGCAAGAAGGTGATTTTAAGGTCTTCTTCTCACAGAGCCTTAAAAAATACTATAAAAAATTTTTGGGTTTTACAGGACCTTCTCATATCCAGAACAGAATGTGGACCAGTGGTTATCCACTTACCCCAAGTTCAGACTCTGGCTTTAAGAAATGCTTATTTCCTGAGACATAGCAGACCTCACCCAAGAGTAAGGTAAGCCCATGGGTCCTAGTAACAAGATTTGCAGTGTTAAATGCAATTGGATCTCAAATTTTAGGCAGTTCAATGTCTTAATTTGTTCTTTTCTACCTGCCACGAGATAATGAGGGCAAACTTTGACACACGGCGTCTCCTCTCAGGGATGATTCCTCCTTGTTCACTGTTTCTCAAACCAATCTTCTCTCTTGAAATTGGATTTCCAAAGTGCCTTACAGTCCTTTAGCCTGGTGGCTGCCATGAGCCCACTTGGAACATTCATAATCGTCTGAGATAAAAGCACACTGGAGAAGCCAGGCGTACTTAAGGCAATCGAGTGGGGTTAGTCACCAAGTCAGAATAACTCTTTTACTTGGTGGCTAACTGTACCCTTTAGCCTGTCCACTCCAGCACAGGCTGCTGATGGAAATCACCTTGGCTTGGAAATAAGTAGTGCGGCTCTCCTTGTGTTAAGTACTCATGTGTCCTCGTACGCACAGCAATTCATTGTCCTGGAGATTTGGCTCAAGCATTTTTGCCCTGTGTCTTGAAGAGGGAAGACTGTGGTGTGCTTTTCAAAGGGCACTGTGGAAGCCCACCTAGAGAGGCATCTTGACTTTACTACTACTGAATATTAGAATTTTCCCCCCATAGAAGTCAGTTTCCCATCTTAGGAATGGTCAGCTGAAGAATCAGTACAGGTTTTAGATGATCAAAGGGGTACTGTGTTCCATTTGTGATTTGAATATGAAATGTCCCCCAGAGGCTCATGTGTTTGAACAGTTGGTCCTCAGCTGGTGATGGTGCATCTTGGGGGATTTTGAAGCCTTTAGGAAAATGGTTCTCAACCTTTCTAATGCTGAGACCCTTTAATACAGTTCTTCATGTTGAGGTGACCTTTCAATCATAAAATTAATTTTGTTGCTACTTTATAATTGTAATTTTGCTGCTGTTATGAGTCATAACGCAAACATTTGTGTTTTCCCCATGGTCTGAGGTAACCCCTGTGGAGGGGTGCCCTTTGAAAAGCACACCACAGGATTTAGGAGGCAGAACCTAACTGGAGGAAGTGAGTCAGAGCTTGCCAGACCTGTTGTTTGATACCATGGTCCTGCTTCTGGTCCATTTCTTCTTCTGCGGTGCTGACATAATGTGAACAGCTCCCTAATGATCCTGCTACCCCGCCTTCGCCCTCAGGACAGACCTCATCTCTTCTTTTTTAAAATCTTAAACCAGAAGTTTATTTAAAGAACAGACCATTTGACTTGCATGGGAAAATATCTAAGATTCAGTTTCCCCCGGCTCCCGGGGCTTTAAACCCTACTTAAAGACAGATTGCCTTGTGTGTAAAAGCTATGTATAAAAAGTTATATAAAATTGTCTGTCTTTGGTTTTACAGTGATAAATGAAAAACATTAAAATTCTCCAATTGAACAAGATGTACAAGGATTTTTATGTTGTTGGACGGTTTTGCTGTTGTCGCTGTTAAAACAAAATAACTTCCTGGGATGTAAAGATAAGGTCTGAATGAACATACAGCTGATGCAGAGAGGAGGCATTTTTCAGAACCAGTGCTGTCTGTGTACCATCTTCATTTGATGCTAATAAAAACAAAACACCAGTCATTTATTTAAAAAAAAGAAAGAAAGCACACGATGTTTCTGCACGCACACCAGTCACTTTATGTCCAATAAAGAAATGGGGAAGGAGAGATGGAGGACTAGAGAAAATTGTGCTGTAGTCAGCAGGGAACCGGATAGTGCTTTCTTACTAAGAATGTGTTCTTGGTCTATATTCCATTCTGGAATGAGGGAGCAGTTCACACTTTAGTCCACACCTCCTGTCTGCTCCTGGAATTCACTACTGTATCTCCATCCTCAGTTTCCATCTTTGTGGTTGGGTCTTGTCTTGTTGATTGGATGCCCATAAAATCATGATCCAATCTACCTCAGAAGCTTTTCCTTGCAAGTAACAGAAAAGGCAGCCAACATTGAGGTAAACAATAAAAGAATTTCTAGGCTTTAGGAAATGCGACATGTGGATTTAGAATTGGGGCCTGGTGGTGCCTTAGAGGACTCTTGCTTTCTCTGCCATCCCATCTCCATCCCATCCATCCCATTCATTCAATCTCCATCCCATCATCCAATCTTCACCCCATCTATCCTATTCATCTCATTCATGCCATCTTCAGCCCATCCTCTTCCCATCCATACCCTCTTTATCAGTACCCGAAAGCCCAGTATAATCAGATTTGAATGCTTCTTCCTCATCTAGAGAATAAGAAAACTTTCTTCACCTCTAACAAAAGGGTTAGAGAGAAGCCACTGATTTAAATCCTGGCCTCTCAAATCAACATGAATAGCAAAAGGGCGAGGCTATATTGATGGACTGTCGTAATCAGTGCCCAGTCCTAGTCAGGGGGTAGGGGTGCTAATCCCACCTAACAATATGGTCTGCATGGGATGCATGACTGGAAGACCATCAGGTGCCCACCAGAGAAATCACAGAGACAGTAAATTCAAATGTCCCTACTTTTGTATTTTTTTCTATAGGCAATGAGTGGTACAAAAATAACTTTAAAGCTTTTAGGAATTGCATTGCTTTTACTGGGGCCTCCCCTTCTGACAAGTATCGTAACAAATGCAATCTCAAGACTGCTAAACAGTCTTGTCTTCCACATGATGATACACCCCAATGACACAAAGGGCTAAAAATCACACAGAGGTACAAGGCAGAGTCAAAGAGCCCTTAAATTCTCCATCTGAGGATGAAGAGCGAGGGCACCAAAGTTAGGAAGCATCATGCTGTTGTTCGAATTACTAAATGCTTTAACAAATGGTTCACTAAAGCGAAAGATAGTTTCTTACTTATTTTTATTTTTTTACCAAAATAACCATGGAGTTATACAAGAGGGTTTATCTTGTTGGTTATGATAAGCGCCACACACCACTGGACATTTCTTAGGAACTCCTGGGCTTGAATTGAGAGGTCTAACACATTCCGGCCACCCTTCTATGCCACAGCTGCCTTTCTCCTACTTTCCAGGATCCTCCCTTCTTGCTTTCCTAGTTTCAGAGAGAGAGGTTTCCAAGATGGTTTTATTGTTGAGAATCTTATGACTGGGGACACAGAATTAAAAATGGCCGAAGAATTTCAAAACACGAGTGCACATTACCAGAGAATCAGAGTGATTTTTTTTTCAAATATGTTGAATGTTTAGTCATTTCCAAAGTATAGCCCTTGGAATCCAAGCACTTGAAGATGCTGAGAAAAAATCAGGAATAGAGTTTCTTGATAATGAGAGCTGGAAAACTCGGATTGAGCAAACTCACACAGACCATCTTTTAATATGCTTTATGTAGCTTCGAGAGAAATATTATGCCATGTTTGGTTCCATGTTGACTGTGAATTCCTCTTCCTGGGGAGCATTCTACAAAACACATCACAACAGACACTGGGCAAAGCTCCTCTCCTTCCTTTCAAATCACCGTGCTTACTGTAAGTCAATTATCTACTTGCCCTTTGTCAGCCTGTGTTGTTAGATTCCTCTAGGATTTTATTCCATGATGAAATCCATTAAGGAAAGCTTAAAACCCCTTTTAAAAAGTAGTAGAAAGAAAAAAAAAAGGCCCGAAGGCTACTCTTTCCAGGATAGCAGATCTGATTCTAAAGACCTCACTGATTCATCTTGTCTGTGAGTGGGGAGGGCACATTCCACTCACCTTTAACTGGATCCATTTTTCCATCTATATGGTACCATCTTGTTATCTAAATACACAGAGGTCACCATGTCTCTGTGTAACGAAGAGGCTTTAGATACTCGATGTCAATGTTTTAATGAAGCATTTCCATGACCCACTCTTAAGGCCTGGTGGATGCTGCCCATGTAAAATGTAAATGAGATGAGGATCTGGTCTCAGCTCCAAGTTCATGTTAAGATGCAGTTCTCCCCTGTGGGATGGAACTCTGCATACATTAAGGAATGGCAGCTGGAGAGCTCGTAGGTCTCTGATGGCCGCCACATGGCCAAAGGTTGGCAAGGCTCTGCCAGAACTCAATGCTCAGATAAGTGCAGCCTCTTCCAAGCCTCACTACATTTCATTGTAGAATCTGTTAATTTAACAAGCTCCAACAGACTCTCCTATCTGCATGGATACGGAAGTGGTTCTCCTCCATCCTTATAATTGTTGCCCTTTTGCATACAAAGAGAGCAGTGGAGAGCCAGAATGGGTAAAACATCAAAGTGTACAGTTAGCAGTCAGCCAAGGACAACCTCGCCAATCAGCAACCACTGCTGCAAGTACTGGGCTTTGTCTGTGTCTGCCTCCTTCCTTTGTAAGTTGGTACATATTCATTTGGCAGGGTTCTTAGCATTTTTCTGAATGAACTCTTAGCATTTCCAAAGCTGCTGCATACTAGCATTTATTTTGGAGCCCACTACCTCAGAGGACCTAGTCTGGTGATCCCACCCAACAACCTGGACAGAAGTTGAGTTGCTGTTGTTTGTTTGTGTGTGTGTGTGTGTGTGTGTGTGTGTGTGAGAGAGAGAGAGAGAGAGAGAGAGAGAGAGAGAGAGAGATGGCTCAGTGGTTATGAGTCCTGGCTGCTCTTCTAGAGGATCTGGGGTGTGGCTTCCACCACCCACCACCACGTGTTACCAGACATACATCCAGGCAAATACCCATATACATACAATTAAAATGTAAAAAAAAATGTAAATACTGGGGAATTCTATTATTACACCTCTTTAACATACATATACATATATAGTAATAGACAGTAATCCTAATATAAATGGCCAACGTTTTCCCATAAACTGGAATGTACCCTATTTGAAATGCATTATCCTTTTAAGAACACTATGTGGCATGCCGTATTATTTTATCTAATTTATTTGGGGACAGGGTTTCATGTCCTGTGTTAGCTGGTCTCTGAAGGTACTCATAATAAAGTAAATGTGAAAAAAAAAAAAGCAACGAAGTTGGCAATCCTTCACGCATCCTCAGTAGCATCCCCTCCTCCCGGTGCAAGTCCGGAGCTCTGTGTCCTTCTTTAGGTTTACTTCAGCCTGTGTTGCATGTCTCTAGAGACTGTGACACCTTGCTCTGTGGCTCTGGGTGTCATGTGGATGGTGTCTTGCACCACCTAAAATGTATGTACATCATTAGGTGTCTTACTATTGGAGTCCCTATATTTCTGAGACATCTGAATGTGTGCTCAATCTTTCCCATATATATATATATATATATATATATGTGCTCAGAAAGAAGCAATCCCCGAAACAACACACTGGTCAACTCTCCAACTGGGTTAGAACCCTCCGCATCGTTGGATGGTGCTGCAAGAACCTCTCTCCTCAAACACCCTCAAATGTAGATAATTTGTGTGATATTTGTCAAAATAAATTATAAATATTACAGCAAATTAGTATCACCCCATAAAGCAGAGAGAAAACAGTTATAGGTTTTAAACTAATTTTCTGAGAACAAAAATATATACATGTATATACACACCTATATAAGGTATAAAATTATATACATACATACACATATATACACACATATGGCATATATAATTTTGAGCGCCATAATTATGGATTGAAAAGCTTTTTTCTAAACATTTACTTATTTCGTGCACATAAGCATATGTACCCATGTGTATGCATGCATGCATGCATGGTGCATTTTTATGGACACAAAATGTGTGTCCCCGGGACTGAACTCAGGTCATCTGGTCTCAGCAACAAATGCTTTTGCCCACTGAACCATATTGTTGGCTCTCAAGGTCTGTAATTTTGAATGGCATTATGCTAGAGGGAGGTAAGAATCACTCACTTTTACAAACTGAACGTTTCACAGGCAAGCAAGAGTGTGCCATTTGAAGCTGATATCTTCAGACAGAACTGTGTTCCGTTCTCCTGCACAGTTCTTGGCACTTTCATTGAATTTTGAATTCATTGAGCCATTCTCATTTTTAACTGATACCTCAGATAATACCAAAGGATGGGAGAGGGAATCTTTGTAGTCTAGATTAGGGTGAAAAAATTTATTCCTTAGAACCTAAAGTAAATGGAAAGAAAACTAATTCAATATGGCAGACATAAATGCTTTTCATTTCGACAAAGATGCTCTTCCTCCATTTCACAGAGTAACACTTGTTGGTTCTGAAATGCATTCTAGTGGCAGGGTTTTCACTGCGGTAATTATATGTTTTAAAGATTTATTTTTATTTTTAACTGTGTGTGTCTCTTGAGTAGGTACATGCATAAGGGTGCAGGAGCTTGCAGAGGCCAGCAGAGGGCGTCAGATCACCCAGAACTGGAGTTACAACCAGACGTGAGCGACAGCCCCAACAATTGTATTGTTACTCTGGTAACTCTGAACATTCTTCTATAAAAGGAAAAATACTTGTTTCTCATGGTAGTAACAACGAACTGACCTCCAAACTTTGTAAAAAAGCAGAACCTCACACACACATTAGTAGCAAGTAGACTATTGTACCCAAAGTAAGTTTCAAGGGATTTGCTTGCTGTTGCCATCCCGTAAAAACACAGGACTGAGTACAAGGCAAAGTACACAAGAGGTTTAGAAAAGGTGTGTGTGTGTGTGTGTGTGTGTGTGTGTGTGGTGTGCCAACGGGCACCACTGTCCCACAGCATCTTCTCTGGTCCAGTCCCTGGGGCAACTGAAGGAAAGGCCTTCTGTGGGGCCAACTGCGTGGATGTGAGCAGGGACACGGAGAAGACAAACCGCCGGCAAATGGTAGCAGGTGCTGACCTCAACGGGCGTACACTGTTTTATCCCGGCCAGGGCTGAGTACTGATCATTACTTGGTTGTTTCTGGAAGCTTCCACAGGCACCTGAACGATCTCTCTTGGTCACCGTGTGTCTAATTTCAAGGAGTTAAAACCTTCCCTTGCGAGGCAACTCCACAGCAACCCCTACAACCGGCTGGTAGGTCTGAATTCTCATAAACAGAAGCCCTTGAGCTCACATTTCTGCCATCGTTTGACAATGTAGCCCTTAGCAAAGAACCCCGAGACTTTCTGCTCCCCAGGAAGCATTACCCCACCCCTCCAGAAATAAACAAGCAATACCAAGTCGATTTGAGTCTTTTATTTATAAATGTACATTTACTATAAAAGCTGCTGCATTTTAGACAACTTTTCATTTTTTAATTTTTTTAAACTATTTCTCAGAGGCATTTTAGAATAAATATTGTAAATGAAAGTTAGTGTAACCGATACAGAACGTCGCCCACTCCGAACGGGGACATCTTTTTGGATAGACTGACATCAAAAGGTGGATTATTTCAGCTCACCAAATCTTACGCCATGTACTGGTAACCAGCATATGCATCATGTTAATGACACAACACAGAAAGAGGGACAAATGTCATGAAAGTTTGCTAGTGAGAAACAGAGTCACCCATTTCTGTCCTTGGGAAAGAAGCGTCTGGAGTCTGAGAGGGGAGAATCAGCTACAGTCCCGTAGGACCAATAAATCACTCACTTGCCTCGTCTGGTTTTTAAACAAACACATTTACATTATAGCTCCACACACCAAAGCATTTTTGTTTTGTTTTGTTTTGGTTTTTTTTGCCCCTGGGATCTCAAAGATTATTTGAAGAGAAATAGATCATAGTCTTTCATGCTGCGTTGGAAAACGATAAGATCTAGTCTGCCGAAGTTGCCATGTAGCTGGCTCTAAATGATATATAAATCAAATAGAAATAGAAATTGTTGGCAATTAGAATTTAGGAGATGTTGGAGATTATTCCAGGCTGGTGACTAGTGTTCATGACGGGAAAGCACGTTCTGCACTTGGGGAGTGGGGCTTTATTTCTCTTGACTCCAGTCTGGCTTCAATACACGCACAATGAGTCTCACTAAGAAATATGTATAAATGGCTTTGTGAAATCAGAAGAATGTGAAATCTGCATGTGCTCCCGACATAATGGATGGCCTTGCACATGTAAAAAGGATTCTATAAAAGTCGCTTATGAATGGTCATATTGTACATGTTTTGTGCATTGTTTCTCATGAAGTACTCTGTTAGTATCATGCAAAGTGTAAACATCCACGTTATTAAAATAGTTAATAAAACATGCAGGTGCTTCATCAAAATATTGGACTCGATCTGTACATTTTCAAAACTTTTCTTTTTCTTTTTAAATTTTTCCTTTTTTTTATTTGTCTTTTAAAATCTTTTATTCATTTTTTTTCCTTGTAAAGCAGCGAACACCTCCGAGAGAAGCCGTGGGAACTAGGGAGTGACTTCGTCTCCCTTCGGTGTTCCAGATCTGCCGCTCATCTCTCGGTGCAACAGCTTTGCATTTTCTAAGGCACAAGTTTTAGTGAAATGATGTGTGAATTTCGATCCTGTAACAGCTCGTCCAAATGACAAAGTGGCCAGTGGACCTCCATTGGCCAAGATGTCTGCACCTATAAGAAACCCACATGCAAAGAACCGTCTAGCATGGAAATAAATAATTGCTAGCCATACTCCATAAGACACAGAAAAAGTTATTGCTTACATAACAGAAAAACACCTACCTGCTCTCTTTCTATGCTACATTAGCCTACGAGGAGTGTACCCACAGTCTACATTCTCCTGACAACCATCTCCACTTAGTTGACATCCCTTTAAGGCAGAATAAATAGTTCTTCGTTCCCCAGTCTTAAGGAAAACGGCCTGGAAGCTAAATCATGATGGTTTAGCCACTGCATTCCTTTCGTGTCCAGCTGAAACTTATCACACAGGGCACAGAATAAACCAGGCTTCCGCGGGCATCCCTTTCTGAACTCGGCGAGTCAGGTCCAGAATTCTTGAGAATAAAGAAGGTGATGCTGAAGAAAGAAGGTGCATGCAGGTCCGCCGGCAGGGGCTGCCACGTTGCTGCCACTTACAGATCAGGTTGCGGGCTTGTTGCGGCATACCATCTGGGTTCTGTTAGGATGGACTTAATGCTTTTCTTTGGATACCTGGGCTTCAGGCCCTCAAGGAGAACTTCCAGGCTTGTTCTTAAAAACTGGACTGTCCTTGATGCCCAATACCTAGATCCTCCCATCAGGCCCCTCATTGACAACCTGTAAGCCAATGCTTGAAGAAAGCAAGCAACCCAAGCCTCAAGGCTGCTACCAACACACCGCCCTTGGATATTATACTTTCTCATAGATTTCAGGATAAGTGTGAAGATAATGGCTGATCTGTTTCCTTCCTGTTTTCTTCCTAGCCCTGCGCCGTGTTGCAGGGCTGAAATCTAGTGACATTGCAATGATTCTCTTCCTTTGATGGGACTAGACCATATTAATGACATGACTTCCAGGGTACACAAAATCTACTACTAACAGTGTGATAATTTATTGGTAGGACTTCTGCCCCCAAAGGTAAGTAACACAAATGTTTTCAGGAGTACAGTGTCTATTATCAGACTAGTGTCTTTGCATTAAAAAAACAGAAGAAGTTATAGTTCAGAGTCAGAACTTGCTGGGGTCTCTAGAAATGCATTCACTTTATGCTCTTAAGTTGGCATGTCTTGCACTTCCTGCAGCCCAATTCTGTAAACATAACGTGTTTAATTTCTAGAAATGCTAAAATGCAACGGGTTCATTGCGCCCTTTTGCTCTTTCCCGAACAAGAGAGTAACACCTTTTCAACCCTAAGCCTCTCTGACCATGCGAAAACCATTTCTTAACTGTTCGGGGTCATCACGACGCACTATCCTTTTGTATACACTGTGCAAATGCAGAAAAAAAAATCAGCCCCTCCCCCAACCAAAGCACAAACGTTGTGCTACGATACAAAAGAGCAGATACCACCTTGTAGGAGAGTCTTCCAGAAATTAGGTGAATGCCAAGGAGCCCCCTGGGCTTGGGGGTTTAATAAAGCAGTTGCCAAGGGATGCTCTTAGTGGACAAATGCACAGTGGCCCAGGAGCTCCCAGCCTTATCACAGTGTTGTGGGCTGGCCAGCACCTGTGGTGAGAAAAACAGAAATTCGGATTAGTCAATGTGTCTCACCTCACACGCATCAACATCTCTCTAGTTCGCAAGACCCTTGCCAAAGTCTTCCTCACAGGGCAGGATGTCCTGGCCCACTCTGATGCTCTCAACATCATGTCTGCATGGAATGTGGCATCACGTGGGGCGTTGCTAGAACACAGAGTGTGAGCGCCTCAAACCCACACAGCCACAGTGTGCATTTGGTACTTACGCTTTTTGCCTGATGTGAGGATTCTGGATTTCCCCTAAATTAAATGACCTCCACCTCAAGCTTTCTGATTTGTCCTTTGAAACACCTAAGCAAGAAGAGGATTTTTTTTTTCCCCTCTTGAGGTCTTAGATCAAAGAACCAGTTCACCGAAACTGGAGAAATCTAAATGATCTGAAAACCTGAGTGCTAGATTAAGCAAATAAAAAATACAGAGTACCTAATAAATTTGACTTCCAGATAAACACGCATTGTAAATGTGTAAGTATATCCCATGTGATATTTGGGACACACTTATGGTAGATCTGGAGCGTGCAGTATTTGGAACATATACATACTAGAAAAAAAACCACTTATATATCTGAAATCCAAATGTGAAATCATATTGTTAAGCTGGGGTGTGCTGGTGCATGCCTGTAACCTCAGCACATGGGAAGCAGAAACAAGAGAATCGGGAGTCCAAGTCCAGCCTTGGCTACATAGTGATTTTGAGGCCGAGCTGCACCAGTGTGAGTTTGAGTATCTACCTCAAACCAAGCTGATGCCAGCACCACCACGCCACTCCAAATGGGGCGAAGGAGATCCTTAGACCCCAGGCGAGCAGGTTCATGCTGGTGGCGTACACTTGTAATTTCAGCACTCGGAAAGCAGAGTGGTGGGTTCCTGGGGCCTGCTGGGCTGGCAGTCCAGCCAACTTGAGTTTCAGGCAGACAGAAGACATACATACATACATACAGACAGACAGACAGACAGGTGGGCACATGCACATACACATTGGACAGCACCTAAAGAATGACAACTAAGATCACCCACCACCCCTGGCTTCCATATGCATTTGAACTTGCACACACACACACACACACACACACACACACACACACACACACACCATAAACAAATTAAAAAAAACTCCAAAACCTAAAATAATAAAAACAGCAGCAACAATTCACGGCTATGTGAAATCCGAATTTCAGACAGTTCACTGAGCAGCAACTCGTACTCTATCTGATCACCCAATCTAACGAGGGTCATGTTTTGAGTCCTTGCTGAAGATTTCAGAAGGCCTCGTCCTCGCTTTAGGCACTACAGTCATGATGAGACGCGCACACTGGAGCAGACCCGGGGGAGTTAGCGCTAAGTGCACCTCACCAGAGAGCATGAAGGAACAGAGCGCCATCTGCGAAGGCGCCATCCAAAGCCCAGGCACAAATGAGTTAAGCCTGTGATGGCAGGACTCATGACGGGTAATTGGCTTTGCACTTCCACTCCCATTTACATACGAACTTGAACTTAAAAACCGCCTTGCATGGCTTTTAGGACTTGCATTTGAATATGCTCTCTGCCATTTTTCCTCCAGCAGAAGAAAAAAAGTTCATTTGAATGTGACTAGTTACTTGGAAAAAGCGGGATTAAATATTCAGACTTTATTATTCCACATAACGGAGTGATTTTTGCTTCTCTGGAACGCACCTCTGATGTAAACCACACTTCCCATCAACCCACCTCCTCTCCTCTCCATTCAAAGCAAAATTTTACAAAAGGAAAAAAAAAAAGAATCGCTTTCACCCATCTTCCCCTGTGCCATCTGCATCTGGGGACAGTTCTCTGTCAAGTATGCTTCTATTCCGTCAGCTAAATGACTCCTACTCATCTGTGAACACGTTTATTTGTTAAGACATCAAGGGAAAAAAGAAGTATTCTCATAGACCCTGTTCGATTTCACGTATTCACTTAGTCATAAGCAGCCTAAAATGATACTAACATTTGTCTGGAAAAACAAACAGGAAAAGAGTTTTTATTAAAACAAAACAAAAAAAAAACTTGGAAAAAAGAAGAAAGAAAGCAGAGCGTGTGTGGCTAGTACTAGCCAACCTTAAGAACTATCGTGATACCACAACAACTAAACCCACTCAGGAATGGAAAATAAGTACATTAAAAACAAAATCAGATATCCAGAAGCAGACTCAAATATATGGGGACTCATGAGAAAGCTAGCATTTCATAATAGTTACAAAAAAAAATGGTCATTAATGATATTCACATCATTGGCTAATGGCTAACTCACCTGGTAGCTGCCCAGTTTTTATCTCCAAATATAATCCCGAGGATCACACATTTACAAACTGAAAGCCACTTTAATTTTGTCCATACCTTTGGGATGGAAAGTATTGCTCTCCCTGAGAGGGACATAAGACATGGAACTTTAAAAGACAAAGAATTATATATTTATTTTAGATGAAAGTCTTTTCCGTGAAAATAAATCACCAAGTGAAAAAAAGAACAATACTAACCGCAGCACTTGGCGAACATGACACTAGAAAAATGCCTTTGACTTGTAGAACACTTCAGTGGATCAGGTCCCAACAGAAGGAACTAAGGGCAGAGTTCCATATTACAGAAAAATACACAGAAATGGAGAAAAAAAATATGGAAAGAGGTTCAAACTCGGGATTAAAACTATACATCTTGGGGCTAAGGGAAAGCCTCAACTGGTACAGTATGGAAGTGCAAAGACCTGGATTTGGATCCTTCAGTACCCACACAGAAGCTAGACATGGTAGTTAGTGTGTGTGTGTAACTCCAGCACTGGGGCGTGGGAGGAGCCGGGGGGGGGGGAGGGGAGGATCTGCAGAGTGTACTGGTCGGCCAGCCACCTGAGGTAAGGCAGTGGACTCCAGGTTCAGTGACAGACCCTGTCTCAAAAAACAGAGTGAAGAGTGACCATGGAAGACATCTTCTGTTGCCCTCTAGTCCCCACACACATATGTGCATGTCTACATGTGCACATACATTTACTCCACACCACACCCACCCTGATACATATCTCGGCAATAGCGTTTCTCCCTACCTAACAGAATGGGTGTTTGTTTGTTTGATTTTCAGTGCTCAGAACGGAGCCCTGGTTCTCTCCCAGTTCTCATGCACACTAATGAAGCCCTCTGCCTTGAGTTGCGCCCACAGTGCAGGGGTAAAATGTTAACAGATGCTGATCTGCACAGTTGGTATCAGCAGAGAAGAAGGAAGAGGCTGGCAAGGCTCAGACCTATTAACACAGCATTGCTCCTGCTCCGTGTCTACCCACTGGAGACAAGTGGAGTGCCCACTCAGGAGAAAGAACAAGGTATTCAGTTGAACGCAGCTATACTAAAACCTCTGTGCGGAGCCCATTCACCCCGTGAAACGAATCCCATCACATACTCAGCTAGATGTAACTTATGTGCAAGTGTGTGCACAGTATACAAACATCCATTCCACTCCTGACTGAAGAAACCACAGGAAAGGGATGGCCTCAGGGAGATTTTGATCCCAGCTTAGTATGCTTCTGAACAGTTCAAAACCTCCAACCTTACAGAATTCTAATATTCATGAACTTGGCTATTCTTTTGAAAGCTACAGAGGTAAGGCTGCAGAGACAGTGAGCAGAAAACAATTGGGCCCCTTTGCTCTCTTCTTGGTATTTAACATTCTGAAAAGCACAAGTAAAATATTATATTTTGAGAAAAGGTAATGGCTCCACGTGTGTGTGTGTGTGTGTGTGTGTGTGTGTGTATACATGTGTGTGCATGTAGTGTATGTGCATGCATGTGCATGTGTGTTTAAAATGATGACATATGGGATGTACATGTATGAAAATGGCACAAAGAATATGTGCTAATAAAAGAAAAAATCTATCATAAACAAAAAAATTAGGTGTGTAGTCTACCATCAAATAGCTTTCTTTTTTTAAAAAATTGGATATTTATCACTATTTGCAGATGATATGATAGTATACTTAAGCGACCCAAAGAACTCCACCAGAGAACTCCTACAGCTGATAAACAACTTCAGCAAAGTGGCCGGATTTAAAATCAACTCAAGCAAGTCAGTAGCCTTCCTATACTCAAAGGATAAGCAGGCTGAGAAAGAAATAAGAGAAATGATACCCTTCATGATAGCCACAAACCATATAAAGTATCTTGGCGTGACTCTAACCAAACAAGTGAAAGATCTGTATGACAAGAACTTCAAGTCTCTGAAGAAAGAAATTGAAGAAGACCTCAGAAGATGGAAAAATCTGCCATGCTCATGGATTGGCAGGATTAATATAGTAAAAATGACCATCTTGCCAAAAGCAATATACAGATTCAATGCAATCCCCATCAAAATCCCAACTCAATTCTTCATAGAGTTAGAAAGAGCAATTCAAAAATTCATCTGGAATAACAGAAAACCCAGGATAGCTAAAACTATTCTCAAGAGCAAAAGAACCTCTGGGGGAATCAGTATCCCGGACCTCAAGCTGTACTACAGAGCAATAGTGTTAAAAACCGCATGGTATTGGTACAGTGACAGGCATGTAGATCAATGAAACAGAATTGAAGACCCAGAAATGAATCCACACTCCTATGGTCACTTGATCTTTGACAAAGGAGCTAAAACCATCCAGTGGAAAAAAGATAGCCTTTTCAACAAATGGTGCTGGTTCAACTGGAGGTCAACATGCAGAAGAATGCAAATTGACCCATTCTTATCTCCTTGCACTAAGCTCAATTCCAAGTGGATCAAGGACCTCCACATAAAACCAGACACACTGAAACTAATAGAAGGGAAACTAGGGAAGAACCTTGAACATATGGGCACAGGGGAGAATTTCCTGAATAGAACTCCAATAGCTTATGCTCTAAGATCAAGAATTGACAAATGGGACCTCATTAAATTACAAAGTTTTTGCAAGGCAAAAGACACTGTCAAAAAGACAAAGCGGCAACCAACTAACTGGGAAATGATCTTTACCAACCCTACATCCGACAGAGGGCTAATATCCAATATATACAAAGAACTCAAGAAGTTAAACTCCAGAGAGGCAAGTAACCCTATTAAAAAATGGGGTACAGAGCTAAACAAAGAGTTCTCACCTGAAGAATATCTAATGGCTGAGAAGCACCTAAAGAGATGTTCATCATCCTTAGTCATTAGGGAAATGCAAATCAAAACAACCCTGAGATTCCATCTCACACCAGTCAGAATGGCTAAGATCAAAAACACAAGAGACATCAGTTGTTGGCGAGGATGTGGAGAAAGAGGAACACTCCTCCACTGCTGGTGGAATTGCAAGCTGGTACAACTACTCTGGAAAGCAGTCTGGCGGTTCCTCAGAAAACTGGGCATGACACTCCCAGAAGATCCGGCTATACCACTCCTGGGCATATACCCAGAGGCTTTACCTGCATGCAATAAGGACACATGTTCCACTATGTTCACAGCAGCCTTATTTATAATAGCCAGAAGCTGGAAAGAACCCAGATGTCCCTCAACGGAGGAATGGATTCAGAAGATGTCGCATATTTACACAATGAAATACTACTCTGCAATTAAAAACAATGAATTCACGAAATTCCTAGGCAAATGGTCAGATCTTGAAAATATCATCCTTAGTGAGGTAACCCAATCACAAAAGAACACACATGGTATGCAGTCACTGATAAGGGGATATTAACCCAGAATCTCAGAATACCCTAGACACAATTCGCATATCAATAGATTTCTAAGAAGATGGAAGGAGAGACCCCTGGTCCTGGAAAGACTGGATGTAGGGGAATGCCAGGACAGAGAAGTGAGAGGGGGTTGAATGGGGAACAGAGGGAGGGAAGGGGGCTTATGGGACTTTCGGGGAGGGAGGAAACGGGAAAGGGGAAATGATTTTGAATGTAAATTAAAAAAAACTTAGAAAATAAAATTTTAAAAAAATTGGATATTTTCTTTATTTACATTTCAAATGTTATCCCCTTTCCAGGTTTTCTCCCCTCCTAGAAACCCCCATCCCATCCTCCCTCCCCCTGTTTCTATGAGAGTGTTCCTCCACCAACCGCACTCCCACCTCCCCACCCTCAATTCCCCTACACTGGGGCATCTATCAAGCCTTCATAGGACCAAGGACATCTTCTCCCATTGATGCCTGACAAGGCCATCCTCTGCTACATATGCAACTGGAGCCATGTGTACTCCTTGGTTGGTGGTTTAGTCCCTGGGAGCTCGGGGGGGGGGGGTCTGGTTGTTTGATATTGTTGTTCTTCCTATGAGGTTGCACCCCCCCTTCAGTTCCTTTTCTTTAACTCTTCCATTGGGAACCCCACACTCAGTCCAATGGTTGGCTGAGAGAAGGAACTCTGGCTCTTGTCTTTAGTTGGAATTAAAGACAATTTCTGCCCCTTTACATTTGCATGTATAACAGAAGTTCCTAGCCAGAAACCTAACTCCCAAAAGAAATCACTAACTTCCGAAAAGTCTGGATGGAAACAGGCCCCTGTGCCCCATAGGGGTGCCCAGGCTTGCTGGCATCTCCTGAGTATGCTCTGCAGACCCTGGTAGATCCCTGGATCCACAGTAGTTCTGGAGGCTGCCTTGACAGCCCCCTCCCTTCTCTAACAGGGCCCTTCTGGGACTGTGACTCCCATGAGGCAGCTGGATGAGGTTGAGAAGAAAGTGTGACTTATAAGAATGAGAGGGGGAAAATCACTTTGAAACCTGGAAGAAAGGTTCTTATTTTCTCTTCCTACAACACAAAAATAAAACACACAAAAGCCCAGTTAAAAAAAAAATACAATTATTATACCTTACCTGTGTATGTATGCATTTGTATATTTAGACATGCATATTTTTGAGATGTATAAAATACTATTTATACACTTCATGTAGATACGAGGTTTAACAATTAATGCCATGTGTATGTAATCTATGACATTACTGACCCATTATTTGACAATAGCTCCAACTGAAACTCTATGACTTCAAAGGTTTGCCATAGGCCCAAACAATCGGCATTTGACTTTTCTTTTGCTTCATTTTACTAACAGGCATATATTCCTCAATATTCTCTAATTACTGAATCTGTAGCTATAAATGAAAACAAATTAATTTTTAGAAGCTAGTGATGCAATTCTTCACTTCTTTTACTATTAAATACATTTAATAACATTTTATCGAATATTATTTGATAAATGATATTTTTGAATTTCAGACTCCATTTCATCAATACAACTGGTGAATTTTCATTAAACAGTCTTGAGCTGTTCAGGTCTCTTCCCTGCAAAAGTATTCAACTTCATGAGTGCACAGCCTGCCACCAGCCAGTTTCAAACTGTTTGAACAGTTGGACAGCAGCGCCCTCTGGTGGCTCCAAATAAAACATGCACCTTCTTGAGGAGGGTCAGGGCAGAACGTCTCCACAGCCAGTTTTTAAGATCTTACTATGACTGGGGGAGGTTCCCAGGAATCAATGCGGGTGACCTTACCCAAGATGCCTAACAGTGGGGACATGGGACCTGAAGAGGTCACCTCCTGTAGCCAGGTAGGACCCCCAGTGGAGGGATAAAGACACCAACCTACCCGCAAAACTTTTGACCCAAAATTTGTCCTGTCTAAAAGAAAGTCAGGGACAAAGAAGGAGTAGAGTCTGAAGGAATGGCCAACCAATAACCGGCCCAACCGGAAACCCATCCCATGGGCAGGCACCAATCTCTGACATTATTAACGATACTCTGTTATGCTTGCAGACAGGAGTCTAGCATGGCTGTCCTCTGAGAGGCCCTATTCAGCAGCAGCAGCAGCAGCCGACTGAACAAATGCAGATACCCACAGCCAGACAGTGGATGGAGGTTGGGGACTCTTATGGAAGAGTAGGGGGAAGGACTGAAGGCCATGAAGGGGATAGAGACCCCACAGGAGGACCAACAGAGTCAACTAACCTGGACCCCTGGGAGCTCTCAGAAACTGAGCCACCAACCAAAGAAGATAAACTGAGGCCCCGGACACATAGTTGGCAGACATGCAGCTCAGTCTCCATGTGGGTCCCCCAACAACTGGAATAGAGGCTCCCCCTAAAGCTGTAGCCTGACTGTGGTTTCTGTTCCCCAACAGGGCTGCCTTGTCTGGCCTCAGTGGGAGAGGATGGGCTTAATCTGGCAGAGACTTGATGTGCCAGGGTGTGGGGATACCCGGGGAACCCCACCCTCTCAGAGGTGAAGGGGGGACTGTGTGAGGGGGACTGTGAGGGGACAACATTTGGGATGTAAATAAAAAAACCAAACAAACAGATCTTATATGCTAAGGTGTGGAGGTTGCTGGCAGGGGCAGAGAAGCAGGAGCCATTACTTTGTCTCTCAATGAATTTTCAAGTTCTTTTAGAATAAAACCATATTCTGCAATGAAACTCCTGAAGGGCACTGCCCTTGCAGATTGCGCGCACACTTATCAAACCCTGGGCATCCAGTTTCCACCCTCCTCCTCCTCCAGCAGATGCTGGCCCTTCGCAGACAGGCTTGGCTGAGGGCCAATGCTGCAGACCCTCACTCTTCCTCTGACTCCACAAGATGAGTGAGCTCAGGCAGAGTCTGCCTCAAACCTGGCCTATGGTTTTATGTGTTCATGCACTCCTGCATAAGAATCATTTACCCACGGGAGCAGGAACTTCCTGCGAGAAGCAACTGGTTATTGGATTTTTGTTTCTTTGACAGCCATCCCATGAATCCTTTCTCCAGGGATAGGAATGTCAACTGGAGGGAGAAAATACCTGAATGACAATGGGGTTTGGGACAGGGAATCTCTCCGTACTCACTTCTGGATCGCATGTAGCAGTCGGTACAGTTTAGGAGACCATTGCGAATCCTAACATCTGTCCCACTCACTGCATCTCCGAGCTGTCCTTTACAAATGCCGCACTAGGGAGAGAAGGCACAGAAGGTGTAAGACAAATGAGAGAGCATGTGTACAGCGTGCTGGTTACTGCTTGTGGGGGCTTGAGTGAGAACGGCCCTTTAGGCTCATTGGTTTGCACGGTTAGTCTCCAGCTGTGGAACTGTCTGGGAAGGATTAGGAGGTGTGGCCTTGTTGGAGGAGGTGTGTTGATGGAAGAGGGCTTTGAGGTTTCAGAAGCCCACAGCAGGCCCAGAGCCTTGCTCTGCCTGTGGTTAAGGATGTAAAGTACTCAACTAATGTTCCGTCCCCATGCCTGTCTGCTTCCTGCTGTGATGATCATGGACTCTACAGCCCCCTGGGACCCTGAGTCCCAAATCAAATGCTTTTTCTTTTGTAAGAGTTGCCTTGGTCATAGTGTCTCTTCATAGCAACAGGACAGTACTGAGGACTGCTCATGTGAGGCATGCAGGGATGCATCCACAATCTCCACATTCACTGATCATCTATTGTGGGTTAGATACAGTGCCACAAGCCAAATTTGTGGTAAAGGCAAAATATGTTTTGAGCATTTTATTTTAACTCCTTGTATTTTATAGAGGACACAGGTTGAGAGACACTAACTGAGTTGTCCTGGGGTTGGGAAGCTGGTAAGGAACAATGTAATGACTTGAGAGCCTGCCCAACTGTTACAGTGCACAATTTCTCACTCCAGAGAGAAGGACCATGTCCAACAGGTTGCACCCTACTGGTTTTAAACAAACATGTGGCCAATGGATTATCTCTTGAAACTTGACTACCATCAATCTCTTAAAGTTCTCCAGGACATTCCACCAGAGAATTGCTAAGGAAGCATGCCACAGTGCATTCCCACTTTAGAGGTGCGCTCCCGAGGGTAACAAATTCCCTGGGGAGGGAACCTTTATTAGCCGAGTGGTTTGAGAGCAGAAGGGAAGTGTAGGAGGCATTTGCAACAGAGAAGTTGGCAGCCCCTTCCAGAGGGATCAGACCAGCCTCTGAGTCAGGCTCTAAGACCAGCTCCCAGAGACTGAGACACCAGTCAAAGAGGGTACGCTGGCTGGTTCATGGCCCCTGGCACATACATAGCAGAGGACTGCCTTGTCTGGTCTCAGTGGGAGAAGATGCGCCTAATCCCATAGAGACTTGATGCCCCACGGAAGGGGAACATAGGTAGGGCGAGATGGGGAGGGTCGATGGGTGATGGAGGTGAGTGGAGGAGCACCCTCTTAGAGGCAAAGGGGAGTGGGGATAGGGTGAAGAACTCTTGGAGGGGTCTGTGAAGGGGGCCAACATTTAGAATGTAAATAAATAAATTTAAAAAAGACTAGCTGGGCCACAGGAACATAGTAGGCAAATGGTGGAAACTGTATTTCACTCTGTTGTATCTGATTTGTGAATTTCATTGACTGTCTCTTAGATTATGGACAAAGTGAGATATTTTAATCCCATACAAGTTGGTGTTATAACCAAGGGAGCTACCAATGAGAAAAAGAATAGAGATTCTAATAGAAAAAAAAAAGTATCAGCATCATGCAGAGAAAATGATGACTCAGATTCAGAAATAGACAGTTTGGCTTCAAAAATCAATTATATTCACTTGAAAGGTGCTCAAGAGCAGAAAGAGAAGCTGGGATATACTAATATGTGATTCATTCACCTGACAGAAAACCAAGTGTAACAGCCTGTGTGTAGCAGGGGAGCTGGTATTAGAAGCTAGGCCTCCTCATCTGCATTGCACTGGTCCATCTAAAACATTTCTGGATGCCTACTTGGTTGGATACAAAGAGAAACAGTAGCAACTAAGGAAGACCGAGTCCTTACTCTTAGCAAGTTCAGTGTTTCTTACAGAGATTGATATTACAGCACAATGCGCAATGTGAACTAAGGAAGGTTACCTGAGATTCTTCAGCAAAGTCAACTGACTGGCTGGGCATGGTGGTACAAGCAAGTGATCTCAGTACTAGGAAACTAAGACAGAAGGACCTCAAGGGGATTGAGGCCAGCCTGGGTTACATGGGGAGACCTTGTTTCAAACAAAACAAAACACACCAAGGAACAACCAGGGCAAGTCAACAGACTTAATACAGGGCAGATGAGCCCTCGGCTTCCAAGGTCTCAGACAAGCTCACTGTGAGAATTGAAATCTTACAGCTAGCCACAGCCACTTACTGGGAAGAAAATATTCTATTAGGGCAATGTCTGAAACCCCATCACATAAAAATCACAAGACTGTAAGAACAACAAAGATGCCTTAAATAAATCCTTAAGGCCCACGAGACTCAGAAGCCCCCACTGTCTTCCAGCATCCAGTTACAACTTCTTGTTACAATGTCTGCTTTTAGCGATAGAAAGTATCTGGAAACACAAATTGCACAGATCTGTTTTTCTTCTTCTAGAAGGATTTTTCTTGACAAGACCCAAACCCTGACATCAGCTTAGAGAGGAGAGCACTGTTGTACATACCCTGAAACACTGAATGTGGAAGTAGAGATTCAGGGTCTCGATGATCATTGCGGCACCTTTACCCAAAGCGAGCCCACAGGAAGAGCACAGCTTCTTCCCGCTTATAGACCTGGGTTAGAAAAACAAAAGGCACCGTGAGAGCCTTGGCTTGCATGACAGGCCACCTCATGCAAAAATGGCAATGTGGGTCTTAATAGACCATTAATAAAATGAGGATCACGAACTGACAAGGGATATAGAATTAGGCAGAGCCATAGATTGCCAGCAAGCTGAAGGTGACAGGTCTCCATGTGGTGCTGTCTGGGGCACTCTGAGATGACTCAATATAGGTGTCTCACATTTACAGAAGCCCTAATGACATGAAGATTGAGCTTTACCAAGGTTCTGATGTGGCTTCAGCAACGTCTTAGTCAGGGTTCCTATTGCTGTGTTGAATTACCATGACACAATAGAACATTGGGGAGGAAAGGGTTTATTTGGCTTACATTTCTAGATCATAGCCCATCATGGGAGAAAGTCAGGACAGGAACCTAAGCAGGACAGGAACCTGGAGGCAGGAGCTGATGCAGAGGCCATGGAGAGGCGCTACTTACTGCCTGGTACCTCCTGGTGGCTTCCTCAGCCTGCTTTCTAGCCAGGACTACCAGCCCAGGATAGTACCATCCATAATGGGCTGGCACTCCCTCATTAATCACTAACTGAGAAAATGCCTTATAGCTGGATCTCATGGAGGTATTTCCTCAACTGAGGCTCCTTCCTCTCTAGCTGGTGCCAAGTTGACACACAAAACCAGCCAGTACAAGCAGTTTCCATTAAAGGTGCATTGGCTGCTAAGGCGCTTTCTTTTTACAGAGTCCATTGTGATATAGGAGAGGAGGTTGCCTTGTGGAGGCCTCAGAGATACGGTTCCTGCTCCACCCTGAGTCCATAGTATGCTGTCGAGTGCCCAGCTTAGGTCTCCCTTCTACCTACAAAGGGAGAGGGCTGGACAGCCCATCTCTACTGCGCCCTCCAGAACAGATACAGAGTCCACAGGATAGGTACTTCTTTTCTGTTTATATTGCAAATTCCTGGAACCAAACCCACCTTCTTCCTCCACCTACAAACCTGGACACTGTCCACCTGACACCACAGGGCTGTCTTCTCATAGAAGCTTTGCAGCTACGACATCAGCTCCCCACGATGCCCACTGCTGCAAAGCTCTAGGAGAAATTTACAAGTATGCATTGCCATCTGAAAGGCACAGTGGAACAAAGCGGACAGAGGAAATGGAGGGTGGGGGCAGACATCCAGAGGGGGAAGAGCTGTCCTCATCAAACCCTGTAGGTGAAGTCACTCTCCAGCCACGAAAAGAAATCTATCAATGAAAACCACCAAGTCCTCAGTCATTTGTGCCTGTGACAGACGGACACTTTGGGCAGCTTTTAAAGATATCATGGGGGGCCGACTAATGTCCAGGGCCACGGTTAGTGACATAGGGAGGGCTTGGAGAGGAGGATGGGGTTTTGTCTCCCAGCCTCGCCCTGGTCCTCTGGAGGAGCCAGCAGCCCATTGCCCTCTCAGGGAGGCAGAGGCACTGATACAGGAGCCCAGCAGCTGTCTGGTGGACTTTATTATTAGATTAGAGGTTCCACAGAATGTCATTAAAACCTAATGGCCACGGCCAGCACCACACATCTGACTTTTTCTACCCCATGCTGATGAATCTGCAGGAAGATGGAGATGTTCTCTGAACTCCTCCTCTCTGTGTGTGTGAGGAAGGGATGTGGACCAGCATCAATCGGCAAGCACTAATATGGCCAAAATTACGCCCATTAAGTGCAAGGACCACAAAACAGCCTCAGAAAGGCTTGCTGACCTCTTGTACCTGTCTGGAGACTGGCCGGGAGGGGTAGGAGAGCAGGGGGGCAGGGGCCCAGCCCGGAAGTTCTCTCGAGGGCTTTTCCTGTAACACGGTAAAGGAGCCCACAGTTACGGAAAGTTAACAGAAGCCACGATAGAAGACAAGTTAGCTTAAAACAAAAAATGAAAACGAAAAAGACTACAAAGGATTCTCCTACTGACATTTTTGCTCATTTGTGTTGAGACAAGGTCTCATTATGGCACCCACGTTGGTCTCAGACTTAGTGTTCCTCCTGGCTCAGCCTCTCAAGTGTGGGGGTTATGAACATGTGCTACCGTGCTTGGTTGTTGTTTATTTTTGCTTTGGAGCAAAATTAGTAATTATGTCTAGAAGGAATGCACGCGTGTGTAAATGAAAATCACACTGGTACTGCTGCTTAGGAAGGAGAACTCTGGTGGATTCTCCTTCACTAAAAATTGCTGGTCTGTTATTTATGCCATTAGTGGAGCCGCTTTTGCGTGTTGAGTTTGATGTGGATACCACGGGCTTAGAGGGACAGAAGGATGACTAAAGATCCAGGGGAAACTCTTAAGGGCAGCCTAGAAGTTCAGGGGAGATTTTAAAAAAATCACTTTATGGTAAATATCTTGCAAATAAAAAATATTATATAACTAGCTAGATTCACGTGGCTACTCAGGCAAATGGGGCCAATCACCGAGGAAGTGATTTTCAACGCCACAGGCCCTGCCTCAGAGGCCTGCAATGGATGGATGCCTTCGAGACTGTTTAGCTCTCGCTAGGCCATGAGAAATCAGAAGGGCCCTGGTTTGATGTTACCAGTATGTCATTTGGGCACAGGCTGCTCAGGAACCCTGTGTGGGATATCAAGCTGTCAGCTTTGAAAAGTTTATTTCATGGGTGAAGAAATAGTTAGGACAGAGAAAAGAGCAAGAAAAGAAAAACTAGAACACAGACGCAGACAAAGTCTTTCTTGTCTCTTGCTGCTTGACCAGCTGGGAGATCCCTCGCTCGAGTCACTACCCACCCAGCCTCCCTCCTCAGGTAGAGCTTCTTCAGATGTCCTATTTTCAAAATGTAAGCACCATGGCTTGAAAGGAAAAAAAAAAGGCTGAAAATCACTGCAATATCCAATGTAAGAAATCGCATCTAATGGGTCTGAGTTCCTGTTGATTCTGGAGCCACAGGTAACCCCCAGCCATGAAAATGGAAGCCATCCGAGGCAAAGGCGGCATCAGTCCAGCACAGGGCTGAGAAGGGAGAAAAGCTAACAGGGCATCCTAGGACCCACACTGCAGTGTTGGTTATCTGCTAGGAGGGGAAATCTGTGAGGAAGGTACCAGGTTCATCCTCACTCGATAATGGAGAAACTAAGGCAGGAAAAAAAACCCTAAGAGTTATTTAAGGTCCGGTGTAAGTGGCAAAGACAAAATCTGAGCCCACAGTCTGGATCCAAGTGGGATGAGATTCAGGTAATGACGCACCCATGGCAGGATTTTGAAAGTGTGATTGCGGGCCTTCACTGCAGCCTTGCTGTGAAGCTGTGTGTAGATTCCTCTACTATTTAACCAGTCGAATTCTGTGGGCAAGAGATGTTAACCTCCCTGAACTCTTCACTGCACACTGAGATTACCAGCCTCCTAAGATTGTCAGGAAGGCTCCCTGAGAGGAACACTTTAAGGACCTATTATACCGAGTGCTTCAAAATGATTCAATGGAGATAACGCACAAAAATGCAGTTGCCATCTTACCAACACACACCTCTCCCCACCTAAGTCAATACATTAAAAACCAACCCCACATCCATTTTATCTGTCTACTCACTTCCGCCTTTCCCCTGGTGACTCCATCTGATGATTGACGCTTTTCTCCAGGGCCAGGGTTTTGGGCTTCACATCTTCTGACGTGGATGTTGGTGGGTTTGGTATCTGTTGGTTCCAAGGCGGATCTGAGACGAAGGAAGGAACACAATGCATTCGGCAAAGTCATTCTGATGCCCAGTAAGACACCCTCCTTTAAAGAGCTGATGCCCGCTGGTCCTCACAGTAATTCTGTGTGGGCTGTGTTGCATGAGTATCTCAGTCTGGCTTGGCAGAGTCTACTCCTCAAGAGGAGTTTTTGGGGTGGAGGGAGGATTATGGTCAATGGTGGGACTGGGAAATTTGAAGAATGTATTGTTTATGATTTTTTTTAAATCTTAAATTTTTTTAAAGTCTCCCTTTGATTTAAGAAAATTGTTATTTTGTATGTATGGGTGTTTTACCTTCATGTATGTCTGTGACCCTCATGCATGCAGTACCCATAGAAACCATAAGAGGGCATCATAATCCACCTGGACCTGGAGTTATTGACAGTTGTGAGCTGCCATAGAAGTCCTGGGAATTGAACCTGGGTCTTCTGAAAGGGTAGCCACTGCTCCTAACCAATGAACCATCTCTCCAGCCCCTTCCTTTAAAGTTTGAAAAATTACATTAATTTACAGTGAGGAAGGAGCACATGCAGAGGTGTACGTGTGTGTGTGTGTGTGTGTGTGTGTGTGTGTGTGTGTGTGTGTGTGTGTAGGATGACTTTTGGGAGCTGCTTCTCACTTTCCACCACTCGAGTCTTTGAACTCAGGCCCTCAGGAGCTTTACTCACTGAGTCACCTCACCAGCCATAGTTTTTATTTTTTAAAATGCTAATACCTGCTCTGGTCTCACTCAGACCCCAGTGGCATCGCGCAGAGTCTAGTCTCACGGCAGGAGTTTATGTGTGATAGATTTAACAGAAGCTAAAGGTAAGGGGCCCTAAGGGAGAAATTTGCAGCCACCGTTGGTCAGTTCTGGACAACGTGAAGAGTCTATCTCTTCCTTCTTACCCTGAGCTAGCTGTGGGTTTGTACCACAGTGTGAGGCCCCAGCCTCTGCTTCTGGCTGCTGGTCCTGATGGATTCCTTTTGACCCGGAGTTTTCAGAGTTAGCCGAGGGACTTTGAGTTAGGCTGCTAAAAACAAAACAAAGCAAAACAAAAAACCCAAAAACTTCAGAGCAGAGATAAAACCAACTGGATTAAAATTACTGTTTCTATACCCGAGGACACGGGGCTAGCAATTACAATCTAAGAAAAAGAAATAGACTGTTTACTTATCCTGTTTATTTTATACTATGTCTAAAACCATTACCAAATACTATGCATTTCTAGTTCCCATCAATTTAACACATTTAGGAAATAATCATTTCTGAGGTCCTCCCTGAGGTCCTCCCTGCCCACCAGGCTCTTCAAACTAATCACTTCTGGGAGCTCATCTGAAGCTATTACTATGGATAGCATGTGGAAGCCAGGCACACCGAAGCACACCTATAATCCCACACTCAGGCAGAGGAGGAGGGTCACAGGGCCAGATAGGGCTGGCAATACAGTGAGTTCAAGGCCAGCCCAGGCTCCGTAGGACTGTACCACCTCTGAATATACAGATAAATAAGCAAATTACGGGGGCCACTTGGTATCTCCAAGCCTTCTGGTGGTTTCTGTGTGCAAAGGAAGGAATGATTTAAAGAGACTTAAGGAGACAAAAGGAAAGTTTCTGGTGACAATGAGACCAGTCTGAAGAAACCAAACAGCAAATTCATAGGCAAAGCCTGTCTGGAGAACTATCAAAAATGTGCATGAAGTGCCTTTAGGGATCCTTCGAATCTTCCAGACAAACAGTTCTCACTTCCCAGACTCTGAGGCAGTGTTGCATGGAAACAAACGTAAGGAGACTGTGTCCTGTCAGACTTGGTGCTCAGAGTCTGATGCTAGCCGCTCCCTCCCTGCAAACCCTCACCAGAACTCTGCTCCCAGCCAACCCTTCACCTTGACCGGTCTAGGATACCTCGATCGCCTTCCTCATCTCGGGGTCCCTCTGGGATGTTGTAAGTGTGTTACAGGTGCATGCATACTTGCTGACACCTATCTGGGATCTCGCACCCGGGGCAAGCGTCTGTTTCTTAAGGATGCTGATTGCAGATGGCCGCCCGCTTCCTGGGCTTCCTGTCAGTTCCCTCCAGATTAGGCATGGGAAACATCGATGGTTGGAGCCCAGAGTCTGCTTCAGTCTGAGACACTCTGCGGTTTCTGGATTCATTTTGGGATCTCCCAGAGTCCACATGTGAAATGACTACCCACAACTGTTCTGACGAGTAGTTACCCTTCATATTATAACTCGCCCAGTGAGGACACGAGCAGCAAAGTTTAGGTCCACAGTGGAACCATGGTAGGTGGGACCTTGGGCCCTTGTTTCAACTTCTTTTCTGGTTGACGCATTCTCTACTTCAAGTGACTGGAAGCTTTGGGCTTTGGGTTAGCGAGAAACTTCCTTGATGATTTATACTATTTCCTTTATTTAAAACAGGTCTCCCTTTTTTATTTTTTGAATATTATTATTAAAAAATTTAAGTTTGTCTATGTGCATATGTATGTTTACAATGTGTGTGGGCAGAGTGTGACTCTGTGGAGTTGGGTCTCTCCCACCTTTATGTAGTTTCTGGGGATTGGACTCAGGTTGTAGGCTTCAATAGCAAGTGCCTTGACCCTCTCACCTGTCTCTTTGTCTCTTAAAATTATCTACTTTTCTAGAGATATGCTAGCCTCAAATTTATGACACTTTTGCCATTTCTGTCACCACACCTGGCCTCACCCATTTAAAAATAAGGCTGTACATATTCAAGAGCACAAGGGTGCTGGCTTCAGAGCCCCCAACATAGCACCTTTAAACAATGAGGAATGCAGTGTTAGAGTGATCCTTTTAAGGCAGTGAGAGAGCCCTCCCAGCTTTGGGAACTCCCATGGACAGCCTGGGATGACCACATACCTGTGCTCCTCTGACAGGCCGCTTTCTCTAGCTTTGAGCAATGAGTCACTGTCATTCTCCTGGAGAGGTGTCTTCTGCCTTCTCTCTTTTTCTTTGTCTTGACAGCTTTCCAAGTCCATCTTATTCTGATGGGAACAGTGGGATCATTTTGAATGTAATTTAAACACACTCAGTGACTTACGTTTGACCACGGAATATCTGAGACCCATCCCCATCCCCTTCCTTTCTTTGATAATAAAAGGTTTTGCTTTGCTTTACATTTTAAAGAAGTTATTAACCTGTGCTTTCTGTACAGGTGGATGAGTTCCACTGTGAGCTCGTGTACATGTATACAGCAGGCTCTCGCCATAGCTGCCCTAGCCTACTTCTACCCCAAAGAATAGTCTTCTAACCCAACAGATTTCAATTATTTCCAAATACTTAGAATAAATGTGCAGTTGAGATCTTTCTAAAATTTATCACAAAAGGGACTGGTCGGGAACTCCCCAATTCCCAAACAAAATGAGGTCACAGGACTGCTTCCTTCTGGACAAATGGACTCTGGCATCAATACGTTATTTCACTTTGCAAGTCTTGGCATGTTTCTATCTAGTATGTCTCTCCACCATCTTACTTGGGGGATGAGGGGCCAACCAGTCTTTACAGGGTCTCTCCACCCTCAAGGACAAGCCAAGTTGGAGTAGAATGTTGGAGGTAAGCAGCTAGTTTGTGGCAGCTGGTGGGAATGCACTGTGGGTGTGTCTGCTGCTGCTGCTAAAAAAGGACAGAGGAATGCATGGCCTGACATGATGGGGATGGCACGTGGGGAGGGGCACACAAGAGGAGGGGCAATGACTGTGGAAGGGAAGCGTGATCCTTGAGCCAGGCAGAGAGAGGGTTCCAGCACATGGCTTTACTGCTGGAGATCTTGCTATCCTGTCTGGGAAGATCTGCCTAGGGAAATGGCTATTGCTCTGCAGGGGAGAAGCTTAGGGTTTGGTGGCGGTGTTACTATGCTGGGTAAAAGGCCACATAGGAGATGATGGCTCTGGAGGAACCGCCCATCCTGGTTTGAAGATACTAAATGTGATGAGGAGACCTGGATTCGGTTATGTTTGTCGCAAACTGGTTTTCGTCAGTGACCTTACCCTTGTTTCACTGCCTTCAGTTACAGATGAGGAGGTAGACAGTTGGTCTGCAGAACTCGAGGAAATAGTGAATGGAACCACAGTGTCTTCAATTATCTTACGCTCCTAAGCCAAAGACAGGAATAAATGAGACAAAGAAAAAAATGAAAAACAAAAATCTGTCAAGAGAAAAAAACCACATTAAGGAACTCCGGCTGGGTGGGTGGGTGGGTGGAATCATCAGAACATACACAAATAAGCAGGGCATTAAAGAAAGGTTATTTTTCCAGAGCATATGAATAACACCAAGTGGGTAGTTGTTTTGAACTTCATATTGAATTTTCAAAGTTTAATTAGTGTTAGAAAAGAACACAGTCAAGGAAAACTAGTTAACAAGTTAACATTGAAGGTAAAGTTCCCAGCAATATCGGTCACAACAAATTTAAATAACAGACACTTCAGATACCCATCTCCAAATTCTGTACCATGGCCTGTTTGTTGTTATTGTTAAGAATATTAAACTGGATGCAAATTTTCTCCACAAATTCCTCTACTATGGTATAGTACATGTAGTCAGTGGTAAGCATGTATTTAGTTTAAGTGCCAAAATTATCCTATAAAACTAATTTATTACTACCAAACACACTTGCTATAAGTAAGGGCACACACAAATAAATGCATTGCTGCTTTTGATGTTGTCTAAGACAGATCAAGAATCAGATCGGGACTGGAGGACAGATGTGATTACAGTGGCTCCTTGAACGTGTTTCAATCTACGTGGTGGGGGTGGGTTACTGTGGTCTGTTAGAAGACTGATGGGACACTGCTATGGGTCCAGGGCAGACACTGTCACATGCACACACATGCTGCACATAAAGGGAGGTGCCAGACTTTGAAGAACCTTGCTGACAAAGTTATATTTCCCTTAGGAGCTTCATACCTCCTCGTAGTATCTGCGTTCTTCTTCTTCTACCTCCTTCTGGGCCTTTTCCCACTCCTCCTTCAATTTGTCTTGCTCCTTCTGATACCTCTCCTGTTAGGGGATGTCCAAAGAACATTTGGGAGTGAGCACTACATCCATCACTGGGAAGTTTCCCCCTATTCTAAAGCACCATGCACAATGTGTTGCAAGATATTCTTCATGAGTGACCATTTGGAATCTAAAGCATTCACATCGTAAGAAAGAAACATAACCCTTGTGTCTTGTTCATTCAAGTTAGGTACATGTGATGGCTTGAATGAGAAATGTCCCCTGTCGGCTCCTGTATACGGACATTTGGTATCTGTTAGTGGAACTATTTAGAAGGTTTGGAAGCCCTGAGGATGTGGAGCTTTGGAAGTCAATCACTCGGGCGCGGCTCTGAGGTTTAATGGTCCAGCTTCACTTCCTGTTCTCTCTTACCGTGGGAATCAGGGCAACAAGGTTAGAACAGAATATGAAGAAGTAGAATAAACCACGCTTCAGTTCAGTTTTAGTGTAGCAGGCAGCATAGGATTTAATGAGGTTTACAATATTTCTCTGTGTGAGCATTTGGGTGTGTAGCATAGGTTTTAGAGTTGTACAGACTTGGATTTGGGTCCAGGCTCTGCACCTATTTGGATTGACTTCCAAAGCTCCACATCCTCAGGGCTTCCAACCTTCTAAACAGTTCCACTAACAGGAACCAAATGTCCGCATACAAGAGCTGACAGGGGACATTTCTCATTCAAGCCATCACATGTATCAGCTGTGTGATATCAGGCAGTTAATCGAATCTAAGAAGTAAGCCCTCAACTGAAAATGGGCTATTCAACATGTGTTCCCCACACACCCCAGGTAGACAAATAGGTCAGTTTTGAAGGTCACTGGGTCACTTTGGACATGAAACAAATGGAAGCATGTTGCATTTCTTCTCAGAATATTTCTAGAATTGATCTTTATCAGTTTTCACTGGAAAAAAAAATGGGATGATAACTCTATTGAAGGAATTAGACTGATGTCAAATTCTATTCTACCTGAATGCTATCAAACAGCTTTTGGGTAATTCATCCTCATTGCTTCTTGAACTGGGACTTGGTGGCTGAGGAGGTAATAAACTCAGGTAGACTGAGCCTTAATCATGGCTTAGAGACATATTTTTAGAGACATGATCTCCCCTCCCGCATGGCAGGAAGAATCAGGTACAAGACTCCACTGCCTAGACACGAAGAATTGACAGACGCGTGAGTTTCTGAGGAGAACTGGATTCCATGTTTCCTGGGCTAAAATTCTGTTCAATGCGACAGACATTATAAGGGGACAGTTCCGGAGCACAGGGAGATCAGCAGGTCGGTCCTACCTGGAGCAGACGCTCTTGCTCCTGCTGCCATTTCTCCTGTCGCCTGCGCTCCTCTTCTGGGTCCCATGCCCAGAACTTAAACTGTTCAGGAAAAACAAACAAAGCAACCCCATGATCAGAACTGAGGCACGTTCTCAAGGGCTGGCCAGGGTGAGAGAAGATAGCCTCAACACGGCACCCCAGGGACACAGAAACAACTCTTCATAATCTCAATGTCCTCTTAAGTGGAAGAAACTGTTTCCCAAATTTAAGCCTTTTACTTTGGTTCCAAAATGCTGGGCTGGTTCTATGCCTCTGTGCCTCCTATGGATAATGGAAACATGTGGTGATTAGCCACAGGAATGAGGAGGCTCTGCTCCATTTCTCTCAGAAGGACATCTTAGAAGCATCCATGCTCCCGAGCAAGATGCCCACTGTGTGTGCTAATTCTGGCATGTGCCAGGACAAACGCATCATCTCAGAGCTAGCGTCTGCTGCTCCTGAAGTGAACCCTTTATACCACTATTGCTTCCTGTGGCAATTAACCTCCCGAAAGTGGGTTAATATCACCTTAGAGTAAGGTGAGTAGGGCCTCAGCCCAGAGCCCAGCACAGTAAATACGCAAACCCAAGACTGAGAACAAACAAAATCCATAGAGAAGGTTATAACAGCTGAGAACAAACTTGAGCACAGGTGGATTCTGTCTCTGAATCTATGGATTCTCTTACTCGGTCTATTTCCCACAAACGGGAAGTGCCAGTGTCTCCCTTTGCAGGACCTTTTCCTCTCCATCCCAACCCAGGGATGAATACTTTGACATTCTTGCAGTAGATGTAGTTTAAGATAGAAGTCAATGTGTGAAGTCATCCTCTTCAGCTCTGTGTGCTGATGCCAGCTTTGGAGGCATTCTGGGATTCTTAGCTTCTAGGAAACTCAGGATTACCAGTACTGGTATATGACTGGACCCTCACATATGGTTCTTAGTTCTGAAGTGTGGCTGGAGATATCAAAGCTATGTGACAAGTGGTGATCCATTCTACATGGCCACAAAGGGGAAAATTTGCCTGTAGATACTAAGTGGCACTGCCTATGGTAAGCATCTTGGACTGGTCACTGGAGAGGGAAGCATCATGCCAGTATCAGATACTGTATAGCAGCAGTTATATAATGATTTTGATTAAGACTCACAACTACCCTGAAAGAACACTATTTACATCTCACTGAACAGTCAAGTAGGATTAAATAGAGAGGATTTGCCTCCAGTATCATACATATTAGCCTAGGCTAGTAAACCTGGACTCAAGGATAGGAAGGGACCAGCATTTTGTTTCAAGGCAGGACAGGAAAACTATTTCATATAATAATAATCCATGGTTTTATAATCTACTAGGCAGCATTAAATTGTTGTTTCAAAATAATAATAAAAAAAATTTGGATCTCAGCTTTGGTTGAGTATTCCTTAAGAAAATCAAATACAAGTTAAAAGTCACTCTAAATGCGCACTTTATTCTTTAAGAGGGAATACTTACGGGTGTGCCTACAGGGGACTTTTCACTGCTTGGAGACTCCGCTATGGAGAATAAAAGAAAGAAAAGATGCCGTCAGTGTGAGTAGCTTCCGGCTGTGCTGGTCTTGTGATCCTCTGAGTCGAGTGTAGTTTCTACGTTAACTTCATCAGTATTAGAAAACCACAAAGGAGCAGAGCCCTGCGCAGGTTGTGCCCATCACCAAAAGGAACGAAGATCGAAGATCGGAACACATCAGGAAGCACCAGGCGCTAGACTCTAGGAAGCTTGGACTACAGCTATTAGTTCTGGCTCTTAGTCCACCTTGCACTCTGGCAAAGGGAGCGGCTCCTCCACTGTCTGACATGGAGAAGCACCACACAGAGAGGCCAGAGGTCATCCAGGAAGAGCAGAGTGTGACACAGTTAGCAAGAGAACCACCACACTTGTGGCTTCTAATCATAGTTTTATAGGGGGAGAGAGCCAGGTGGATATAGATGGTGTTATGCCTCTGGCATCTTAAAATCAATATAAAGTTCTGTGAAATTCCTCCCGATGTTAGTACAACAGGTGCTGATATCAAAGAACAAGCTCATTGCTAAGTGTGTCACAAGCAAGCATCTCTCTTAAAAAAAATTATCTAAAATCAGAAAGGAAGACAAATGCCAAATGACATTGGTTGCCCCAACATGGATTTTTACATAAAGAAAAGGCAATGACCCGGTATGTTGTTTACCTGACTGGGAGAAAAACTGGGACCGTCGCCAAGAGTTCTGAACTCTCAGCGGGGCACTGCCAGGCACCTCTAGATCAGACGGCAAAATAGAACAAACAGAAATCCATGAAACCGGGTGAGAACTGAGCAGGACACATCCCACATGTCAAGGAAGGGTCAGTTGTAGTTGACCCAGGGACTGATCGTCTCTGAACCTAACATGTAAAACACCTTACCACAGTACACATAAAACCTGACGATGTGGACAATGGACTGTAGAACTGGCCAGTCTGTGTTCCTGTTCTGTGGGTGCCGAGTGAAAGTTTTTACACCTGTACTTAGTAGGGATATTTTTTTAAGGGTTAAAGGTCAAGATGTCATAGTAAAGGGCAAACTCTAGGAAAATCTAAAGGGCAGTAGAGATGCATAGTGGACTTGTGGTACTCTTCACATCACACTGATGAAGGGAGGAAGTTTGTCACTTGCTTCCTTTCAAGCATACCGACAGGCACATGTCTGTGACAGCCGGAGGTGCCAAGCACACAGAAGTTCTGACAAGCATTTGCTCTGTATGCACTGGAATCTGCTGCTCCCATTCCTGGAGCAATGAACACCGCAGGTTAAAGCCCATGTTTCATAGAAACAACTTGGACAAAGGAACTCTGTCAGCTTTAACCGTATTTTATGAGTGGTTCCAGAGTGTTGAATGACTGTATTGATGCACACGTGTGTGTGCTTCGAGGGGCCTGTGGAACCCTTTCCAGGTTGACAGGCAGCTCTGCAGTGGCCTGTGTGAGCGTCTATAAATAGATGACTTGAAAGGTTGGAGAGACACCAATTTCTGGGGGAGAGAGAGGATTTATGAGGTGTGGCTCCAGGGGCTTCTGGTTCCTTTGGACGGGATGCTGGAATTCATGCTAGTCACTTAAATGACTTCTTGTATCTGGGCCATAACCCATGATTTCTTTCACCACACTCCAACTAAAGACAATCATGCCTTCAAAGGTTACGTTTATTGGAGGTCTCTGGCTTCCAGAAAGACAGGCACTTTGTAGAGTTTAAATAAGCACTACAGTCCATTTCATATCCACGTGCAATGTCTTAAGACACCATTTAAATAAAGAGTTCAAGTCAGTGGCTTTCAGGCCGGGATTCCTGGGCTGCCACATCAGCATCACATGGACACGAGGACTTGCAGGAAGTACAGATTGAGCCTCTGGCCAGATCTAACGGACCAGACCTGGAGGGCAGGTGCCAGCCAGTCCCTCGGGCTCAGGCACATACTACTGCAAACCCCATCTCTGTCTTGTCAATCCTTTCTTTTCTTTTTTAAAGGAAAGCACTCAAGAAGAGCTGATTATACCTAGCGCTTGGCTCTATACTCTCACCTTTATTGTCATTATTCTTCAATAACTAAATCAGATTCTCATAAAAACCAGAGTGTGGTTATTTGTGCATGATGGGCGGTTAGATCTTGGGGAAAACTGAGAGGGAAGACCACGTAGCTAAGAGCTTGATGAGCCAAGAACATGAAGGTGTTCTGCCTCCAGGGCTCACACTTAAAATCACAGTGTTCATGAACCACACTTCATAACAGAACAAGTGCCTGCCAAGTCCAGTTTTCCCCGAAGGAAGTACCTTTAAAATAACTCCAGCACTATGGAATTTCATTTTTTAAAATTATTCAGTCTGGATAGAGCATGAAGTAAATTTCTTCAATTCAATAGCAATTTCTCAAAACCAGAATGTCTTGTGGGATATATAAATACATGAGGCATCGAGACTAATTGATATGGCTTATGTGTTTATCCTAACTATAGTTCTTATTTAAGTAGTTATAAAGTGTTAGAAACAGAACGTAATGACAATGTCTAAACATGGCTAGTCAGTTAGCACAGCTGTGAGATCTTAATTTCACTCATTGTTCTCAGGACTGTAAGCCTGAAAATTCTGGGCCAATGTTTTGGAGGCAGTACCGAATTTGCTTCTACATTAAGAGACTAATGACGTTTAGTATGTGTACCACTTAGTTTCTTACCAAAAGTTCCTCGTTTTGTACATGGGTGCCCAAAACGATCAACAAAAGTTAACGGAGACCAGCTCAGATGGCATTAATGGTGACCCTAAATAGCTGCCCACTCTTTAAAGAAGAACTAACAATAAACCATAAACAAGGAGCTCTGTGCCATCCTCTCTGACAGATGTTAACAAAATACACTGGGGTAAAATGTTAACATAGCAGCATGTGGAACCTTCCGGTACTGCCTCCCATGTGAGCTGTTTCTAAAGGACTTGTATTGGTGAAGCCTTGGTCTGTCCACCCTGAGAAATAATGCCAAGGATGGCAAGATTCCTGGACTGCCACCTTCCCTGGTCACATTCCTTCGGGTCTTTTGCAGTGGTATGGGCATCTGGACTTTCCATGAGGATAAAGGGCATGAAGTTGGGTTCTTAAAGAATAAAAGGTGAGTTCATGACCTATCTATGGTCCACAGAGTGGGAGCAAGCACAATGTGAAGAGCTCCACAGGCCCTCGATGCACATATTTCTAGCAGCTACTCCTCTGCATTATATCAAACATTAAAATATGGCAAATACACTGAACACGGTAAAATAAAACCCAAGTGTCTTACATGTTAAACATGTTAAAACTTAACCTTAGTGTGTGCATGCGATTGCACACATACTGAAGATGTATCTTTAATGTTTCATGTATTTTATTTCTCACTTTTGAAACTATTAAATGTTCTCATTATGAAGAATTTTTTGAAAGAATAAACTTTGGGCTTGAGTAAGTATAGTAATCATTATGTATACCCAGACATACTGTAGCACAAAAATAAAGTTTATAAAATGTTGAGAGAAGCTTTTTGAAAAACAAGTTTAGTTTTCATTTTTAATTATCTTGTCATGTTTTGTAGCCAAGATGAGACAACTTTGAAGAAAGTCTCAACACATATTCAAACCCTGTTCTACCCATAATGCCTGGCTACAGGGTAGACTCAGTGGCTGGGGTTCCCAATGTCAATCAGAAAATGCATCTCAGATTTCCAGTCTGAAATTCGTAATTCACAGACTCTGGTAAACAACACAGCTAAGGGAACCTCACATGAAGGACACAACCAGCTTATCATACAATGTGCATTTTACCACAGGTGGAGCCCACAGGCTATGAAGATCTAAGAGAGCCCACCTCCTCTTACCTTGAGAATTGGGATTTGGCAAATGTAGTTGGTTGGTTTCAGGCATTTTGTCAAGAAATGGAAACGTCAAGGTTGCTTCCGGTTCTGGGGATTTTGGCTTGGCCACCTGGACCACAGCAACAGACATAAACATTAGGAGGTGTGTTTAGTAATTAACTCGCAGAGCTTATAGCACAACTATTTAAATAAGTCAGTAAACTTAAACATTTAATCTTACAATAGAATTTTTTTCCTTTCCTAATGGCTTTTCACACTTTTATGGAGTGGCTAGTTTTTCTTAGAAATTAAGTAAGGGGATAAAAGCATGGTGAACCCTCTTCTTCAACCTCAGAAGACAGTTGGAGCCTTTCCTCTCTCCCTTTCTTTCTCTTTCCTTCCTTCCTTCCTCCCTACCTCCCTCCTCCCTACCTTTCTCTTTCTGCCTCCCTCCCTCCCTCCCTCTCTCCTCCCTGCCTTTCTCTTTCTGCCTCTCTCCCTCCCTCCCTCCCTCCTCCCTGCCTTTCTCTTTCTGTCTTTCTCTCTCTCCTCTCTCCCTCCCTCCCTCCCTCCCTCCTTCCTCTTTCTTTCTTTCTTTCTTTCTTTCTTTCTTTCTTTCTTTCTTTCTTTCTTTCTTCTCTCTCTCTCTCTCTCTCTCTCTCTCTCTCTCTCTCTCTCTCTCTCTCTCTCTCTCTCTCTCTCTCCTGTTTTTTGTTTTGTTTTTTGGACAGGGCTTTACTCTGTATCCCTGACTTTAACTTGCTATGTAGTAACTCAGGCCCCCCTTGAGCTATCCACCCAGCTCTGCCTCCTGAAAGCTGAGGTTAAAACCGTGCACCACCACTTTAGGCTTTGGTTCTAGTTATTATACCTGGTGAACTCGTCAGGAAACGGAATAACCCACAGACAATGAGTAAAACCATCTTTTACAGCAATCCCACTTTTAATGGACATTATTCTAAAGTCAGTACTGCACCCTCCCACAAAGCTAAGCAACACACAATGTACTTTGCCTGTTGACAGAGAAGTATTGCACAAAATAGCTAGGATCAAACAGTGTCACTTGGGGAGTTTCTGAGGCACATTAGATGGCTTGTCCTTATGGTAAGTGGTTCTAAGATTATAGGCATTAAAATTCTTATGTTCGCTTTAAGATTTTTTTGTATCATTGCTATTTAATTTTGTTTGTTTCTCCCTAATCTAAAGACTCTGAGTAGAAGAACCTTCTTGCTGTCTTATTACCTTCAATCAGTTTACTGCTAGACAGAGTGCAGAACATTTCGACAGTGCCTATGACAAGAGCCCGAATCTCCACTCTGAACCCGAATCTAGAGTGAGGCCGTACAAGTTTGGGTTCTTTCTGCTTCTCAAAGGACTTAACTCTGATTCCATCTCTAGCTGGTAGCTGTGTTATCCATGGTTAGTGTGACAGCCAATGACATCTGGTTATGCAACATTTATTTATTCTCTGTTTTGCTTTATTTTTCTTTATTAAGAATATATTCAATTCTAAGAGAATCTTGAAAAAAATATAATCAGTCACTTTGCTCAACCAGATGGCTGTATAGAATTAGGTATTCAGCATAGAGTGAATACTTAGGTCTGATTTTCACCAAAGTTGACAACAGGCTAGTCTTTCACTTTTTTAAATATTTATTTTTACTTCTCTCCTCTCTCTCTCTCTCTCTCTCTCTCTCTCTCTCTCTCTCTCTCTCTCTCTCTCTCTCTCTCTCTCTCTGTGTGTGTCTGTCTGTCTGTCTGTGCGCACATATGGGAGGGTGTGTGCCTGGGAGTGTCACAGGCATTGGATCTCTCCAGGGATGGAGTTATGGGAGGCTTGGATCCACCTGCTATGGATGCTGGGAACTAGGCTCAGTTCTCTTAACCACCAAGTCACTCCTCTGACTCTCACAACCTTCCAGTCTTAAGCTCACAGACGCTACCTCCTGAGTGGTGCAGACTGACAAGAAGGGGGCTCAGGTAAGAACTGGCTGCAGGTGAAAGAGTTAAACACAGCAGAAGTGTTAACCAGGTGCTCTGCTTTTACAAAGGTGACACGATCCTCAAGTGAAATCAGAAAATCAAAGCTGTTGTAAACACTTATCTAAAACCAAAAGGTGGGGAGAAGAGAGGGAGGGAGGGAGAGAGGGAGGGAGGGAAGGAAGGCAGGTGTGGAAAGTGTTGCCCTAGAGGTCATCATTCCATTTGCCAACTATCAGAGCTTCTAAACTTGGAACCATAGAATTTTAGAGGTGTAGATATGGTAGCATTTGATATCAAGGATAACCTGGGAATCCTGGATTTTTATGCTTATAAAAAAATAACCCTACCATTCTGAGACTCATGTTTACTAACCAGCTGTGACAGAAAAACAAATAATAAAACAGATAAACAACTTGGGAACCCCTGAGAAGGCTTTTCCCCATAATGGCTGGGCATGAACCTGCCTGTCTAAAGTTGGCTCACACTGATGCCAGGACAGAGGTGAGGGACAGTAGGGAAGGCGCTAAGTTACGGTAGTCATTTTGTTTGGTTTGATCTAAATTCTAGGAATGTTACAGAATTTTCTTCCAGGTTAGAATTATGTGAAAGTACTTAGTTTAGAATAATCTGTAAGTAATGGTTACAAGCACATTGTAGCTAAGGTACAATTGACAAAGATGGAAACTTGGCCTGCCCACCCTACTGTGAGTGAGACCTGCGACTCCATTATCCTCTGTGGACCACCAGATTGCCCAGTAATCCTCTCTGTATAAAAACATGGAGTAGCTGAGATCTGAAATGCTCAAAATGCATCAGAAAGCAGGCATCTTAGAGGCTCTTCCAAGGACACTCCACTCAGTTCTGTGAGGCTGGGTGCTATGTCCTGTTCCCTGTCAAATATCCAGTGTCTAGTTAGTACTGCACTTGGCACATCATAGGTGCACAGTTAATGTGGCTGAGCAAATTCTGTATGAGACAGAACTAAGTGGCACATTGTCCACTTGAAGGCCAAATCTGTATTTAGGTTGATTTTTTAAAGGCGGGACATTACCATAAGCAATCTGACTACTGCCCAAGGCATGGTCCCCTTTGGGGGTCATTAGGATTACCCAGAGCTTTTACAGACATTGTGACCATGTAGCCAGAGAGTCTGCCTGTCTGGTCTGGAATGTACGTCATAGTTGTAAAATTCTTTAGACAACAACCACTGAGATAAATGGTAAAGAGTTTTTAGACTTGGTATTTAAAAACAAACCCAACTACTATAAATAAGACTCTAAGTATGAACCACATTTAATACAAGAGTATCATATGTTGCTTGTTATTTTAACCAGTGTTATTAGATAATACTGTTGCTAAGAAGTAGGTATACAATCAAAATAAGATGTCAGGTTAAGAAACAAACCACCAAGTCCATGTACAGCAAGCTAAAACCTAAATTTAACAGGATTCTACCACATATTCATATTTAAATACAATTAAGTATCTTTGAGATTAATGAAAATTGTAAATGCTGGAAGTATTGCTAATACAGAATGGCATGCTTCAGTTCTCTACCCCTCTCTCATTCCATTTGTTCGAATATTTAACAAATGTGTTTACATATTCTATGGTATTTGATATATTTGTAATGCAAATGTCTGTATCCCCTCTTCCCTTATACACTGGTAGTTTGAATAGCCTCTATAGGCTCAGATATTTGAATGCTTCCTTCCTAGTTGATGCAATAGTTTTGGGAAGGATTAGGATGTGTGGTCTTGTTAGAGGAGGTGTGTCCTTTGGGGTGTGGGCTTTGAGGTGTCAAAAGCTCACAGCCAGACCCAGTCTCTCTCTCTCTCTCTCTCTCCTTCCTGTTTGTAGATCAGATGTAAGATCTTGGCTACTGCTCCAGAATGATGCCTGCCTATCTGATCCCACACTTTTCACCAAAATGATCATGGGCTCTTCCTCTGAAAGTACAAGCAAGCCCACAATTAAATACTTTCTTTTATAAGTTGCCTTGGTCATTGTGTCTCTTTACAGTGTGCAAGCATGGTGTGTGTGTGTGTGTGTGTGTGTGTGTGTGTGTGTGTAGTGAATATACAATATAGTTTTTAGAGAGAACTATAGATTGAAGACAAGAAAATCAGCCCTCACACCTGCTGTCTGCCCCGGAAGCAGTGTCTCATGACTGAAACCCTTTAACCTCTGGGTTTAACTCCTCCCCCACCGTGACCTCACCTTCTGTGACAGCACTAACTCCACCTTCCCACTCATCTCATTTTCTGGCTTCTTCTGGTCCTGTTCTGGCACCTCATTCTTCAGCTGCAGGTTGGATGAAAACTCCACCAAGGCCACCGTTGGGCTGCACCGAGTCACAGTTGTCGTAAAATGCTGGGGCTCTGGAGGACGGTCACAGGTGGAGACGGAAGAAAAAGGAAATCACACAAAAAGACCATTTTCTTTCAAAGTCATGATGATCCTTTCATCAGAGTCCCCCCTCCTGATGACAAGATGGTTCACTACAGGAGGACACACAGCAAACGGCCCAGGATGGCAGGATTCTCATCGAACTGCCCTACTATGAAAGACTGCTCCTAACAGTCATGCACACCTGAGTAGCATGTGACACAAAATGTTTAATGTTGGTGGAGCAGATAACAGAATGTCCACTGACCCATCTGTGCTTGTGACCGAGTGACAAACTAACTTTTCCTTGTGTGCTCACCTGCAGGCCAGAGGCTGGCTTCCTCTGTCATGTCTTCCTCTATGGCCCCACCTTATTTTCTGAGGCAGAATTCCTCTCTGAAACTGCAGATCCCTTTCTCCAGGTAGTGGGGTTGGTCAGCAGGTCCCTGGGACCATCTGTCTGTCTCCATTAGTGCTGGGGTTACAGGCATGGTGCTCAGCTTTCCCCAAGTTTCTGGGGATCCCAGTTCAGGCTCTCGCGTTTATACACTTCGCCCACTGAGCTACCTCCCCAAGACCTTTCCTTTTTAAAACTACATTTCCTAAACTGGATTGTGTTAGGGATTGAGGGGCAGACAGATATAATGCATGAGAAAAAAGCTGTTCTCTGATATCTAAAGAATTAGATGCACTTTAGAGGTGGTGGAAAGATCATCCTGTGGGGGGGTGTATTCATGTGTGGAAGCCTAGTCTAGCTAGGCTTTGAAAATCTTCAAAAATCTTATGCTATTGTTTTTAGTAATGACATTTTAAAATGCCATTTAAGAATAATTTGGTGTTGGAAGAGGAGTTTGCATATTTACCAAAAGAAAAGTGTAGAAGATCTTATAAGGATATCTAGGGCCTTATATATTCTACTACCAAGCCACACAATGGGCACAATTATTATGTATATTTTGGTGTATGCCTTATCTACTGCTGTGACGGCTATACAGTGTGACCTTGAGGATGGTTAATCCTGGTTGTCAACTTGACACACTTGGGAAGAAGGAAAGATGGTTGAAGAATTGCCTCAGTCAGATTGGCTTGTCGGCATGTCCTTGGGACCTGTTCTTGATTGTTAATTGATGTGTGAGGGCCCAGCCTTGTATGAGGGGTGTCATCCCCATACAGGGGGGTCTGGGCTGCATAGGAAAGATAGTTGAGCAAGCTAGGGGAGCCAGTAAGTAGTGTGCCTTCACAGTCTCTGCTTCAGTTCCTGTCGCCAAGTTCTAGACTTGGGCTCCTGCCTCGACCCCCTTTGATGGACAGACTGTGATCTGGGAGTTCTAAGATAAAACAAACCCTTTCCTTTCCTCCCACCCAAGTTGATGTTTATCATAGTTACCACAAAACAACTAGGACAACCCAGCGTTTGAATTATTTCTATAAAGGAATTAAGTATGCTTTGTAATGGAGATTATGTCATTTTAGGAGATAAAATATCAAGAGTACACAGGCACAGGGACATAAAGCCTGGCTTCCTATTTTCACCGCAACATTAATGTCACGGCCACAATTTCTCCAAAGCACCTCTAGGTGGCACCACAACCACATAGAGCCTGATACTCCCCTTGAGTTTAGTAGGAAAAATTGCCATCGTTCCATCACAAGTCACCACGCTTTACCTGAAAACCAGCATGTTTTACTTGAAAACAAACCTGCTGAGTCCGGCTCCACATCCTGTGTCTCCTCTTCACCATCTTCCTCCTCTTGGCTGTTCGATTCAGTTTCCTCAGAGGCTGCCTGAAAAAGATTTTTTTTTCTCTCTTGAATAAATCAAGCCCTCGAAAGTTCTAGAATGCACTTCCTTAATAATAATTTTCTGGCCAACAAGGTGGACTTCACATGGAAACTGTCTCCTGTTTCCAAGCAGCTCTATGCTGGACTCTACTGTGTTGTAAAGAGACATTTGTGAGCTAGAACCAGCAGGTACCAGCGAGCTGGCTCGCCCCAGCCCTCCTCTGCCCGCACACCCTCACTTCTTCCCTGGTGCTACCATCAAATATTATAAAGCAGAGTTACCACACAGTCATCCCTGAATCCTTTCAAGTTGGCTGTGGCTCCTATCACCAGCAGAGGGGATATTGTTTTGATTTTTAAAGGATAATGCACTTCTTAGTTGGCAGTCCTGGGCATAGGGGCCTGTGGTTCTGAACACTGTAGAGTTTTTCCTTGAAGCTCTCTGTCGTTTTTATAGCCATCTCTTCTCCTTCTGACAGCTGGGAAGGTCATCTTCCCCTCCCCTATTCTCCCCTTAACATGGGGTTCATTCACTCACCACACCATAGTAAGTACTCTCTCACAGTCGTGCCTCACTGCTGTCGGCTGCATGTTTTTATTTTCTAATAGTTAAAAGTAAATTGTATCCCAACCTAAATGTTCAACAGATGGGGAATGGTTGACTTATGTAGGACCATAAAGGGAAGTACCACACTATGCAGTCACTCAAAATAAGATGCTAAGCAGGCTGGGGCACTGCTCTGTGGGAGTGGGTGCTTAGTGTTCAGGAGGCCCTGGGCCTGTCTGATCCCAAGTGCTGCCAAAGAAGACAACAGACAACCACACGAGACCTGCTATACGGCATTGATGTGTGAAAATTACTGCTATTCAGTGTGGAGTTAAAATATTTAAGGTTCACACACATATATAGCACTATGTCTACATATGCAAGATTATGTATATATATACATAATATATATATACCTATGCACATATAAATGTATATCTTAGCATATAAATTAAAATATACAGTGTACACATTTATATACACAAGCATGTGCACACACATACATATCTCTGCCATATGCATATGTGGCACAAAGGTAAAAGTGGACCAACTAGTAGACCAGCGTTGGGCGAGGAAGATGGCAGCAGATACTAATAGGGGAGGAGACACAGGCACCATGCATAGTGTATGTATCAAGTGTCATTATGAAGCCCATTATTTTATGCTAACCAAAACAATAAAAATAGAAATGTACAACCCCAAGAAAATAGAAAATGTTAATAGTGTTTATTTTTATAAATGTGTTTACATTTTGTAATTATTTTTCCATTTCCTTATACTCACTTTTATATATTATAAATGCTCTACAATCAGAAAACAATCAGTGTAGTTTCACACTATCTTTATGGGGAACTGAATCTAGAGTTAGGTCTAAAATTTTCTTGCTCAACAAAAGTAAATGAAAGGTTAAACTCAATGTATCTGGAAGACTTGTGCCAAAGACAGCAAGTCAATGACTCTGTGATTTACTTATTTCTTTTTAGTAGAAGTTTCATGTAAAAGACTGAAGTTGAATTTTTAGTGTGTATAAAGCATTTCATAAACTTTAAAAGGGTTTTAGACAAAAGCTAATATTGGTTTTCAAAACAGGCATTATTAAATACTTCATAAAACTTCTCCCAGGAGAAAAACATCTTCCTCAAGTTTTTCTCAGATACCCACAGGTACACGATGGCACACTTGTGCCCTCATGTATACAGACACACATATATACATACATACATATAGACAGACAGATACACATATGTATATACATATATGCATACATACACACATACATATATACATGCATGCATGCATAATACAGACAGACACAGACAGACACACACACACATACATATACACAGATACACATATGTATATACATGCATACATACACACATACATATACACATACAGACAGACAGACACACATGCACACATACCTATACATGCATGCATACACACATACATACAGACACACATATGTATATACATACATATACGTACATGTATACAAACACATACATACATGCATACAGGAATATATACATACATACATATATACATACATATGTATATACATACACACAAAATTAATAAATATAGAAGTTTTAATTAAAAAATAGAATTTTAAGCCAAAACCTTTCAAACTTCTAAAAGATTTTATAATAGTATCTAGTGAGAAAAATTGACTTTTTCTTTTGGAGGATGGGGTATTTTGAAATACTTATAATTAGACTGGAGTTTTGTAACGATGGACAATCATATACCAAGTTGGAAAGAGCATACTATCAAGGTAAAAATGTAGTTTTTTCTTTTTCAGTACTGAGGAGTCAACAGAGCTTCCTATATGCAAGTAAAACAGTCTACCACTGAAGCCACACCCCACTCCTGAACCTTTCTCTATGTCAAGTCAGGGTCTTGTTCAGTCCATCTTTGAACTCACTCTGTAGCCAGAAAGACCCTGCAATCCTCCTGCCTCAGTCTCTCTAACAGTTGAGACTTTAGATGTATGCCTTGAGGCTGGCTTTAAAACCCTTAGGCAGGTCAATTGTGGTGGTGCACAGGGCCACAAGTTCAAGCCCTGCCTAGGCCGAATTAGTGAGACAAGTGAAACTGAGAAGCCCTAGGGATTAGACAAACAGTAGGATGCTTGCATGACTCGCTCGCACAGGCTCCGAGTCTGACCCTCAGTATCACAAAAACAAAGAGACAAGCAAAGTCCAAAACCATTGTCAATAAGGAAAACACAGACAGAAAATAACCACCACATTAATATTATTTAATGGATTTTTAAACATCTTTTAGTCATATCAAGAAGCTTGAATTGAATTTCTTTAAGGAAACTTGATGAATGAAAATAACCAATCAAAATGTCTTTATTATACAGAGGCTCTACATATATGTGCATCTATGTGTGTTTGTGCATACATGTGTGTGTATGTTATATATATGGTGTGTGTATATAGATTATGTGTGTGTGTGTATATGTGTGTGCATGTATATGTGTGTGCACTCACATATTTGAAAATCAAGCAGTCTAACATTATCAAGGTATAAGTTGAACTTTTTCATTTGAAGTTCACTCTAACACAATTAGACACATTAATACTCCATGGTATTTTTGCTTTATGATAATAATATATAAAATACTGGCAGGATTACTGAATCTTAGCTTCCTTCTCCAAACATATTAAATTATAGAAAACTATCTAAAGCTGGAAAACAAATTTGCAGCTAAATACTGATGAAGGAGCCTCTTGAGAACGCTCATGTTTCCAATCACTAGAACGGAGAGACTACTAACAGGGCCCAGATCCTAGAACTGAACAAAAAATGAACGTAATTTATGTGATCTAAGATGCTATCCAGTTCGAGCTGTATTATTTCAGGCACTTCTAAGAAAGAAAAACACACTGTTAAACATGACACACTGTGGACTGTAAGAGCAGTCTTGATTTGTAGACGTTGAAACACAGAAAGTGTGCCAATGATATGAGAGCATTGCTGAAGCCCATTCAACACAATGCATCATGCCAACAGGATGCAATCCACCAGCATTAACTACGACACCCAGGGTTATATAGTTGCCATATCACGTCTCAGTAATAGTTTAGTCATGCATAGCTAACAGTATCTACCTTTGAGACTTCTCAGATTGCTAAGGTATTTACCCTGAAATGATGGGTAAGAACCTACATCCTGGTGTTCAGTATGGTTCAGTAATGTCTGTAATACAGTTACCATGATTAATATTTAGCCCATTTAGCAGGCATCATTGCTGCTGAGGCCCTTGACATGGACAATAGCATTTAACCACCAGGGTGATCTTAGGCACTATCAGCCTAGTTCCCTTCTCAATGTCTGAAGGTAAGTGGCTCGCAAGGGTCCCAGTGCCAGGAGGCAAGAGCAGTGGAAACCCTGAGTGGGGCCAATCCTCTCCCCATGCCCTCAGTGACCTGAGAGCTGCCACATTTACCTTTGGCAGTCTCTCAGGATTTAGAGTTTCTGGCCCATAAGAAGTAACTAAGTACCTGAGACTTTCAAGTTCACTGCAGAAACAATCCAAACTGCCATTTCTAATTCCCTTTCTGTCCTGTACCAACTGTTCATTATTCAGCAGAAGGTTAGAACTTCCTGGAATCCTTCAGGGCAGGAGACAGTTCAGTCAGCTCCAGAGTGGCCCAGACCGTACTGTCCCCAGCCAGCCAGCCATTCAGAGTGCCAAGAGCAGTAAACAAATGACGTTCTAAAATAAATGCATTATCTATGCCATTCATGCTCAAGCACTTTGTTTAAATACAAACTATTAACCCAAATCAAACCACCACTAGCAAAATATTCAGGGGAGAGAGAGAGAGAGAGAGAGAGAGAGAGAGAGAGAGAGAGAGAGAGAGGGCTGTAACTTAACTTAAAAACTCTTTACCAAGAGAAAGAAGGGTCTATTTTTAAGCTATTTTTTTTTTAAAAAAATGAATTTAGCAGTGGTAAGGGCACCTTATATTTTTCTACAAAGTTTTCTGAGTTCTGTAACACACAAAGACTATCTGTAATCAAGGGAAATTCCCAGAGCTGCTTTAATTAACTCAAGTCTGGCTTCTCCATCCCGAATCCTTGTTATTTCTGTATTAATGGCATCACATCCAAGGAAATGAGCTCAAAGTTGGCAGTCTTAACCAGCCCTGATAGAATCAGAGGTTTGCTTCTAGAACACACCCTTGCTGGCAAATGTACTTTCTGACTCGTGCGTCCGTCCCTTTGGTTACAGCTCAGAAGATAGGTCTTCCGTCCTCCGACTGGAAACAGTTTTTCAAGGGTGAAAGCAAACAAACAAAAACAGAGTTCCTGGACGGGAATGAATGACTACACAGAAGGGTTTGCATGAGGCTAAGCCAGGAGCTGGCTTCCCTTTCACCAAGAGCTCCATCCAAACTAGCCTTTCCGCCTGACTCAGCCCCAAGACCAGAGGCAGGGGGCAGCAGATTCCTGGCTTCGGAATCACACGGTTTAGCCACAAAAACCTACCTAGCTACCTGAGGCTCCCCTGAACTACAGCCTTGTCAGATTGGCAGAGAGCAATCACAGGATGGATGGCAACCTTAAGGCAGAAGGGCAAGAGCTAGCCTGAGACCTCAGCTCCAGCTCATCGTTTGACCTCTATTGTTTAAATGGTGATGTCCAAGGACCTTGCTGGGACTATTCTGGGATGGTTAGAGATTTTCTGGCTCCAGGCTTGACTAACTGGACACAAGCCTGGAAAACCAGTGTATTTGTGTCCTGGCACTATGATGCAGTGCCACAAATGCTGTGCATGTGGTTCTCCTTTTACCTTAGGAATCTGTCACCACTAGAAGGAGAAGCAGCAAGCCTGGAGATCCACTTCTGCACGCTTTAAATGCCACACACACACACACACACATACACACACTTGGACCATGCTATCTACATGATACTTTTCAAACCACTGAAGATGGATGGGTCGGGTTTAATTTATCTCCTCTAGTGCATATCATCTCAAAATTGCTAAACAATTTCTATACACAGATATAGGTTAATATTTAATAGATTTTCAAAAACATTAATCTACCAACCTCAAGATTACTTCTACCAAACTTAAGATTAAGTGGGGAAAACACTTCCTAAAGAGATTTCTGTCGACATTTGACAAGAATCTGCAGTTGGTGTCAACTGCACAGCGAATAGCGCCTACTCAGATGCCTTTGCTCTGCCCTCACTGAGAAGCAGAAGGAGCAAGAAAGATGTGATTGTTCCCCTGGATCAGAAAACAAAAGGAAAATGCTGATTTTTTTTTTCTAAGGAAGGCCACAAGCCTTTTCAAGACAAGGGACAAACAGACCCACCTCACCAGTCAGTTTGAGAAAAGTGCACGGAGTGCTTGAGATACCCAAGAGCTGAGCTTGGCTCAACACACAAGAACTGCCACTGACCACCAGGGCTCCAGCATTTGGGATGAGTGTGAGAGAGATTTGGTCGGCCTTCATGAAATGGAGTGACAGAGGGTCCCTGTGCCTGGAGAGTGGAATCTTGGGAGCCCAGGTGGTAGAAATGAGCCAAGACTGGGGAACACAACAGATACAAAAAGAGCCAGGGAAGAGTATCAGTGATAGAGTCTTCAAGAAAGCTGTTCACAGCTGCATGACTTTTAGAGAATGAACTGCATTGACCGACAGCAGCAGCTGGAAGAAGACAAGGAACCCAGCTCATGCATATAAAATTCACACCTGCTCAAAATGGTAATTAAGATAATCTTATGCAAATTCCCCAAATCTTTATATTTCTCCCTATTTTGTGTTTCTAGGGGAAAAAGTATTATTTTATCTTGCACTTGTTAATGGTAATACAAAAAATAAGGGCACCTGTGATCTACAAGTCAACTTGACATCAAGCTAAGTGCTTGGCAGATGTGCAGTCTCACAGTAACTATCTGACGTGTATTAGTAAATATAACAGTAGTCCATTGCTTACTTTTATACATAAGCTGATGTCAGACACTTAAACATGCTCAGGTCATGTTTGGCCTACTGTATGGAGTTCTTGAGGTAATTTAGAAGAGGATCATTTTCAGACCACCAAGCAGAGAAGAGATCCAAATGTAAGTACGACTGACAATGGACAGAAACCACCAGCACTACCGTTGAGATAGCTTTGAGGAAGGCTATATTAGTCAGTCTCTTGTTGCGATAAAAAAACAGTGAAAGCAACGTAAGGGAGGGAGAGAAAAATACACAGTAAGGGAGGGAGGGAAAATACACAGTAAGGGAGGGAGGCTGCCTTTGGCTCCTAGTTTAAGGGGACACATGGCAGCAGGAGCTCGAGGCTGCTGGTCACATTGCCTCTGCTGTCAGAGAGCTGACGCTCAGCCCCCTTTCTCCCTTTTACTTGGTCCAGGACCCCAGACTATTTGAGGGTGCCATCCGCATTTAGAATGGGTCTTCCCACCTCAGCCAACCCAAACCCAGACATGCTTGAGGCTTGATCCTAGGCGACTCTGAAACCTATCAAACTGACAGTCAATACTGATCATCACGAAGACAAAGCACGACTTCCAATAGGCTACAAACACAGGATCGGTTCGTCTTCAGCTCAGGAAAGCATCTCAATTCCTTCCCAATCCTGTAGTCTAGGACCCTGTATGTGTGTTATGACAGGGCCTTCTAAGGTAAGCTGGTATTTTAAAACGCAAGGTGCTAGGTTTTTTATTGGGCTTCTAACAGAAATAGAGAGAGGAACTGAACTTGGAAAGATCTCCCAAGTAACAGGAAGGGAAGGGAACCAGGGTCTCTGTCTGGAAAGGACAGCATCTAGTCTGCAACGCCACCTCACGTCTCTCTTGGAGTCCTTTCTCTTTAATATCCCCACTATGTGGAACAGCTGCATCTATCCCCCAAGTCAATAAAATACCCACACCAAAGGTCAGGCTTCAAGGTCTAAATCCCACACAAAAGTTTCCCAGACTGCATCCTATCTATACTGATCTTACCTTGTCTTTGTCATCTTATATTCCTCTGGTATCCTTAGTCTATAACCTAGCATTTTGTTATATATTGTTTGATATACTTCTTTAGATATCTTCATCTCTCTATATCTATGTATGTAAAATCTCAGGAAGCTTGCTTCTTCTTCTTTTCCTAGTTTAAACACTTGGGCACAGAGTGTATCTTCACTCATTCCTCAGTAAGCAAGCACAAAGTTGCATGATGGTCTCTATTATAATCCTATTCTTATAGAGCTGAGCCTAGCAGGAGGGTCTGGAATGGGATGGCCTATGTAGATACAGCCCAAGTATCATAACAGATACTTCATGTCCAACCTGTGTATAAAGGAAGAAAACCATGGTTTCAACAGCGTCCCAAGAAAAGGTAAAGTAGAGGAAAGTTGAAAGAGGTGGCATGTCATCATGTGTCCACATCAGCTGCCACTCCCACTTCAGAGCCCCGGCCTGAGCATCACTGCCTCCCTTGCCTGGGGCTCACCTCACATTCTGAATTCACGCTCCTGCCTACTGTTGCCACTGTGCCCTCTGCACAGTTCCAGCTTGTCCTAAAGCAACTGTGACATTTTAGTGGTGGGTGAGGCTACTCCTCTGTAGAGAGTGTCTCGTTTGAGAATGCAGTTTTTGGAAGAAAGACACTATTTAAAAAGAAGAACACTATTCTTTTGATGGCCCCATGGAACTGGGAAAATGAGTCAGAAACAGAAAAGGCAAGTCCAACCCGGCACCCATCTTTGGGAGGCTCGGAAATACAGCATCCTGCTTCCAGACAGTTACCAACCTTCACTAGGGTCAATTCATTCCATTTTTTTCAGGATGAATAAAGTGGCTAGCTTCTTTGGAATAACAGAGAAGGAAGTAAAATAAGGATTTGGATTTCTAAAAACTGATTCTTCTTCTTTTAAAGAGGCAGTTATTTATTTATTTATTTATTTATTTATTTATTTATTTATTTATTTATAGATGGAGTTTCGTTTCCCTAGCTGGTCAGGAACTCACCATGTGGGCTAGGCTGGCCTCAAATGTCCACCAATGCTCCTGAATAAGCCTTCCAAACACTGTGACACAGGCATGGCCCATGTGCCTAACCCTCTGGAGGAGAGTCCTTTAAGATGACTCTGGGATAACATGCTGGAGTGGAAAGGTTTAGAATCTTAAGTAACTTAAGAAAGTACATGAAGAACTTTCTAGTAGTGAGCCAAAGTTCCACAAAACACAGTTAACAACTTTATACACACATACACACACACTCAAACTCACATGTACATGCATGCATATATGTATAGTAGGAGAGGGAGGAAGATAGATGATAAACAGATGATTGATAGATAAACACATAAATAGATAAATGATAGAGGTTAGACAGACAGATAATAGATCAACAGACAGATGATAGATAGATAGATAGATAGATAGACAGACAGACAGACAGATGAATGATAGATCCACTCAGAGACCAATGAAATGACTCCTACCAAAGTTTAAGAGTGCACAGTATTGGAGTTCAGACCAGAAATTCCACTCTCTATTTGCCCCACTCAGGTTTACTCAACTAGAAATTACTCCTGACTAGGAAAAGAAAAATACACACAAGAAAGAAACCCCCAGGCTTGTGTGTGAGTTTGGGCCTATACTCCAAGGCTGCCTAACGTTCATGCTGACCATGGGGAAGAAAGGCCACAAGGTCGCCTTTCCTTTGGAGTTCCCCCTGTGGGAACACACAGGCTTCTGAAGTCACATGATTTATTTCATATCACGGGATGCTGCTTTTCTTAAAGTAAGTCACTTAGTGGGGTATGTAATCCCTTCAGAATGAAGGGAATCTAGAAAATGCTTCCGAGCTGCACGGGGTGGGGAAGTGGAATTGCTAACATTCCCAGGAAGGCAAGCCCAGTCCTACGGTGTCCAAGTGTAAGTGCAGGAGCAGAAGAGAATGTTATCTCACTAGTTAAGATCTTCCCTCCCGGAAGCTCAGCTCTCCAATCCTTCAGTTTTGCAAGGCATCCCCAGGGGTGGAAGCAACATTACTGTCCACAGGTGGGACTGAGCATTCGCCTGGGTCCAAACACTGGGGAAGAAATGACTTTGGTCTCTTCCTGTCTGAGTCTCTGTCATAGACCATGGGGGTCTTATTCTTCAAAAGACAAATCGCTGAATACGGACAGCACTGTCCGGCCCAGCATGGGTTTGGTCAGAAGGCACCTGTCGCTGAGTGGAGGGGGTGGGAAGCAAGTTTAGCTCCAGAACAAATCTCTGAGGAAACCTCAACAATTTCTTCATCCTTGAACTGTAATACAAACCCAAATACTAGAAATGAGCACAGTAGGATGTGGGTGAGAGCAGCCTGTACCCTAAGACCGAGGCTGTACCTCTGTGGTGCTGCCAGCTCAGGCTGGGTGAGCAAAACCAGTGTGAGCCTTTCTGGTGGGAGAGCCATGATCATGTCACCCTCCTGACACCATGGCATACTCCAAAGCAGTAAGCCTCACACCATTTTGAATCTCACATCCACTGTTCTTAAATTACCCTATACTTTTTGGCTTGTTCCTTGAAGACTGGTCCATTGCCTTAGATGAGTTTGAATTTAAAAGTTTAAGCTAATAAAAATCAATTGTACTTTTAATAAATTTTTTTTAACTAATAAAAACACACATACATGTACATAGGTAGGTAAATAGTAGATAGATAACTACTGAGTGCCAGAAGACAGCCCAAGATCTCACTATAGATGGTTGTAAGCCACCACGTGGCTGCTGGGAATTGAACTCAGGACCTCTGGAAGAACAGCCAGTGCTCTTAACCATTGAGCCATCTCTCCAGCACCTATCTCAGCTTCTTACTTGCCAGAATTACAGGTCTGTACCACCATACCCAGCTTGACACTGGCTATCTTCAAATTATATTAACAAATCTAATGATGTCTTTAACAAATAAGAGAAAAAGGATAATTTAAAGATATCTTTGTTTTTCTATAATACCAGAGACCAGTAATACGAAGGAAAGTTAATTTATTGCTCTTAAATTATGTTATCTTTATAGTCTATTGTTATGGACTGAGTTGTGTCTCCTTAGGACCTTCCAATAAGATCTTATTTGGAAATAGGATTATTTCAGATGAACTTGGTTTAGGTTAGTGGAGGAGGTATCCAGCCATTCTGATCTCCTTATTAATAGGAAATTTAGGCTCAAACATACACACATAGGAAGGACACCTGGGTGGGGAAGAAGACAGAGGTTGGGGTGATGTGCCTATGTGCTTTGGGCAGTCAAGACTGCCAGCAGGGCATCAAGAGCTTGCAAGGAGGCCTAGGGCAGATCCCCCCATTGCCCACACAAGGGGTAGAGTCTGCTGACACCTTGGATTTGGACTTTCATCCACTAGGATAGAGACAGTTCCTCTTGCTGAAGCCTGGTAGTCCATAGTACTTCAGTAGGCTATGTACCCAGAGCCAACATAGATACCCAAGGAGAAAGAAAGAAACAATGTCATGACCAGTTACTTATTCTAGAGACCAATTACATGATAGAATTTTCCCAAGGAGCAACGGTGCTTCTTACTGTCAGTGCCTGGGAAGCAGAATTTGGCTTCTTGATGCTGATCCCGATGCCGTCGCTGCCTTGTTTCACTTGCACGGGAGAGCCAAGCACTGTGGCCACACCTTCAAACATCTGGGACCTGGTTAAAGAAGGACCAGGGGCCGTCGCCGCTGTGGGGCCTTCTTTTTCCTTTCCTTCCTCATCTCCATGGGCCATTTCTCCATTCATGCTGACTTTCCCATCTACCTATAAGAGCCAGAGTGAACAAGAAAACACGCGATTAAGCAATCGAAGACGATAATCAAACACATCCTGAATCGCCTTAAAGAAGTCCTGGTCTTAAACTTCTCCAGAGCTTTCATGGATTCTAGAGGTCAGGTGTCTGTCCATGCCATCTGTAAGGGCTTCTCTTTGCCCATTTCATGTTCATCTGACTCTTGATGTGCTTTCTATTTGAAAATATAGAAATACAAGGAATCTTTTTTTTTAAAAAAATTGCTTATTTACAGGCATGCACTTTTAAATATTTTTAAAGAAATATTTTATATCATGTGCATTGGTATTTGGCCTGCATGAATACCTGTGTGAGGGTGTCAGAGTCTCTGGAGCAAGAGTTACAGACAGTTGTGAGCTGTCATGTGGGTGCTGGGAATTGAACCCAGATCCTCTGGAAAAGCAGCTAGTGTTTTTAACCACTGAGCCATCCCTCCAGCCTCCCCACCCCCAATCAAGGAATCCTAAATACAAATGCACGCCGCATATTTGGGTTAGGTTGTGATGGCAATTCCATATTTGAATGGTTTTCTTCTGGTTAGCATAAAAATGAGGTGGGGCATCCTCTGATCAGGAGCATTTATAGGTTATCTTGTTGTGGACCATTTTTTTTTCATTATTTATAAAGTTATCATGGAAGGCAAGGATTCCAATATTATGCTATATAACAATAAATATCGTTTTTTTCTATTTAATTTTATAATTCTATTTTTTCTCAAGGGAAAAACAAAAGTCCATGCTCATTGAAATGTTTTTGTTTCACATTCCATATTTAGAAGGGGCAGCAAGCGTGACGAGAGGCGGGGGGCTTGCCTGGCCTGTGGAAATGGCCACCTTCCTGATGGTTGACCTGATTATCTGTGGTGAGATGACCTATGATCCAACTCTGACTCTGCCCCTCAACAGCTACACAATCTCACACTGTTCTGACTCTGTGCAAAAATGCAGATTTTAACTTGATGACCTTCCTCACAGTGTTGTGGGGTTATATGACTAAACATCTCACACACTACCGACTGTTCCTAGTGGATCTTCTAGAGTCTCTGAAAAGGAACAATGGAAGGCTGCGTATTAGCTGTTCTAGTTCACTTTGTCCTACTGGCCTTCACGATTTATTAGCTGCTACTTGTAAGAAATTTGCAACACAACTCAGCACACACACATGAATATGGTGGAAACAGATAACCGGTATGTTTATCTTATTGAGTGTGATATGGGTGACTTCTATTGTATTATTGTCCACTTCATTTTTTAAAATGGTGATTCAGAATCACTAAACTGACAATGACCCAACAGGCTTGAAACAAGATTGTTTTTTGGAAAAACAATGTTTAAATTGTATCACTTGATCTTTCTTTACTCTTTTTCTTTTCTTTCTAAAAATATGGTACAGATGATTCATTTGGTTTTGAGACAGGGTCTTGCTGTTGTGGGTGCACACAGACACACACACACATACACACATGCACTTTTCTAAGCTGCTTTGTCTCTATAATCTAGTAACAACTGTCTTATGTGTAGGTTAATTTGACAACAACAACTGTTCATTTATTTTTGAGAAAGTGGCTTGCTGTTGTGCATACACAGCACACACAGACACACAGACACACACAGGCACACAAGCACACACACAGTGAAGGAGAGACAGGCTACCAAACAAAAATGACAAGGTTTTCTCAGATCCTAAATTTTGTCATAAATTTGTCTATCCTAATCATTACAAGGTCACATTGTGTCATTTACATAAATAAGAGGAGGTAGATCTCTAAATGATGTGATCAGATACCTACATAGCCAGTTATATAAATGTATTCCCACCTATGTTCTGGGCCTCCTCAACATAATGCTGTCATAGAAGGTTACACCATCCATTATCCTGGCCCCAGGTGAAAGGAAGTGCACAAATATGTGGGTCACTTGAGGGCACTGCTAGGCACACATGTACACACGCGTGCACACGTGTGTGTGTGTGTGTGTGTGTGTGTGTGTGTGTGTGTGTTTTGTATATAAGTCTTCAATGTCTCTTGACTCTCGGGAAGAATTTATTTGTTCACTTTTTGCCTGCCATGTCCCAGGCTCTTAACTAAGACGGAGCTGTGAAGAATAAAAGGATAGTCTTTACCCTGTTAGAGACAAACATTTTAAATCAATCTGGATGAAATGGCCAGGCATTCATCTTTTTTTTTTCCCCAGCAAAACTTAAAATACAGATCTATTTTGATACTTAGATTTATTTAAACATAAATCAGACAGTAGGTTTCGAGCTCTGTCCGAAGCCCAGCAGTGAAGGCCTACTGAGCTCACTGCTCCGTTGGTTGGGTTGTACAAACTTCTCACCAGCCCTAATGGCAACAACTCCCAGTGGTGAACTCTACTTTTCTGCAAGGACAATATGAACTGATTTTTTTTTCCTTTGGAGCTGAAGGAGCTTACGATGCAGGCCAAGTGTTCCTCTGTAATATCGGAAGACGCTGGAATATGAACAAATGTATTTGGTTGCCAAAGGGTTTTGGGTTCTCAGAATGAATTTATAGACTCTCTGGTAACATAATCCAGCTTTCCGCTCAAGGAGAGCCCTGTCCTACCTGGGGGCAAGCACACTCCATGCTACCAATGTGTCTCATGTGTCATTTCCCCCCGTGTAGCAACTCTTTGGATATAGTGTCAATTTCTTCCTATATGATATAGCTGTGTATTTTTTTCTATTTAAATGAAAGGCAAATACAGTCTGAGTTTGCCGTGCATCCTGATAACTAGAGGTTTGGATTATTGCTAAATGATTTGTTTACACTGCTCTATGAGAAACCATCATATCAGACCAGAAAACAGACCTCACTCGTCAGATGACTGGTCCATCACAGGAAGCCCACTAAGAGGAACAACAGAACTGAGAGGAACACCCATCCCTTAGGTATTTGCGAGTCGAAGCTCCTGAAATATGTGCATTATTGTCCACGATAAATGTGTGTGTTTGGCTTTTGTTTGACCAAAGGCTTCCATCCACAACCTACCCACGGTTCGGTTTCCATTTTTTTTTCCTCTCAAAAAGTTCATCCTACCTTAAAAGTCTTCAGGACCTCTTGAGAGTTTTTGGGCTGGGAGTAAGGCCTGGGTGTCAGCATAGGCACTGTGTTTGGAGTGATAGTTTTGCTCGGAGACCCAGTGCCGGCTGCCGCACTGCTCTCTGGGACGCTGGTGCGAGCGATGGTAGTCTCAACCGTGGCAGTGAACTTGGGCGGGGGCAGTGACTGCTGCCGCAGGTATTTCATGGGGCTGGGGTCGTTCAGGAAGGTGGACGAGTTTGGCTCGGTTGAATGGCTTCTTTCTAGAATTTTTGGCATCTCCAAGCGTTCGAGGACGGCCTCACTGATGGTGAACCTCTCGATGTACTGCTGGAGGATCCCCTCCGCCTCCTCCTGTGACCTCGCATTCTTGTAAGCCTCGTGCAGTTCCCTCTCTCTCCGCTCTCTGCAGGATGGGGCAGGGGAAGAAGAGCAATAAAAATCTAGGAAAGTTGTGGAGATTCCCACCAAGGTAGAGTAAAAACCAAACTATAAATAGTTGTATTGGAGCCTTGGCAACAGCACAGCTTAGAGAAAGCATACTAGATAATATTGCGCACTAGTGAAAGAAAGACCCACTTTTCTTGAACAATTTCTCTGTAAGTTTTGATGCTTTTCCTCCGTTCACTTGTCCCATCTTCTCCGGACATCAACTTCTCCATCTTTTTCCTTTCTTCCTCTTTCTTGATTAAGTCCTGCGAAGCACTTCTTCTACGGCTCTTCCAGCGAGCCAGGTCCTGGGTGGGGAGAGGGAGATACTACATTCATTCTCTGCCTGCACGGAATTCCCTTTCTGTGACTCATGGACCTCTAAGCACTAAGGCACTATGCTGGGACACTTCCGCACAATTCCGTGAAAGTCTGTTTGGAACAAGAATGCCTAGAAGGCAGGGAAAGAAACAGATAGTGTGAACACTATCATTAACAGGGCAGCAATTTATTGAGACAATGTGCTGTGACACGTGCAATCAAAGTTCATGTCATTTGGCAAATTTGACAGAACTGTCTTAAAGGTAATATAGAAAACTTCATTTTTTTTTCTATTTCTACCTCTGCATTGGAAATCGATATCCTGGCAACAGAATGGTAGGGATTCATGTACAGCTCTCTCTTGGATAGGAGTGAAGACAGAAAAAGTGGCTTTGGAGTTGAGTCTTACAGATCCATCAATTGGATATGTGTGAATTCCTTTGGTCCTTGGGAGAGCAGAGACCTGTTCTACAGGTAGTTATAGCCCAGCGAGTGGCCTCTGGGTTAGAAGAATGAGCTGGAGCAGGGGAATAGCCCAGTCTATTTAGCTCGTGCATTGTTTTGTGTTTCTTGGCCTCTCTGAACTCATTATCTTCTTAAGTGGGGGTGGTTGATACAACTCTATTTACAATCTTAGGATTAAATGTGATGACACTTAGATGCTAGACACTGACGTATTGCCATGACATTGTGCTGACTTTGGAGAAGTCAACTTTTTGACTAACGGTGGAGTCAGGTTTACAATAGTGACCCCACTCAACGAGAACTAAATAAAATGACCCCCTCTCTCTCTGCTAACCCCAAGCTCGTCTTGTGTTATCTCTTTGCTCTCAGCACACCACCTCTAAGCTTTCACCGGCCTCTGGTGCCTTCCTTTCCTGGTTTGAATCTTGCCTCTCTACTCACTAGCTCTGGAACTTTGGGCAGTGACTTAGCTGGGCTGGGACTCATCTGGGGATGCTGGAAGAAAACTCGTTGTTAGCACACAGAGTCACTAAACGATGAAGTACTCAGAAATTTCGAACAGTGCCTGCTACTGGTACAATTAACGCTGACAGCTACAGTCATCGTCGTCATCCATCAGTCTTAAATATGGAATTTTAAAAGACTGCACACCACAGCTCTGCTCCTATCCTAGTCGCCTGCCTCCCACCCTTTCCCTTTGTGTCCAAGCTTTGGTCCAGAGTACCTGCTGATACACACCAGTATCGGCATCTCCTCTTTCCACGTTCCTACGGACCTCTCCTTTAATCTTCACACTGGCATGGTCTCTGTCTGTAAGGCTGGGGCGGCCCTCGTCAGCATGACTTTGAAGTCCAAGTTACCCTCCCAGTCGAGTGGTCGGCTGATCCCCTCCCCACTGCCCGCGGCCTTGGCCAGAACTCACATCTTGCCATTTGTCGTCCTCTTCCCTCAGCTGGTTATTTATCAGCTGCAGCTGCTCCTGGCGGGCCCTGCTGTGCGGCAGCACCGCTGCCTCCTCCTCACACCGCATGTCAAACATACTCGTGCTCCTGATGCGGAGAGAGCAGAAACAAAAAAGCAAGCAGGATGAGAGCCGGCGGCGGGGCTCCTTTCACCACTGCACACCACCGCCTGGGGGCGCTACCGGGCTGAGAGCCGCCTCTTCGCTCTGCCGCGGGAAGCAGCCACCAGCAGCACAGCCAAGAGGGGATGTCTTTGTCTTCATTGATGGCCCTGAATGGGGGAGCTTTCTAGAAAGGTGACAGAAAAAAGGGTCAGGAGAAAGTATCTAACTGCCCGCACTTCCCTCATTCAAAAGTATATAATTTAGGGAGGATGCCTGTGTTCCGGGAGGCGCCGGTGGGGACATTCCATTGCAGTGGAATTTCACACTACACTTGGTGGTGAAGAGAGAGTTTGCCTGATTTACATGCACAGAGTCAATTTCTTCACTTAAAAAAAAAAGTCATAGGGCCTCAAGATCAAGACACCACCTTTGCATATTTAAATTAATGCTGGGTGTGTTGTTGCTAATTCTTTTTCTTTCTTTTTTTTAAATTTAATAACATAATTAATAGTACATCTTGGAATCAAGAAAATAAGGCATTTTGTACTAAGAAGATGAAACAAATACATAAATGAGGGTATACTTTGCACTCTAATGTGTTCCCAATTGTTTTGATTTATTTTTTGACGGGATTCCTCTGAATTTACTCTCTGAAGTTAAAGGATAAGGGCGGGTAATGAGGAAAAGCAAACCTTTTGGCTGTGCCTGCAGCTGGTACATTCTGTAGGAGCTTACTAAGACCACAGAGCCCTTCCTGTGATGCTCACACAGGCCTGCTAAGGGCAAGCATTGAAACAGCAGGGTAACACAGAAGTAGAGACCGAAGCAAAGCCCCCTCCAGTCTCCCAAAGGGAAAAAAATAAAAGACTAGTTCTGAGACCAAACAGATCACAGGGATCACTTACTCAGAAAGTTAAGTAGGAACTTATTTACATTTAGGAGTTAAGGAGTTAAGAAAGCTAAGGAGAAATCTTCTAAGTCCCCTAGGTATAGAAGAGGGCGATAATCCATTTTTTGCCTGTACATGCGCAGAGACAATTTCTTCACTTAGCTTAGCATGGGGGAGGGGGTGCTGGGGGGGCGGGTTGGAAGAAGACATGCATCAGAGGTGCGTACAGTATCAGCACTGTTGGGTGAATCTGCATGAGTGGCTGGGTTCCTGAGCCCTTTCTCCAGGTGCTAGACATTTACAATCTAACCTGAGATTAAAACTCAAGGTTCTCTTCCTCCGGAGTGTCCTAAGAATTCAACTGCAGGGATATATAGAATCTGAGGCATCTGTTAGTACAGGGGTGACAAAGCATGGTGGGAAGTTGCTCTTGCTACTCTCCTTGGTTGTGTTGGCTCTTGCAGCTGTGGCTTCTAGAAAAATAAACTTCCTCCTCAAAGGGGAAAAGGGCTGTGATCTTTTTTTTGTCTATTTTACAGTACTTATTAACATTAGGAAAAGTTGGGGAATTTATTTGGTTAAGTAGAAAAGTCTAACCCATGGTGGTTTTCTTTTTTCTTTTTTTTTCTCATGTAAGTAGGTCTCCTAGAAATAGATGGAAACTCTTATGCTTCCTTTTCCTATGCTTGGAGGGTAGGGGGTAGGGTCTTACCTTTAAAATATATAATATAGCAGTTATTTTAAGGAAAATTACAATTTTTACTAAGGCCTTGGGATGAATAAATGTCTCTGAGCTGCATGTCTCACAGACCAGTAGACTTATGGAGAGAGAGAGAGAGAGAGAGAGAGAGAGAGAGAGAGAGAGAGAGAGAGAGAGAGAGAGACCCTGACTTTGCTGCCTGCATTCTTCAGGGCAAGAATTCCAGGTTGGTCAAAATAGGTGGCTCTATAGCAGTGGCTTCTGCAGGGGTGGGAAGGAAATACCTGACTTCTTCTGAAAGAAGTACACCCCTGTACTAACAGAAGCCTCAGCTTCAGCTCATTCACCGGCAGGGCATCGAGGGAACAGTGGAGGCCCCCACAGTTGCCTGGGTTTAGCATCTCTGTTCCACTGTGAAGCTCCAACTTACCCTAGCCCAAATGTGGCCAAAGGCCAGATAATTAACTAGAACTCTCCTATGTCAGGAAGAACTATCTCCTTCACCCAGGTTTTTTTTTTTTTGTATTTTTTAAAAAAGAAATATCAATAGCTTGCCATAAATGAATCTGAAAAAGTCCAATCGGAAGTAAGAACACTCCGAATAAAATGCTCCATGACATTCCCAAGATGCAGGCCCTCTGGTAGAGTCCTGTTGGAAGAGGAGCAATGTGCCACTGAGGAAGAGTGTGAGAACATGAAATGACAGAGAGATTCCTGACTGGCCAGAAGGTGGAGATTTCGCTATGTCTATGGTAGGTCTACCCTGACTTACATTTTATCAGTACACTTTATCTTTTGATTGGGCTATATCTTGAGAACATGTCAATCAATAACTGTAGTTTATGCTAGCAATTGCCTTTAAAGATTTTGGGAAAGGGAGAAGGGAAAGAAACTAAAAGACAGTACGCAGGTTTATTTTAAAAATGAACTCTTAGTATTGCCTTGTGATTTGGTTCTCCACATGACTCCTGTCAACAGAGCCTGCTCTAAGCGGTTATTTGGCGCTTTTGTATATTCTCAAATAAAACCTCTAGACAAGAAGTTCCTTGACTTCTTTCTGGTCCACAGGGACAGTTTTTTATGAACACCAGAGAAGGGAGTGCCAAGCCCCAGCTCTTTAGACAGTCCCTAACTTTTTCTGTGCCTGAGGTTTCTGAGGCAAGTGTAGGCAAGATCTAGAATCTTCTGAATGTAGCTTCCTTCCCCAAGATCTACTCCAAGCAAATTGTATGGCAACTGCATGTCTGTGAGGCATAAATCCATCCTATCACAACGTTGCTGCTCATCGGATCAAGTAGGGTTGGGCCTCTCAATCGCACACCCTCCTCCTGTCAGCGATGTGAAATATTGCCACTGGAGGATTTAAAAGTAATGCCCAGGTCTCAGTTCTACTGTCTGCTTAGCTCCACGCAGTCAGCCAAGCACAGGCTGAGCTGCATTTTGGGGACATGGAGGAGTTTCTGTCTCCCAGATAACTAAATAATTCTAGACTGCCCATCAGAACTTGGTGATGGAATGGGAGTGCTCAGGGTTAAGATTCTAAATTAGGCTGCCATCCTCAACACAAACACGGGGGAAAGTATGATGGGAAAAGAGTTGTTTAAAGCCCCATCTCTGCCTAAATGCCATTATGGCTGTCATCAGTAGAAATGACATCTGTGGGTTCTACGCCCTGATTTGACGTGGAGCTTGGGTCAGGATACCAAGTAGCATTCTCCCTTCCAGTGATAGCCAGGTCTCTGTCAGGCCACGTGATACTTTTGTGCAACTGATGTTGGATTCCTCAGAAAACCAGTCACCAGACCCAAGAAGATCATTCTGAAAAAACTTCGGCCTTGTACATCAAGTGCACAACGATCTGCTTATGGGAAAGCCAGCTTTGGAACAGAGTTTGTAAGGTCAGAGATGGGGTGATTATGATTCTCCTCAAACAGGGCTATGGGTTTTCGGGTAGGGAATAGACCTCTGTTCAGGAAGAGAAGCAAGTGGCAGGCAGAGGAACCTGGGTCCTGCTTTATACCCTTGACCCCTTGCTATGCCTTGGAACTTGAACAAAACCCTAATGTTTGGGTCTTGAACATCCCACAACTTATATGACTCCAACCTGGTAGAGACTTTGGCTTCTGGATCTATAATTAGTGGTTTAGGATTTGTTTTTTTTTTAGTTTGGAAAAAAAAAAAGTAACTGAAGGAATGACTACTTCATTGTTTAGGCTAAGTCCCAGTGCATTGGGAGCTAAACTGCAAAGCTCATGATGCTCCCTTCCCTAATTCAATGGTTCAGGAAGGGTCCCACTGTCCAAGTCATGAGCGGCTTGAGCGTGCCAGGCTATGGGATCCAAGCAGCAAAGCTGAAGCATTAGCAACACATCAGCATCATGCTTAACTTGCTTTCTCAATGATTTCCCCTGCACAGGACCCATGATCCCACTGGCATCCCCGTGCTCTCCTGTGCACTGGGCTGACCGTGCAGCCCGCTGCGGCATCCGCTGCATGCCGATTAGTGGTAAGTACAGGAAGCATGCAGTTTAGGCTAGTGATTAATGTAATCCTATGAACACGATGCCACTCACCCTGCGTCATCGGACACAGGAGTTCTGGGACCGTATCTACAAGATCAAATACAGAATTAGAGAGAGGGTTGGCAGAGAGTGAATGCTGTGACCAACCTGGAAAAACAAACTGTGGGAGAAATCAATTCATGTCTACCAAACCTTTTTGCTGGTCATGCTGAAAGAGAAATGTCATTACACAATTAGCAATATTCATTAGCTACTTAAAAAAAAAATAAATCAAAGCCTTCATATTACCAAAGGGTATAAAGTTTGCATTAAAACCCAGAAATCAAATAATCCCATGCTGCCCACAAAGAAAACTCTGTTTAATGTAAACACAAAGGCTTGGGTTTAACTCACAGTACTTGAAAAAGGCAGCTTAAAACGCAAACACACTATGGTTATTCACACACAAACGGCTCATGCCTCTCTGTGTTGGTGGTAATGGGCTGTAATGGACATGCAACGTACACGCACCCTCACTGAGCAGCTCTGATGTGTTAATGCGTTTGCACAGACAGTATCAAAGACTATTTCTACGGGTTTTCTAAGAGCAAACCAGAGCTTCAGCCAGAACTCCAATCAGTACCTTCCGCCTGCATTTGACAGAAACCACAATTCCTAGAAAACGGGTAGTCTTAATCAAAACCAGACTCAGAGGCTATTCCACAGCTGGAAAAACCAGGGTTTGTCCTGATCTTTTCTATTCTTCTGGTGATTTAGGTTTATAAAGCTGCATCCTCTGCGATATGATTATGTTAGACCCAAATGTAGCTACCCAGTGAGAAAGATTTAAAGGTGAGAATTTCACTGTACGGCCCGCATCTGAACGAACAGCTCCTGTGATCGATCAAGCATTCTTTCAGCAAGGGCGAGAGCTTAAAGGCACTGTCCTCTTCTGCTCCCGAAAGGTTACTCACTTCCGCATTCTAAATGTGGATAAAGTATGTCTGCCGTAAGGAGAATCTACCCTGCTTCTAGCTTCCAGAAATCACACCCTGTCAGCAAAACATTACCTTGTCCCATGATCCATATCCTGTCAGGTAATTTCTGAATGTTTTCTTCCTATAATTTTAGAGAAATTGCCCCAACAACACATGAACACACATACACACACACACACACACACCTCTTTCTTTCTTCAACTTCCGTCATTCTAGAATGTTCCACATTTATTGACAATTATTATTTTATTCACAGGGAAAACCTGTAAAATAAAACTGCCTTTGCTGATAAGAAGAAGGTTGTTAGCAATTGACTTCAACGGGCCTTTTCAGTTATCAAATCTGTGGGTAAAACCTCAGCTTTCTGTTGAAATAGACACAAGCAAGCCAACCAAAGGGCTGTGAGTCTCTGTTTCTGCTGGCAGAAGACTCATTCTATTCTCCAGGGGGCACTTCCAAAAGGTACGAGTTTAAGTAAGATCCTTGGTGTGCCCCAAATGCCAAAACTGTGAGGCAAGTGACGAGAGTATTCTTCCCAACCAGGAGAGAAGGCATGAGCAGGGTCAATTCTAAAGCCCACATACCTGGATTTTAGTTAATAAAAACGCCTGTTAGAATACTCATATTCTAATGCCATGCTTGCTAAACCATCTTTGAAAGAGAAGTTATTCTTGATGGAAAAATAATGGAGGACTAGTTAGCTAACAGTTGTGTGGTTTTGTGTCTCTATTTGGATGTCCAGTTAGCATCTTATCTAAGTACAACATAATGGAGAAAGTGAACTAACGGTGCACACAGTCTTGTCCTCGGTAACTGTGTCAGCTTCAGGATAGGTCTGAACTTCAATTGTTTCTTCACAGAACAATTCACAGCATTCAAGGCCATCTCTGCTTCTTTAGTAAGTAACAGATTCTTCCTAAATTCTAAGTCTCACCATGCAAGAAGCTTTCTGATTTTCCCTCAGCAGTGACCAGAGAAGGCCCTCAAGAGGTATTTTGGGATACTGGCAAGAACACCTTCTTTTCTCCATTTTCTGTGTGCTTATGGACCTAAGGAGTTTCCTCTTAGATAGATTTACTAGATTTAAAAGGGCAGAGATGTAAGTAAGACAGCCTTTGCTGATAAGAGGAAGATAATTAGCACTGGGCTTTAAGGAGCCTTTTCAGTTGTCAAACAGATCTGTGCTCTCTTTTCTCTCTCTCTCTCTCTCTCTCATGCATGGATAGACACAGCATGTGCACACATGCACACCCACACCCACACACACACACACATTTTTGAAAAAGAAGTATGTCATAAAGTTAATGGCTCTCTTCACTTAACACTATTTAACCTAATACAAACTACAAATGACTGGCAGATGAAAAACAGTAGGAATTCAAGCAGGTCTCTGTGACCTCTTGTAACTTGCGCAGGCAATGACTTGAAGGGGAAAAGTGGTTTTCCACTAAGTTTAAAATCTTGGTACTTTAATTCTGAGCTGTGTTCTGAAGTTTGGTTTCCCGACTGCAATGGAAATGAATGCACCCAGGAAGCTTGCCGTGTCCGGCCCGCAGGTCCTGCCTCCTCCCTCTCTGTCACTCTGGCTTGCTCCACAGCAGCTTACAGATCCAGAGTAAAGCATCAGGTTTGGACATCTGGAAGGTGAGTTGACAATAGAGGGCGAAGTTGACCACTCGGTTCCTTTTTCCTTAACTAGCCTCAACCTGGGAACTGCCTGGGATTCAACACTTAACTTTTCTCTCTGTGGTGCTTCTCATTTGTGAAATGAGTAAATATCCACTCAGTCTACCTGTGATTTTTCCAGAGGTGAGCTAGAGAGGGAGCAGACAGACACCAAGGAGGACATAAGATGCTCTTCATCCATGGTGTGAGGCTCTCTGCTCCCTGGACATCAGGGTAATAAGACTACTACTACTTCTATCCAAAAGGATAGAAGCTGTCCAATTCAGCTGATACAGATGGCTAAGGTACTGATTTTAAAAATGTAGGATCAATTAGTGTTCTTCCTAGCCTCCACTGTGCCCTGGACCCAGTGCCATCAAAGGCTTCTGAGAAGCAGAACACTAGTACTTTTCTGTTTTACAATGAGCTTAAGAGAATTCCTTTTACAAACATATAGGCCATTAACTGGTAACAGCAGCTTCCACACACAGAACCTTGAAATTCCAGGATGGTCAATCAAGGCAGGAAGTGGAACAAAAATCCTGCCACCAGATGTCAATGAAGTTGGCTAATGTTGGACACATCGCAAGTTTTAGAAATGTCCTTCATCTTCTTAGGCCTGAAATCCATAGAATCAAGTAGCTTGGAAAGAAGTCTGCCTCCTTTGCCGGAGGCTCCTCTGCGATCCGGGAAGAACAGTTTTTCATTTATTCTTCCCACAGAATGAAGATCAGAAAGAATGGTTAATGGGTAAACTCATTATAATGACTACTGTTTTCATACCTGCTTGAATATATGTAAAAGAGAAACTCTGGATCGATGGGGCCAGAGTCAGTTATTTCATTTCTTCTACCAGAAGCAGGTAAGTGGCTTTCATACACCATGATGCATTAGTAATACACTCAAAGTACGTGCCAAGACCTTGACTGGAGAAACCGTCACAGGGGTATAGGATAGCCTGACCTCTGATCCTTCCTAGGTATACCGTTGACAGAATCCCAGTTCCTACTGCTGTGTAAAAGGAAATAGGGTGGTTTGGATCTGGGATGTCTAGAGAGCATCTCAGTTCTCCTGGAACATCATACCATCTTTTTGTGAATCAGCCCTCTTGTTCTGACCTTTCCAATTCACAGCCACTCCAGGAAGGAGCTGTTTTCTTCTCCAACTTCACCCCTTTTCCCAAGGGCTCCCTACTCAGAGGCCAGAGGACACGCTCTAGGACAACATTTGGTCCAGCCAGTTAAAGACCATTTACTGCTAAAGGAATTCAAGAGTGTCACTCACTGACATTCATCAAGGCAGAAGTGCATGGACGTAGAGCAGCTGTGTAGGAAATCCCCCTTTTAGTTTAGCGAGGCCTCTGTCACGCAGCTGGTACTTGAAAATGGTTCCAATTCTGCTTTCCACAATTAGTGAGGAGGAAATCAGTCCCCAGGCACATGCAAAGGCTAACATCTCCATCCAGAGTGGAGCCAAGAAGCCCAACTCCTATCCTGTGATGAGCACATCCCTTTAAGCAACTTTGCTTCCCACCGATTTGGTCATCAAGGGGACACAAGGACGCTCAGATGCTCAGCTCTTATCTAGGCACACAGCAGTCACACACGGCAGAGGCAACACAACACAGAATGCAGGCAGGAGGCTCACAGGGGTCCGTTGCATTCCTCTGGTCTTTTTACCCTTGGCAGCATCTCTGGCTCTTTTTGAATAACTTCTTCATTTTGTTCTCTGCTATCCTGTGACAGCTGTGTGGGTGTAACTAGAGCCAGAGAGGACAGTTTTTCTTATGGGAGGAATAAAAACTTTACCAAAAGCCTGTTTGCCTGTCCCCCATCACTTCCTGGGAGGCAGGACACGCTATTCCTCACCTTCCTCTGTTTTTGGGTTGTTGCTCTGAATGCAGACCTGTTCTTCCTGAGACTCCAGCACTGGCGCCAGCCATGGGACCTTTTTGAGACAGCCATCCGTGCCAGAAGGCACTATCCTAGTGTTAATTAGGTAGCATTGGTGACAGGAGGCAAGAGAAAGAGAGTTAGGAAAGGAGACTGAAGGATGAAGAGAGATACTCAGCTGTCATTCCACAGGCCAGTTAGTAAAAGCGCCATAATCAGACTTAGATGGTAGAATGTGAGCTCTCCAAAGGCTGGAAACACATCAAGGGGGCACGGTGTGATCTAGTCACTGCAGGATTAAGTGATGGCCCAGTGTGCACTGGGGGACTCTAGGCTGCATTTCTCATGAGTTTTCTGCCTCATCCTTCTCTCAGACACTGGAGCCTGGAAGCCTTGCCTCCTGTTCCTGACACATTGATATGTAGAGCTTTGCCTCTTTTACGGTGTCAACCAGTCTAGAGCTCAGGAGACTGCTCTGCAGGCCATGGAGTACCTCCCACTTCCTCAGGGCCTCAAGGACAAAGGGTTGGGATGAATCCCATGTTTTCTTTCCTCACGGAGAACTTCATATGGCTCCTACCAGGCAGGTGGGATGGAGGCTCTAGGACAAACAGGATACATGGAAATGTTCTACTTCTGCCTAAGAGAATGGTGACCAGATGAAGGGCCTGAACCCCAGAATAGGGCTTCGGATGGAGGGCCTCCCGAGGAGGAGGGATTTCTGAGGCTGATGAGCTGGTTCCCTAGTTTGGGCAGTGCTGTCTCCAAGAAATCTTAACCAGAGAGATTCATTCTCTAGTCTCACTCCAGTCTTGATTTACTGGAGACTTTGAAAGCTCAGGAGAAGGGAGAGCCCTCTTTTATGGGTCTACTTGGAGGTCCAAAACTGAGTTACAAGGTACCTGTGGGACAGGAGAGGGAGATGCTGTTATGTTGGGTTTTATGTATGTAGAAGACACGAGCAAAATCATTATGATGTTCCATCTGACTCAAGTGGTTCAACAAATAAGATGACCCTCAAGGGTTAGGCCAAAAGGGATGGCTATAGATATTCCTACCATCTCAGGCACCGATTTCCATGAAAACAGATGAGACAGACACCTGCCAGTCGCATATAATACGGCTCCCCAGTGATGGGCCCTCAACACAGTTTTTCTGCCCTCCTGTGGAAGTGTCTAACAGTTTTATGTCATCTCTAGAGGTTTGTGGGATGTATCTCATCACACTCTTGGATTTTTGTTTGTTTGTTGATTGGTCGGTTTGTGTTTTATTTTTATTTTGATTTGGTTTTGGTGCTGGGGATCTAGCACATACTAAGCTTACGTATGCTCTACCACAGAGCTACGTCTCTAGTCCCAGCCAACTTTAAAAGCAGCATTTGATTCCCATGCAGTCCTCTTTGCATCAGAGGGAGGAAAAATACCTGCAGTCACTCTGTGGACTAAGCATTTGTTCTTCCTTTAAGCCAAAAGTAGCGGTAGAGGGAGGTGACCCAGAGGGAGTTTGACTCTGGCTGCTGTGACTGAGAACATCCACATCGTCCCTAGGCCCCGCCTTGCCAATGCTGAGCCGCTTCCAAGTTTGTTGATCTATCTCTGTCACAGGCCCAAAGTGTACAAACTTTTGCCTGGGGCCGGATGCTTTCTTATAGGCCCTGGCTTTACGGCTGGCAAAGTCATCACGGATGGCAGTCTCTGCGTCAATTTCTGGTGAGGGCTCAGGGGCACAGGTGTTCTGAGCATCTCCGTCCCTGGTCAGAACCAGAAATCAGTTCCAGGGATTCCGAGGCAAGTACAAATCAAGATGAGGTCAAAAAGACAAAACTAGATATATGAACAATACTACCATGGCTAGAACCCAATGGCTTTCCCATCAACCATTCAAGCGAAGAAATGATCTCTGTTCTTGTCTTGGTAAATAGTACTTTAAGTTTCTATTGCTTTCAAAGCATCTATTGCAATGCCACGATTGATAGCATAAGAAAGCCATAGGCGCAGTAAAATGGTTAGTTATCAAAATTCAAGTCAAAATTCTTTATAGTAAGCAAGTCTAGGAGAATAAATAACCACTCGCAGAAAGTCAGCTGGGTAAAGATGTTTTCTGCTAACGTGGCTTTTAGTATTAATGCTTCCTCTCATGCAGAACGTGCTCACTTCTAGACGCTCTGTGTTTTGAGAGGTACTCTTTCCAGCCATCAAAACAGAAAATGAAACAAAGATAACTGCTCAATTCTCAAATGTTAAATCCTACTACTACCGGAGGTTAAACCATGACACACCTCGTCTCTCCTGACACTTTCAATCTCTCCCAAGTCTCCAGGTCAGCTTTTGTAATCCCAGAGAGTTTGATGAAGCTCGGAGCCTCACGGTGAGGGGTAAGTCTGCCCTGGAGTCTTCTCTGGGCCAGATCATCCTTCTGAAGATCTGGTGCCTTCCTGAAATTCGTTTCCAGTGGTTCACCCTCCTGGGTTTGCACGATACAGGCTACTATTGTGTTTACAGCTTCTTGATGGCCCTGGTTTCTGTTGATTTGATTTAGGCCCCCACATCATTGGATAAGTCAAGTCCAAGGAGAGGGGGGGCAGACAAACAGAATGTCAAGTGTGGAAACTCAGGGAGGGGACAGAGCGCAATGACAGGAACATCCTTTCCTTTCTCAAAAACACGAGATTAATAAAAAGCTGTGGGTACCTTCATAGGATGGAACCCGGGGCTTGCACATGCTTGATGACTGTATACTGCTGATCTACATCTCTAGTCCTTCCTACTACACTTTTAATCTGTAATAAGGCAAATAATTTTTTTTCTTCAGAGGATGATAGTCTCTAACTTGTCTAAGAAGGAAAGCCAGGGCTGACTGAAAGACTGCTGAGAATGGTAATGAGATTTTATTTTGACAGTCCCTACAATGAATTCGAGTTTTCTGATAGAATCTCTCAGCCCCTCTTAGAATGTGTTTTACTGCATCTGTAAATGCCAATAATGAGCTTGGCATGATCCAAACTCTAGGATTAGTTTGGAGATAACAGGAACATGGCTCAGATGTGAAACATCTCAATTGTAAACAATTGAGATGTAGGGAGTACATTTAAGTTGATTCTGAAAGAAAGCTTCAACATCCAGCCTCGCTGTTTCATAGCATTGGTCTGGGTTGGTCACTGTAAGCACAGAGTAGAGCCTTAACATACATGTGGAGATCAAAGGACAACCTCATGTTTTGAGTCTCTCCTTCTCCCTTGTTTGAGACAGGCTCTCTCTTATTTACTGATATATGCTTGCCTTGCAAGCTTTTGACAGTTCTTTAGTCTCTATCTCCCATTGCCTGGTAGGCAGGAATGCACTGGGATTAGACACTTACGCTACTGCATCTGGGATTTTATGGTTCTGGGAATCCAAACTCCAGCCATTAAACCTATATGCTAATCACTGAACTATCTACCCAGCTCTTGCTTTTCTTTTGGCAAAACAAAAACAAACAAACAAAAAACACCATTATTTATCTTATTTGTGTGTGAGAGGAAAGAATAAGATTTGTTCTTTTCCTTCCATCTAAAACTTCCTAATTCAAGAGACTAATAGAAAAGCAATGGCGGTTTTCTGTTCCCTTTGAATGGAGGTGGAGCACCCTTAAGTATTGGTGGTTCTCTTAAAGGCAGTTGGCCATGTCTAGTTGGCTAGTGATGCAAATTTACAAGACCAGGGGCTGGAAAGAGAGGGATGGGGGCCACGTACAGATCATTTTTACTTAACGATGTTCCTTCTCATATGGATACACACAGAGAGGGCACACCTTTTAAATCCTAGATTTTTCTTGTCTGACGGTCCCTTTGAGAGCTGTTTGCTGCCAGCCGCCTTCTCTGCATCTGTGTTTCGGTAAGGCCCATAGAGCAGTTGATTAAGTGGCACCACTGGCTTGCTTTGGTTCATCCTTGCTCTCCTTGCAGCAAAGTCATCTTTCTCAAGGTCAGGCAGGAGGCACGCAGCTTCATCCTCCGACTCTGAATCTTTGCCGTGTTGGTGGGTCAGGAAAGGGTTTTCTTTCCGAAGGATTATATCACGAATAGCTTCTTTCTCTTCACTTGGTGGCTTTTGACTGATAGAGCAAAATCAAATGGAACCGCACACATGATCAGGTTAAAAAAAAACAAAAAACAAAAAAGCTTAAATCCTCATCTCCAGGCGACTGTACTGTTATTGAGAAGTTCTCTCAATACTGTTAGTTCAAAGGGCAGCACCTTTTATTTTAGTTGCAGCAGAGTTGCAGCACAATTAGGATAGACTTAACCTTGACCTCAGCCAGATGCAAACAACACCGCAAAGTCATGTAATGTGCAGGGCTCCATGAGTATCTATAACAGCGAGATCCTAAATGGCTCAGAAAGTGACAATCCAAAATCTTGTTGTGAAATGGCGGCGGGGGTGGGGTAGGGGTGGGAAGTAGGGGATTGCTTACCACCACTTTTATCACATTTGTGATACACACAGTAGGTACACAGTTTGCCAAGAAATGACTCTGGAGGAAAACACATGAATGAAATCTTGTGCTAGAATACAGGACATGCGCCCACTACAAAGCCTAAGGAAGGTCTTTCTGCAACCCACTGAGCTGACCGGAGGGAGACATATGGAATAGTTTAAAGGCACACAGAGCTGATCAAGCCCTGCCTTCTCCCATCAGTACCTGCTTCCTCTCCCCCACTCCCTGGGCTCTCCATCTCTCCAGGTCTGCTTCCTTTCTATTGGTAGAAGGGCAGGATAGCGTGGTAAAGGAGCTCTGCCAAATTATTGCTACAGAAGACTTTCATTTTCAAAGGATTCTTGAAGGCCCCTTAAAAAACAGAAGCTTTAAATTGCTAAAGGCGATTTGACGGTGACTGCCAAGCAGTAAGCCTTAGGACTTTTCTAATTTTTTTTCTTTCCTTCCCGGGGTAGTAGGCAAGACAGCAATTGTGCATATGTGGCCTTCAAAGAGTTTCCCATTCTTCCATTTAAAAGACCAGTTTTGTTTTGACATCCCAATATGGGTTGGAACATTTAATCCCTTATCACTGATTGTATTCTCAGTTCATAAAGATGAAAAACAAATAAAAGTAATTTGATTTCTACAAAAGCATAGCTATTTTGTATGAGCTTTTTTTTTTTGAAAGATGATTAAAAATTCTTGAGCTAAGGACGTAGCAGACAAGCAAGTCAAAATAATTTGATTTCTAGAAAAAGTGTACCTATGTTGTAAGTGCTTTCTGAAATGTTGATTTAAAGTTCCTGAACTGAGAACATAACATAGTGGTAGAGAGCACTTGCCTAGCGTGAACACAAACACAAGCTCAATCAGGAGTACTGCACCGCCGCCCCTTGCACCCACCAAAATGTGCTTAAGGTAAGGCAAGATGGCTCAGTGGTGAAAGAGCTTGCTGCTCACAGTGACCACCTTTTGATTCCTGGAACCATGTGGTGGAAGGAGAAAACTGGCTCCCACAAATTGTTCTCTGACTTTCACATGCATAATGTAGCACACTTGCATAGGCGCGCGCGCACACACACACACACACACACACACACACACACACACACACGCAGGGGAACACAAGCTAAGTACATGTTTTAAAAATGTAAAGAATACATTTGTCTTTGTCAAAGGCCAAACTCATGTCAAGAATGAAGACAGGAGGAACTGACCTGGTTGAGCACAGAGTCAGCAATTAGCCAATCTATTCTGGTTGACCAGTTGGTCCACTGGCTGTTCCTTTGTATCATATTGTTCCAATGGAGGCCATTACTTTAGTGACAGCAGATCAAGTTTTGAAAAATCAAAATATGCTTGGTCATATTCATAAAACCTTCCCACCATTAGCCATTGCTCTCGTTGACCTAAAAATCTCGAGATTTTAAAACACATGTGTGTATGATGTTTTACTTCTCAATGAATGTATCATTAAAAGTATTAAATCCTGTCCTTAAAAGAGTTGCATTCTCAACTCCTAGTCTTCTGCCTAGTCCCTCCCTAAACTGTGTTCACTTTCCTTCCTGAATTCTTAGTCGACATGTCTGGCAAAGATCAACTTGGATTGGTCATCTATGGCTATGAAGAATGGTTAGTAGAAAACAATAGATCACTGAACTGCTTCTGAGTAATTAAGCAAAAACAAATAGATTATAATGATGCTGGCCTGTGGATAATGAACATATACTATGTAGAATTCTTGATAAGTAGTAATTCTAGCATTAAAATTGCATAGACTATGGTATGTATTCACTCATCCTCATTTTATCAAGTAGAAAGACTAGGCCAATACATTTTCACAAGGTCAAAGGGCTAGTGCATAGATTCGAATACAAATCAAGGCAGGCTGGTTCCAGGGACTCTGTTCTATGACAATGAATAGACCATTGAGCTATTGATCGGACAAACAATGCCAGGAATAGCTTTGAAAGCAGAGCATCTTACAAAAAAAATGGCATTATCATTACTATGAGATCAGGAGAAAGGGAAGTAATTTGGTAACTAAATAAAGGGATTTGGTGAGTTGTACTTAGAATAGAGTTGTAAATTGCATTGCACAACAACATTTGGAAGACTGATGATAGCAGAATGCTAATTAATTATACCTCACAATTTAGGTCAACATTTAATATCTTACAAAACCCTTTCAGTAGGAAGCACACACCTCACATATTCTTGCACCCCCAGTTTGGAGCCAGTCATCAATATGAACCAAATCTAAGACTAAAACTCTTTCTACTTTTTGACCAGGAGGCTGATGCTTCATCTCTGAAAGAATTTGTTAAAATAAAAAGTATGCATGTATGCAAATAGCCCTGCCAATTTACAATGCCAATTTGAGCAGCGTGAATCTGGTACCTTATGCATCTTGCAAGCCCAGCTGGGCTGCAAATTCCCCAAGTGTTTCTTTTTAGGCTAACTGCCCAGTGTGGCAGAACTTGTTTCAAGTGATCTCAATTTAGATATGTGTGCTTCAAAGAAGAGACTGAATAAAGTTTCTCTATCAATGGCCACTTCAAGATATTCCCATCTCTGGAATATCTTTACTTCAACCGGAAAACTGTTACTATGAGTAACTCTTGTTCATTGTATGAATTCTTTAAATTGGGAGCTTTGTGGCCATCTCAGAGAGATGAAAAATGATGTAAATTATTGGCTGGCACTACTGACCATGAAATAAAAATGCATTGAAGGCAGATAGATATGTAGATGAATAGTTACAAGTATATACTTATCAAAAAGATATCAATGACTTCTATTCTGTATTGTTTATGCCTTAAAAACAGCCTATTGTTAAACTCTGGTACATATGTGCATATATATATATACATATATACATATATATGTGTGTGTGTATATATATATATGTATATATATGTTTCAATAACCAAAAATCTGAGCAGCTAATACATAGACTGGTGACCATGAGAACTCTACAAACCAGGAATTATGATGTCCATTTTGCATAGATTAGTAAGGTACTTAGTTCAAGTTTTATGAATTTAGGTAAACGATTTTAAGTCTACATAAGCAGCAGAGCCAGGCTGTTTAGACTTGTATCTTCTGGAAAGTTTGCAACTGATAGGTGGACATTGTTTGCTAGAAGGAATATAATTCATACTTTAAAATGCAGAGCCCTAGTGGGGCCTGAGGGTACAGGTCTGCAACCTCAGCTACTTGGGAGGCTGAGTCAGAAAGATCACAAGTTCAAGACCTGCTTGGATAACAGAGAAATGCAGAGCCCAGCTTATAACCCAGCAGCCCCACCAGCCTCATGTGAGAGAAAGAAAGAAAGAAAGAAAGAAAGAAAGAAAGAAAGAAAGGAGGGAGGGAGGGAGGGAGGGAGGGAGGGAGGGAGGGAGGGAGGGAGGGAGGGAGAGAGAGAGAGAGAGAGAGAGAGAGAGAGAGAGAGAGAGAGAGAGAGAGAGATAGAGAGAGAGACAGGCGGGAAGGACCCAGTGCATGGGATAGGGCAGAGAAAATGTTTGTCTCAGAGTGTCTAAGGTTTTTTTATGTAGTTCACAGTATATGAGATAATGGTTAAAACTAATGAATGGAGGAGGGAACCTGGGGAGTTAGCTCTGTAGGTGAGCCCTTGCTGCACAAATCCCTAAAGGGGGGTGGCTATACACTTGCCTTTAAGTGGGAGCTACTAACTTCAGTGCTGGGGTGAGGGGCAGAGACAAGGGCACCACTGGGACTTTCTGGCCACCAGCCTAGCTCCAGATTCAATCAGAAACCCTGCTCCAAGGGAATAAGCTGGAGAATGACAGAACAATACATACGACGTCCTCCTCTTCCTCTGGCCTCTGCATTCTCAAGAGCACAAACATGCATATAACACACACACACACACACACACAATAAATAAACTAAGGAAGAGCTGGCATTCCCTTTCACCCCCTTTTACTTGGCAACAAGGAGCCAGCTTGGCTTGGCAGTGAATTTGTTCTATTCAAAGAAACTGGGCTCTCCAGAAAGGCCTGTTCGTTCTCTTGGGAATGTCACGGGCAACAGCAGAAACCTCCCCGTTACCGTTACCCTGTCTCCAGGCACGGCAGACAAATCCAGAGTCACAAAGGTCATGCCTGTCTGGTCCCTAGACTGGGAGAACTGTGCAGAAAGAAACAGGGAGCTAGCATCTGGTAGAAAGGGATGGGAGAGTATGTGTCTGGCACTGGGCTACATCTGCTCTTCCTCTGAAGACTTCTAAAATGTCGATTGTTCCCTGGAGAGTTGTCTCCCCTCTGTCATTAATTACTATGTGGACGAGAACATCCACAGACTAGCAGAACTAGCGAGCACTGAAACACATGCAAATAATTAGGAAAGAAGTACAGTCACGTGGAACCTATAATTCAGTTACAAAATTTACTTCTCCAATGGGAAACACCAAATAAGAGAACTTAAATCTCTATGGTATTTTAATTTAAGGGGAAGTGAATCTTGATTTTTATTTTACCCTCTTAAAAAAAAATCTGGCTTCTTTTGCAGAATCTTATGGGGGAGGGTTAATTAAGTTAACATGGTCATAAAATAAAATAGAAGAAAAAGCAGTTTATACACTTTTTAAAAACTTCTATGGAAACTCTAATAAATATTAACTGCCACACACTTATTGAGAAGCCCTATGTTTTGTTCCTTGATGCTAAGATACCTCCTGATTTATTTTTTTCACAAGCAGTGTGAATCCTATAGGCTTTTAACATCATGTGGAAGTGTGGAATGACTGGACCTTTGCTCTGTGGGCACACTGGGCTAAAAGTAATGTAAGGTGTGTGAGGATCCTTGAGAAGGAGACGGAAAAGTGGTCTGGCTATAAAGGTTGGCACCCACCCTTTACTGTGTATGTCCCTTTCTTGTATAGCACTTCCTGAACAATCAGTCATTCCCAACTGAGAAGAAGCCCCCAAAATTATCTTTAGCTTCTGGCTGGGTCCAAAACTGTGATGGTCAGAATCCATCTGGATGTCAAAACAAGAGACTTGGGGTCAAATGCTTTAAGAGACATTGGCATAGTTCAGTGATTTATACTCTTATTTTCCACGCATGTAGAGTCCTTGGGTTTTTTGTTTGGTTTTTTTGTTGTTGTTGTTGTTTTGCTTCGCTTTGTTTTGTTTTGTTTGTTTTTCCTTCATAATTTGCATTTCATTGCAGTTAAGCAACTTTCTGCCCCATTAAAACCAGGACCCTAAGTGTGGATAAACTTAGAATGACTGTCATGTCTACCGTGCCTTGTAAAAAGTTAAATGACAAAATGTAGGTATGCTGGGCTGGTGGCATGTGCATATGGCATGTGGCATGTGTATGTGGTATGTGTATATGGTATGTGCATTCAGCATGGTGGACATGCCTTTAGGAGTGAACTAGAAACTGAAAACCTGTCTACCAAATGATCTCGTGGCAACTAGAACAGATACATGGTGCTGCTAATGGGGGCAGTCTCTAGGAATATTTATAGTTTCCTCAACATGACTTTAAAAACTGTGTGAGAAAGTCTGAGGTGTGGTGACATTAACAAGCCTGAATTTCTGCTTCATAGTTAATTTGGATGACACAAATAAAAGTTAAATCAGATAGCAGCAAGCATGTATGGAAGCAGAAATGACTTACCTAAATATAATATCTTCCACCACATTTTGAACCATGATTCTATGTTTATATATTGAGTGAGAATCTTTATCAAAAAATTCAATGTTCTATTATAAAATGTGCTTTTGGGTTACCGTGTGGCGCTGGTCACTTACAGAACTCCCAACCTGTACTAGACTTTGTCCCCGGTATCTCCTTGTTCACCCTCTGGCTAAAAGATTCACAGATATGATACAAACGAAGGTATGTGCATCAAAGATGTGGAGATTTGATTTTTTTGTGTGTGTTCACACTCTGATCTGTACAACTTAGTAATATTCTCACTGTGTTCCAAGCTTGAAGAGAGGAGACAGACAAGTTGGAAAAATGGAACATGGTGATGGATGTTACTCATTTCTGTTTCAGCTTCTAGCTTGATCTCTGGGGTAAGTAGGTACTTGAAGGATACAGGAAAAGTATATTTCCAACACAGTCAAAGAATATTTGACTATTCAGGATATGATATGATATTATTCTTCATTATTTCAGAGAATTGCTTATAACGTAAGCAGGATTTTATATCAGAATTTCTAGTAGTTAGGGTTGGTAGCTTAAATATTTGTGTAGGACTACCACAAATAGAGAAGAAATAGAGTCTTTTTGTGTATTTTTTTTTAAACCAACAAAAGCTATCCTACAACTAAATATATAAAAGCCAACCTTAGATATTTCAATTAAAAACTAGACCATGGAAATAACCACATAAGAAACATAGAGAGAAATTCATGGGTGGAATTAGATATGCCACTATGGACAAAGTACCTGAATCTGGCTGCCACATCAGCTCTGACCAGCTCTACAGGTTACTTACTATCGTTGCTATGGTGTGAATGTAAACTGTCCCAAGAATCTCTACTGGCTCATGTGTTTGTTGATTTGATCTCTAGATGGTGACCCTGCTTGGGAGATTCTAGAACCTTTGGGATAAGGGATATGATTGGCCAAGGTGAGTCCCTGGGAACAAGCCTTGGGGTCTGTCGCTTGGCCTTATGGGTCCCATTCTCTATTGCCTGCCACAGTAAAGCCCAATGCTTCATGCACCTGTCAACAGAACCAAGCCCCTTCCACCTCCACATTTTCCCTGACATCATGCATTAAAATCCCCCGAGACCATGAGTGAAAAATAAATCACTCTTCTCTTGAGTGGCTTAGGTCAGATATTTTCTCACAGAACAAAGAAAAGTAATTAATACAATCACCCATCCTTTGTTTCTTCTAACAAAACGAGTGTGTTCCTGACCCTTTAAAATGAAAAGCAACAAACGCAGATGGAAGAGATTCCAAGTGTCAAATTGCTCTGAGCATCAGTTAGTTTACATGAGTGTTGGCTGCAAAGTCATTTGTGAGGCTCAGTGTGGTTCTTACATAAAAAAGAAACAAGCTTTTTAGAACTCTCCACAAGACGGTAGACCTGTAGAATTCTGTAGCTTTGACTGTTAAAACACTTCATCTCACCCATCTCATGGAGTCAGGGGCACTGTGTGCTAATGCCTTTTAGCTGCAGAGAAGAGAGGTCACTGTTCCAGTCTTAGCTTCTGAATCACTATGTTTTAGAAAACACACCTACAAATTCAGCCCTTATTACTCCTTAAGAGAAGGCAAATGCATGGATTTTTGCAAGTCAGTTATTCTCTCTGAATAGATTGTCCTCTATTATAAGATATTGAAGATATTGAGCATATTCTAATGATGAGTCATGAGATAATGAGCCATTTAGGAGTAGGATGAAAGTTAACAAGACACAAGCAATGGGAAAATAAAATGTTATCGCTAGGTAAATCCTGCAGCCCACGCAACTGACCGCAGGGATGGGTTTCTAATGAAGCAAAGAGGAGCTCACATTTTATCTCCATTTAAACAACCAAGGACTCAGCAGAGACATGCCCCAAGGCAGAGTATCATCTATTTCTACTCATCCAGAGCAGAGGCCACTGATGTTGCGGACACGTAGGAACTGGGGAAACAGGATGAGAAGTCCAATTTGCTAGCCAGAATCCAAACCTGCAGGCATGCGAAGGCCAGCCAGGCCAGCCCTCAGCTGGCAGAGCTAGCCTGGCAAAGCGCTGTGCGGCAGGCATGACCTTGATCCCAGCTTGCTCCAGCCTTCTGCGCTTCTGGCTTTCCACAGCATCTCTGTCCTCAGGAACAGCGGCTGGCACAGCAGGAGAATCCCCAGGGGACTGCTCCTCACTGTTGCTGGGAGGAGTTTCTAACCCACTGTCAGGCTTCCCATCAAGGCCCATCTGGCTGCTTGGGCCATCTTCCGTGGGAGACCCTGCGTCACTTCTCTCCTCTTCTATGGTTTCATGGTAACTAGTGAGTTGGACAACATGGTTTACCAAGCTAATAGGCAGGTCAGGGAACAGACTGAACATCGCTCCCAAGACATTTCGATATCACTTTTAACTTAGAATAAGTCGTCGCAGCACAGGATAGGATGCTGCTAAGGTGAAGTCAGTTTAGTAGAACTGATTAATACAATGCATTTCTCCTCCATACTGGGCTCTTGCAAACTTGATATTGAAAGCAAAAAACAAAAAACAAAAAACAAAAACAAAAACAAAAAAACCAAAAAACAAAACAAAACCCTTTTCTACTGTAGAGGTAAAATTCATTCGTTTTAATCAATACATAAAAATTTTAAGAAGCATTTCCTTAGTGGGAAAATTGTAGATAATAATAGTGAAATATTAAGTCCTTATAAAGATATTGCTAAGATAGGGCTTGTTTCTTAGTATCTTAGTATTGGGTCCCCAAACCCCAAATATAGCACCCAGCATGTAATAGACAATAAGTATTTGCAGAATAAATATGTACATTAATAAGGACATTAAAGTAATAGTTTTCTTCCTTTAGCATGGTAGCAGGATCAGAAATTAGGCAGCCTCCACAGTAGGCCACAAGACTTGTGATTTCCACATTCTGTCAACGGAACTGGCCTCAGATCACTGGTTACTCAGCTAAGTATGTGTTGGATACCTCCTGTGCACCAGGCATGATTCTAGGGACCTTCATGAATCAGCATTTTATGACAAGCTCTCTGGGATGCATTGGCCACTTACATCCCTTCGTAAGGGTACATCAAAGAACTGAAACCTCACTCCTACCTGAAGGGCCTTTCCCCGCCCAGGGGGGAGGTGGCCGTGCTCCAGCTCTTCCTGTATTCCTCCCTCTCTGCCTTCTTCTTTCTCAGAGGGGCCGGGACGTAGGCCGTCTGGTTGCTTTTGTTCGGGAGGTACTGGTTAAAAGGCACTGCTGATTTCGGCTCACCATGAGAAGTCCTTCGTGCGGACATATCATCTTTCTTCACATCTGGCAACTTCCGGTGCGGCAAGTCTGATTCAGAATCGCTTCCTCTTCCTGGAAAACAGAGGATGGATATTGATAAAGTGTGTGATGCTCTTGGAAACGTCCAATGGCATCTCCATAGAATCAAGGGTAACTCTTGTGTGTTCTGGAATTCATACCTTGAGTTAGTAACTTGGAAAATATCAGTCTAAATTAGCCTCCTCTGGGAAAAGACTTCAAATTTCAGCGAGGAAAACCAAAACACTACAAGCATGACTTTTTTTTTTTTAAATAGAGGTATGCTTAAGTGAGTCAGGAATTACTATAAGTGACACATTTGTGTAGAACTGTTTGCCTGACAAACTTTGAGCTTTGGCCACACAAAAGAAAAGCTCACCAGTTCCCCAATGAGGATTCTACTGATCTCTAGCCAGAGTCCATGGCACTAGATATTTTGACAAGGATAAGGCAGAAATTATTTGTCTTCGTGTACCTTTAACCCTGCCCCAGAACATAGTGAAGATGTCTAGTTAGCAGAGACAGATAGAATGACAGAACTTAGAAAGGTGACCAGTTGGACTTCACTAAGGGTTGGTCTTCCAAAGGTTCCTTCTTTTGCTTCATGGGTTTTCCCAGTTCCTGATCTGGGACCTGCCGTCCATACCAGCTCACAACTCATCATCGGCATCACCTCACTGCCCCCCCACCCCCACCCCTTGTGCATAGTTTTCTTCTCCCTTTGTTTTGAAAACAAGAGCTATCCAGTTTCCGGCTTCTAAAGCATGCCAATGTAGACAATGGGCATCTCAAACTCGGATACAGGAAATAGTGTGGCTGAAAGTGTTTGTTTGTTTTCTGCAAAGGAATTCAGCTCTATCAATGTCAGCCTTGCTTCTAGATAACAGCCCCAATAATTCCAACATATCTTTTTTGCCCAAGTCTCATGTTGTTACTAAGGTCTATTAGAATGAATCTGTCGTTAAGGCAAACATGATCTTATAAGGAACCACTATTTTAATGCTGGTTGAACTCTTAAGCAATGAATGCTAGCATGACATCATTCTGACTTCTGTTGATGGCAAAGACATTTATGAGAAGAAAGCCAAGATCTGGAACAAGGCAGAGGGGTAGATCAGATCCACTTCATTTCCAGCCCCACTATTCATTTGTCTTTAACCTGACTACTAAAGCCTCCATTTTCCAATCTGTAAAATGAGAACAATAATGCCATCTGCTTTACAGGACTAGTGGAAGGGCTGAATCCACCTACAATGATTGGTCCAGTATCTGGAACCTCCTGTTTAATACATGCTGCCTAATCTTTACGTTGGGACTGTTCCGGGTCTATCAGACATGAGCTGTGGCTTCCTAAGTTTGTCTCTAACACACATGACTGTCCCCTTCGGTGAGACTGGAATGAAAGGATTTACCCTGGAGATCAGATCCCATAACGACATTTAAAAGACTGTAACTTTAAAGTATTGGTTGTGAACAAGTTGCTCACTGTACGTGAGATATTCAGGCTATGAATTATTCACAGCGCTTGCTTACAGCCTCTCTCCTGAAATTTTAACCATTTCCTGACTTGGAAGTGTCTGATTCATTACTCAGCTCCCTTCCCACAACAAGTCTTAATGAGTGTTACCTGTCAGTGTCAAAATAAAATGTTGCCTGTAAACAAATCCTCATACCACCTTGCCTTGTCAACACATAAATTTGTTTCTCCACTTGATAGGAGCCTCTCTTTATAAAGATAGAAACGGGCTCACGGGGGCCGGAGATTAGTGTTGGCTCAGGGAAACTGAATTCTACTCTCTAGACACACAAAATTCTGTCCTGTCAGCACTCAACACTGAGAAAAACGTCTTTGTAAAATGTCCTGACTAGGGGAAATACTACTCTGTGCTGATAAGAGAATGAAAGCAGGTAAGTTCTCCATCTACTAGGCAGCTTAGTGATGGTTAGGGTGACCTCGGATTCCAGTCTTAAAAATCTATAGAATACGAGTTGTAGTTCTGTATAATATCTAACATTATCAGATGTATTATTAAAATACGTTAACATATAAACACAGCCCCTTTCTCTACTGAATTACTCTTCAAGATTGTCTCAATAGACATTTTAAGAAATGTTAACTTGCCAATGTCCCAGGGCAGAATGGCTTAGCTGTGAGGCAGGAAGCTTCACAGACTTACAGCCAAGACTGCCTTTTAGTTCCACCACTTGCTAGCTTTGTGACCTTGGGAGTTTAAAGTCCTTGGACCCTAGGTTCCCATGGCGTACCAGCGTTGGCACTAGCATGTCCCTCGAGTGTCGTGAGGACCCCAGGAAGGCTGGCACAGTGTGCCTGCTACTGTTAGGCAGACTCAAGAAAGATTTTGATTTCACTTCATCTGATGGACGTGGAAATTTACTAGGTTGGCTCTTCTCTGAATGTTCAAAATTAGGAAGACAGAACAGAGCACGGGGCACATTATTATTTTATCAAAGCCTCACTCCTCTTTTCCATGTGGCTACAAGCAATTAGAGCCATTCTGCTTCCTTACACTCCTCCCTGCTGCCACTTCTTTCCACCATTTGCCAAGTACTCTCAAGTCACACACACTTTTTAATTTTCTTCTGGCCCTTTACTTTCGCTTACTCTTTGTTTCCATTTTGTAACACATCTTTCTGATAAAACATAAGAATGCTAAATTAAATGCAGTGACTCATATCTATATTAACTAACTTTCATTGTACATGGGTGCAAGGTTGTGCTTCCTGTTCTGTGGAGGCTGCTAATAGAGGCTGAAGGAGGCACTCAGTACCTGGCTGGCAATGTAAACTGGCTGAAGCAAGCCTGGGGGTTGACAGCTTTCCTGCCAGGAAACTGTATCCACCTCACAGAATCATGACACTTCTGAATGTGGCTTGTCTTATTTGAATTGGTCAGTGGGTACCCACTCATAATAACAAAGTTGGAGCCTTCCATAAGGACCCAATATAAAGGCAAAGAATGTTCTGTTATAGCTGCCCCAAGTTGGCTGTGAATCTTGGGACAAAAATTTTCAAGACATACTTAAAAGAAAAGAAACAGTCTTCCAAATGTGGAGCCATTTGTTAGAACTAACATTCTTACTAATTGGCATCGTTTTAAAGGAACACACCAGAAAAGTCTTATATAATTAATATGTATTTGGCAAAAATTATACTGAATTTTAAAAGAAAGATTAAGAAATGTGGTGGTGGTGGTGGTGATGGTGTTTTGAAAGCTTCAACTGGGTCTCGATTAGTTTACAGGACGATATGCCTTAAGCTATCAGATTGGTGCTGTGTGTGGAAGATGCAGTTGGTGAGGGGGACTGGTAAGACTCTATTCTACATTGTTTGCCTGACAGAGAAAGCATTTATAAGTAGACTCTGGTTTATCAGCCTTAATTGCTGCAACTAAACTGTGCTTCGGGATATTTTAGTTTAGTATTACTAACCACCCTCTCAAGTCCTTTCAAAATGTGATGTAAACTCTAAACCCCTCAAAGCTAGTGACAGACTAAGGTATCTATAGTACCAGTTATGAAAGAAACAGATGAAAAAGTCCTATTTTTTAAAAAATGAAAGCAAGCAATATGGGTGAAATGGTTTGGCTGAGATGGGTTTTGTAAGAGCAAAGCCATGCTTGGGTCCTGTTAAGGCATAATTAGATCACACACTTGGTATTTTAACTTCTAGTGCTGTGGGTGGTACTTAAGATGTCAAATAAAATTTCAGAAATACTTTTCAAGCAGCTCACAATGTACCATGGAATTCTTTAGGAGTCACACGCTATGTGGCCCTGAGGCTAATCTGTCTGCTGAAAAGTGTACATTCTGAGCAAGCGCATTTGTTCAGTGGCTCTAGAATACACCTTCTGTGGGGCAAAGAGAAAGGAGCCTTAGGTGAATTAAGAACACCAGTTTGAATCCACACTTCTTGAGGTTGACAGGGCTAAGCTACTGGAACTTCAGTGTTTTTTGGTTTTTTTTGTTTTGTTTTGTTTTGTTTGTTTTTGTTTTTTGTTTTTTGTTTTTGTCATTTAGAAATATCAGAACAAAGACTTAAAACTCCTGAAGACACATCTATAAAACAAGGAGTGTCTCCAGGATCTGAGAAAGGATGAATTAAGATGCAATTAGATGCCTATGCTGAACATTAAATAAGATACCGTGTGCTATGTGTCTAACTTAGAACCTGGACCTGTGAAACACTCAAGTATTGCAGTGACTTGGGGATATAGCTCAGTGGTACAGCACTCACCTAGAATCTGCAAGGCCCTAGGGTCAATCTCTAGTACTTCTAAAAACAAACAAACAAATAAACAACAACAAAAACCCTCACCTACAACAAGAATTTTTTTGTCAGAAAGCAGCACTGTGGCCACAAAAGATAACCTTGATCTCAGACAGTCGAAGAATGTCCAAAAATATTACCATCACAGCAACATATGCAAAAATAGAAATAACAACATCAAAAAAATCCCCCACCAGCCTTGCTGTCTTTCTACAAGTCTATACATGTAGGACCAAGCCACTTGCCTCCTGAAAAGTCAAAGGTGCAACAGAGACGCTCTTAACAACAGCCATTGAACTCATGGCAGGCTACAGGGCCACACATTTCTATACAAAAAAGTATTGATCATTCCATACAAGCAATATCAAATTCAAAGAGTTTACATTAAAAAAAATCCAGGCTTGGAGCCAATAGGCAGCCTGGGTATACACTATGCATTCGTGACCATTTGCACCAACCTAGGCTACCTACCAGTCAGATGCGCCAAGCATCGAACTGATTGATAAAACAGGTGTCAATCAAGAAGGGCACAGCCCCAGGCCCCAGAGCTTCCTAAAGGACATAAAGCACACATCTAGTTCTCTGGGGAGCAGTACCCTTCTTGCTTACGCAATAGTGTGTTACTCACTAAACATTTCCCTTCCTTGTACCCACAGTATATAAACTTCAGCACACTTTATGAGCTAATGGTCTGCACAGCCTCTCGATTCAGGGAGACCCAGGGAAGAATGATGTAACACATTTTCCAAGAGAAGATATGCTCACTGAGGCAGTGTTCAAATGAGCTGCTGGCAAAGCCAATCAAAATTCTGGAAGCCACGAAAAATAACAGTCAGAGATATTCCTCCCCTCCCCCCTTACAGGGTTATAGAATTACCAGGTTCCAGCCAGGTGGATATGGGGTTTGCCTTTCCAAGCACCCAGCTCTCTAACCTTGACCCTGAAACTCCTTTTAACGATTAATTCCAAGATAAACGGTGTATGAAGATCAAACCTTACCATCACTGCTTCCCCTGAGAACTACATCCGGCGAAGGTGTCTGCCTGGAGCGGGAGCCGAAAGAATCCAGGCTGTCAAAGGAGTCATCCCGGCCGTGGCGAGGAGGAGAGAGGGAGTCGCTGCGTTCAGAGTCCCAGCAGTCGATGTAGCCACTGTCTCGGATGCTGCGCTTGGGACTCTCAATGTCGTCAGTCTCCTGTCCCAAAATAAAACGAAAGAATTTCAGATATGACTGCAACATATATATCCTCTCCGGCTTCCAGTGGTCTGCAAAGATACTTGCTTGGACAAGCTGTGTGGAAAAGTCGTAGCAGCTAGCTCAAGAGACTAACGAGTATCAACAGTGACTATTCACCCAAGCCTTTTCTGCCCCATCCTTTCAATTAGAATAGCATGCACAACTTTAAAAAAAAAAATCCCCAAGTAACTCACATCCCATAAAGTTTGTTTTTTTTTTTTGTTTGTTTGTTTTTTTTTAAGTAGTTAAATACAGAGAATCACAAAGTTTGGATTCACGAGAATGCAATGATCATTGACAACAAAGACAAAACCTTTGACCTGTCTCTCAGGATCCATAACCGCATGTCTGTGGGACGGACGACAGTCCCTAGCTCAGTACCACTGCCCCAGGGTTATGGTATCTGGCAAACACAGGCGGAATCAGAGCTGTAAAATCCTGGAGCAGCATACTTCCACCTCCTGCTACCTTGGAGGGAAATTCCTGCTCTGAAAGCGAGCTGTCTTTCTGAGGCAAAAGTTAAAAAAAAAATAGGCAACGAAAAATATGCAAAATGCTTTTCCTGATGCCACAGAAGAATCCAGGCATGCTCTCTCCCCGCCAGCTCCTGGCGTTGGGGGAGCTGCAGGCACTTGTGGCTGACCCACATGTTCAGAGTAGGGCGAACAATGGCTGTCTTTGACAGCCTGTGATTATAAATTCTTTCCAGCACAAGCGGCACAGACTAAAACACTGAAACTCCAGCAGAAGAAAGGTCAGGCAAAGCCATCCTCACCCTCGTACTATAATAAAAGCCTTGTTCCCGCCGGTGCCTTCGCGCTCATTACAATAGTCCGGGCTGACGAAAACAAAAATAACTCCAGTCACTCGAAGATAAACCTCCGCTTAATATCCCCGAGACTGTCGCTAGAAATCAAGACTGTGGATCACACTGGCAGAGAAGTATACTCTCACGGACAAAGACTGGAATGTTGCCCCGTGGATTTCCCCTGGGATGCACACGGAGGTCCCCTCTGTATTCCCAATGGAAAGAAGGTGGGGGGGGGGGGAAGCAATGTTTTCCATGTTTGCAGTTTGTGAAGCTGGTCTCTTCTGTCCGAGGTGCCCCTGGGAGCCCGTGTCCTGGCAGGAAGTATCTCTGGCTGGCTGCTTCTGGCAATTACAGAAGGGGTTGGGGGAGAGCATCTTTTGATCCATCTCCCACCTCAGGGAAATGGGCATGGGGACTGCAATGGTTGCCATTCACAAGGCATACTCAGGTTTCCCACCAGGAGGAAGGAGTGGGCGAGAGGACAGGAGCAGGGCTGGGAGGAAAACCCTGCAGCCCCCTAGCTGATTAATGTCCCCAGAAAATAGGTTGTCAAATGCCTGGGTGAGTCCAGCAACATGATGCTCTAAAGCAACGGCCCTCTACCTACCTTCCTAATGCTTTGACCCTTTAATACATTTCCTCATGTTGAGGAGACCCCCTCAGCCATAACATTATTTCATTTCTACTTTATAACAGTAATTTTGCTACTGTAAGGAGCCATAATGTAAATATCTGATATGCAGGATATCTGATATGTGACCCCTGTGAAAGGATCATTCAGCCCCCAAAGGGGTCACGACCTCTAAGCTGAGAATTGCTGTGCTAGGGGAAGGCAGAAATGCCAGTTATGGAAATTAAGGTTGTTTACTTGCAGGTCAAAAGTTAACCAGATTCTGGAACAAACTCCAGAACTGAGAAGTTAAAAAAGGACACATGACTCACTGAAAAATATAGACCTGAATTAGACAGAAGCTCGAATTTAGCTTCTTAGGGAATAGAAGTTATTATTGTTAAATTACCCATCAACCAAATGGCTAAAATATGAAAGCTTTTTTGAACACTTACTATATATCTGGGTAATATTTTTGCATATCATGTTAACAATCCCTATTTTATAAAATAAAAAAAAAAGAACCAGAGAGTTACTTTAACTGTAGTCACACAGTAAATGGAAGGACATAAAAATAAAGCCTGAAACTATTCATTTCTGGGGTTGACAAGATGGTTGAATATTGGATGCTCCCTGTATCCTAGCATGGTCCATGCTGCCAATCTGGGTTATGTCTCTGAGTTAACTCTGTTTATGACTAAAAGAAATATCACAAAAGTGATGCAGGCTAGGTTAAAAGCTCAGCTTCTTCAGAAGCCATATGTGACATTAGACAGCTTAAGTGACATTAGACAGCTCATGTTACCTCATGGGTCCTCATCTATAAAATGGGACTTAGCAATGACAGCCATCGGACAGGGCTTCTATGTTCAGAACAGGGCATGCTGCCTAATAACAACTCTAAAAGGTATCAGCAATGCTTTTAGCTACTATTTCTTCAGTGAGGCATGCACATTTTAACATAGAAAGTATACAATATTTTATACATTGGTGCTAAAGGTACCACTTTCCAGTCTAGATGCCTCTCAAAGACAGACAGACAGACAGACACTCAGGGGCAGGTCTACTGCTTGCAGCTGGAATTGACATGCTTTCCTGGATGCTCGGTGCAACAGGGTGAAACTGAATTCCCAACAAAATACTATCAGAAAGGCTTCCCTTGAAGCCCAGGTCTTCCCCACATCTCAAGTGAGGGAGGAGCATCCTGGAACCTCAGCGGTTTTCTCCCTGATGCTCATGGGAAAGAAAAATAGAACGTTCGCCATGATCATGGCTATGTAGTGAGCCAAGACTGAATTCTCAGCAGGGAGATAAATGGCATGGACAGTTGGAAAGGCGGGAAGCAGATCACTGTGGCCAACCCTCACTATGCAGGCTTCAGGAGCCCTACAAGTAAAACAAGAGGCTGACTTGATAGCCTGAGATAAAAATGTGGCTCTCCCCTGGATTTGCAATTTTATTGATTTCAATCAAGTCACCATGGCTTGTGTGTGTGTCTGTGTCTGTGTGTGTGTGTGTGTGTGTGTGTGTGCTATAAAGTGAGGCTTTCGGGAAGGGTGGAAAATATAAACCAACAAACATTCTTCATGGGATCTAACTGCACTGTCTGTGCCTTTCATCCTGTCTTCCACGGAACTCTCAAGGGTCAGCAGGACAGACTGACATGACTCGAGTGGAGTAAGTGCTCATGGCTCTGTGAAAGGCTGTCCCGAAGGGCAATGAGCTGCTGCTAGCCTCCGAAAGCTCTAGGCTTCTTTCACTAATCCCTCCTCTTCTTAGTCCCTCTGTGAGCATTAATGGGAGCCAGCAAGGGCCCTCGGATGACTGACGGTATCTAAGACGCTCCAGATGCCTTCTCTGGACAGCTCAGCGGTTTCCCCCTTGCTGTGTGATTTACAGCGTGGCTGAGCACTGCTCTAACATGTCTGAGGTTTAGCTCCCCCAGCGTGATGGCCCCATCCTCACTTATCACACTGGTTGTGGAAGCAATTCATTCTACTGATATTGCCCAAGTACCTTCTAAGTAGTATTCTAGCCCCGGGGACACAGCATCATAAAAATAAATCAACAGACACCCTATTTGTAGGAACCTGTGTTCTGATAGGGAAGACCAGAGATAAACAGAAGAAGGTTGCTTACAATACGTTACTTGCTAAAAAGGTTACTTAGGTACTGATTTGAGGGATGAGTATGCTGGTGACTGTTTTGTGCATTTATTTCTGTTGCATTTGTTTGCCAGCCATACATACAACCCCCCCCATCCCTTTCTTCTATTGATGCCCTCACCTCTAGGAACAGCAATGGGGTGGGCCTGTCATAGCCACCCCTGGCCACAATGACAAGTGTAGGGGCAGAATAGTCATTCTTTCGAATTATACCTCTGGGACTAGAGGAAATACTTCCCTCCCTTTCATGGAACCAACTAGGAGCATCTTCCCTGGAGGTGCATTTAAGCAACATCCCTTATTGAGGGTTGACTGGCTTACAGGAAGGAGAGATAGGGAATGAGTGAAGGGTATGGAGAAATAACCTGCATTGCTCATAAGCCTGAAGACTTCATGCCCACTTCCACTGAAGGGTTCTTGTTGCAAATCCATTTGTTTATCTTGGATACCCCTGCCTTCCACAGGTCTTCCCTGATATATTTAGGCTCGGTAACACACTACTGAGTGTGTAAGACTCTACGTTAAGGATTCTCTACATGTTAACTATACAATAAGTACCCTGTGGTTACTGATTTTGTGCACATTTTCCACTAGAAAACTGAATATTAAAATTTTCTAATTAGTCCCCTTTGAGAAAGACACAAATTTAATTTCAAATGTATTTCACCCTATGTACAGAGAAACCCATGAACTCTTTCTACTTCTCATCTAGTAAGGTTGTTTTCTTGTTTTTTGGTAATCTGAAATAAAACGTTTTTTTTCCTAGTCTTTAGTTGCAGACAGGTACGGATACATGAGCAACTTCAAGTTAATGAGATGTGAGCTGGGAGCCATTATTGCTCGTTCTACGCTGCTCTAACAGAATGCCACAGACTAGGTGCATTTAAGAGAATTTACTTATCAAAGTTCTGAAGTCTGGTAAATCTAAAATCAAGATGCTGGCACAGGGAAAGGTCTTTATAATGTGACAGAAGTCATTCTCTAACTAGAGAACGCATGTGCACTGGAGAGGTTGCCTTGGGTAACCTAACACAGACAGGATAGAAAACCAGCTTTGGCGATTGCAAACCCGCTCTGGTGACCAGAGCACCAGTCCATTTGTGAGAGTGTACTCCCCGTGGCCAAACAGCCTTGAGAGCACACCTCCTGTTACCTCCATAGCCGTTAAGGTCCCACATGAGTTTTATAGGCGACAATCAAAGCACGACAGGATGCAGCAGTGTGCAATTTTCAAAAAGTGTGCTCAACGGACAGGCCCTTTCCCGGTTCTTCCTTGCTCTTGTCTTGAATGGCACCTGACATCTAGAAAAGTCTGATCAGCTAGCTTGAGGGAGAAACCATGGGTTGAGGATAGTGACACGTGGGATAAGATACAAAGGTCTGGGCTTTCTGGCATCGCCCAGGAGAGCTCCAGCACCAGCTCTGGATGACTTGATCACACCTAACTCTCAGATGAGAAGAAATAAAATACTCCTCTCACCTTTTACTTTGAGTTTTTACAGTTTGCAATCAAACTCAACCATAAGTGAGACTATGATAGAATACCGACCATACACAAAATATTGCCAGTGTTTGGATAGCCCAGTCTTCTAGGTCATCTTTTCTCAGACACAGCCAGGTCATAGGAGGACCACAGGTATCCCCAGTTGTGAAGAGCTGTGCTTTGTCCAGCAGTGCTGACCACTGAATCATATCCTGTGATGTTGTCTACATTCACTCAAAAGAGAAGCAAATGTTAACGCCCAGGCTACTTCAAGGCAGCTGGAGGCATTGTCTCAGAAGGATGGGGACCTAACAGAGCAGGCTAGGTTCTTCCCCAGTCTATCAGCAGAGCAGTGAGATTTAAATAAGGCTTCAACCGATGGCCCATCTAGAATTACCCTAATACACGTCAATATAGAGGCAACCATTTATATTCCTGACTCCAAGTCAGAAATGACACTCTGAACAGTTAGACAAAAGAAAGCTTACAGGGCAGTAGAGAACTCAGGAAAAGACACAGCATGCTGTGATTACTGTATGGATCTATGTGTTTTATATGTAGTCATAAATACATTTTCCCAGTAGCAGGGATCAAACCCAGAGCTGGATGCATCCCAGGCAAGTGCTCTACACTGAGCTACACTTCCAGCCTTGCTTTGTCCATTTAGGGACACATGAGCCAGACTGACTTTGGGCAAATAGAGACTATTAGCTTTAAGGCAGCAAGTGGTTCTCAACCTCCCTAATGTGGCAACCCTTTAATAGAGTTTCTCATGTTGTGGTTACCTCCAACCATAAAATGATTTCTGTTGCTACTTCATAGCTATAATTTTGTTATCATTATGAATAGTAATGTATATATCTGAGATGCTACCTCTGTGGGGGCTACACTCACAGCTTGAGAAGCACTGCTTTAACGAAAAGAGAGTGATTTATTAGAAAGTTGGAACAAATTCTCACTTTCAAAATTAAAAGTCATTAAGTTCTGAATATCCTGAAAAAAATGATTGCATATCTCTGTTTCCCTATCTCTCTGTCTCTGACTCTCTCTCTGTGTGTGTGTGTGTGTGTGTGTGTGTGTATGTGTGTGTGTGTGTGATTTAAGCATAAACATGTGGACAACTTTTGGAGTCAGTTCTCTCCTTCCACAACATGGGTCTCAGGGTCATAAGACTTGGTGGCAGCATCTTTACCCACTGAGCCACCTTGATGGCCCTCAGAATATCTTTCAATGTCTTGTTAGTAGATTCATTCTGTGTAGTAGAAAAGCAAGGACTAGCTGGCCTCAAGTATTTGTGCTCTAAGATGGCCTTGGCCAAAATTTATGGATGTTAACTGCAAGTGAGCCTCTCTGCGTACCCAGGCTGCTTGGCTGAGATTCTCCTGTGCAATACTATGGACTAATATTTTGCATGAGTTAACTATATTGCTGAGCCTTTTAAAGACAAGTACATACAAAGCATCCCACTGTTTCTTCAATAAATTCTTACCTTCCATCAATCTTACTCACAAGCAAACAAACCAAGTTTATAATGATATGTAATCAAATACTTCGTCAAATAAACACATAAGCTTTAAAACCATTTTTCTGAGTTTCCAGATCACTCAGATACAATGGTCATGAGACACACATGGTAGAAGGAATACTTCTGACATCTCAGACCCTGTCCAGAGGGGGAGCTAAGGTAAGGACATGGTTGGCATCACCTTACCACACTAAGGCCCTAACAGGCAAGCACAATGACCTTTGGCTGAAAGTGCAGAGCAACTGTTTGCTTTTGTATGACACCACACTGTTTAATTCAAGCTTCACTTCCTGAAATGCACAGGCCCTGAGCTCTGCGCTGTGCAAAGCCATGCACCAACATACTGAACATTCTCTCTTTTGAAATTATAGCAGGAGCCAGCTCAGATCTTCCATTCACCAAAGAGTATAAGATGCAGACCTTGAAGTGTTGTGAGAGTCAGGAGGCGAAGATGCTCTGGGTAAGACAAATGGTTCTTTTCTTGCGCACATACCTTGGGTCAGTACAGTTCCACCATGTAAAACTGTAATTATTGCCGTTTTAGTAAAGACTTTTAAACATTGTATATTTTCTCTGTATATATGCCCATAAGTGTCAGAAGAGGGCATCATATCCCTGGGGACTAGAGTTACTGATGGTTGTGAACTGTCAGGTGGGTGCTGGGAATTGAACCCACCGAGTCATGTCTCCAACCACGGAACAGCAATAATCTTAAAAATGTGTTGCTTTCCCACTTTGCCCAGCACTCAGGGGATGAGGAAGGAAAGCCAAGTCACCTTTCGCATCTGAGCCAACAGCCCTTCAAACTCCTTCAGGTTCAGCGTGGTTCCACTGTAGGATGCACAGCTGTTTGCAGCTTTCCCCAGCCAGTAAATGGTCACTAACACCTGTGGGACAGAAGCATGCACAAGACTGAGAAGAAGATTTGTCCTGAAGAACGGTTTTCCAACATGAGGATCTGTATTGCCCCAAGAACAGCAAAGCAGGAAGGAACGACTCAACAACTCATGAAAACCAGTGCATGCTGAATCCATTCACGTCAGAGCATGGTAATGAGAACCCAGTGCTGTCTCTATTGACCCAGACACACAATTCAGTCAAATAAGTCTCCAGCTCTAGGAAAAAAAAAGGAGGTTGTGAGAAAGTGATCTCTGAGTGAACAAGAAGGGAAAAATAAATCCTCCAAGATGACATTCTCATCAGGCGGTGGTTTTCCCACAAACCCTTTGGAGTCTTTACTCAGACAAGCAATGCAGGAGACTGTCAGCTCCATTTGAGATGGGTGCTTTCGAAGCCCCTTAATTTCCACGTGTGTGTGTGTGTGTGTGTGTGTGTGTGTGTGTGTGTAGAACCTGCTGGGATGAATGGCAATTATCCTAAAGGAGTGACAAAGGTTAATGAGTGCTTCTGGGCACAAGATCAACACAGTGCGTCTAAGTGAAGGCAGAAGACAGCAAGGCATAGAGAGTGGGACGCGCTGCTCTCTCCCATCAGAGCGCTGCCACATCCCCAGTAATCTGAGATGGAGAAATTTTAGCCTCGACACAGTTGCTATCAATTAAACAAACTTGGATGCTGAAGAATGTTTATGACTATCCAATGGTCTGAGGTTACTACCCTACATCAGTTTTGTGCTCTCTTTCCAAAGGATTGTCCATAAAAGCATAAACGTTCTTTACTTTGACTTGGGGAAGAAAAAAAAATAAGGGCTCAGCTAACGACGTGCTCCTTAGCTGAATTATAGGAAGAGAGAGGAGTGGAAGCCCATGGAAGAGCTTAGACTTCATGTTCCCATGCTGTAGTTTTGCTCCATCTCTGCTGGGAAGAACCTACTGCACTACCTTCCCCATGGTGGGCCGGATGCTCTGGATAATGGAGTGTAGGCATATGGGGCCAGCTGGCCACCGGCCCGCAGCAGAGCTGTGTGCATGAGTACTCTGATGTGATTCAGTTCTCTACCTCGGCGGGAAACTCTTACATCATGAATCCTTCAAAACTTCCAGAAGGTCTTTTAGTAGCTGAGTTCTTACAAATAAATTCCCAGAGAACAGACAATCCCAAATGTCAGGACATTAACTAGAACCATCACATAACCAACGTGTGCCGACTGCGATCCCATCCGGACCACAAATGGAAATGGCTAACGTTAGTGTTGAGACGGATCGCTGTGTGTTTTAAGAGCATAAACTGCACACCGAACACAAACCTTCGTTTACTTCTAGAATGAACTCTGATTAGAGACAAACTCCCAAATCTACAAATTTTAGTATCAACATGGTTGTCAACTATTCTATAAAAAGGTGCATATAATTTTTTCTAATAAAGCCTGTCAGATCCACCGAATTTAGCTAAACATCAACCTTGGACCACTAAAGTCAGAAGTATACAAATGAGGAGAGAGAGGTCAAAACACTTACATTTTTCAGCTTCCTGCTATAATCAAGGTTCCTAAGTCAGGAAACAAAAACAAAACATTATTAGAACAGCAGTTTCTTTGGTGTGGCTTCCCTTAAACATCTCCAAGACACACTTGCAAGAAACACATACAACACAAGTCAGAAGGATATTGATGGACTTTTTAAGGCCTGTGGCTGGTGCTTTCATCTGTAGGATAAAATTGGCGAGAAAAACAAAACACAATAAAGAAACGAAAAACAAACAAACACAGGGCAAGGTAGAACTGAAGTTGCACAGTATACCAGGAAAGGTGAATGGTTTTTAACATATAAAAGATGAGAATTCTGTTTAAAATTGGGACTGCTTATAGTTGAAAATGCATGCATAAGAAGGAGTACTATCCAAACATTTTCCATTTTTTTTTTTTGCTCTGGCTACAAACTAAAATGAAAAATTTTGCCATAAACAGAAAAGTATGCATGCTATTTCCAAATGTACGCACATGTGTTCCCAAATCCACATAAATGTTGATTCCCTAACTAAAAACCACCAACTCTATGACTATCCACACCATGAAATATCAAAATGTTTCCAAAGGTATTTGAAAACTCCAGGAATATATTGACAAATAAATATTAGGAACATGAATGCTGAATTTCTTTTCTCTGGTCGTTCTGGTGAGGGGAAGGGAGTAGAAAAGTCCCTGGTTTCAAACGAGTCAAGAATGCCTCAGAGCATTCAGACCCTGATCACTTAGTTCTGGCCTAGTCTAACAAACTAGGTATGATGGGTAGGCGGGCAGTTTTAAGTTGACTGATATTGGGAGGACTAGTAAATGCTAGTCCTGTTCTGCAAAGAGGAGCACAGGATCAGGGGTCAGTTGGGACAAGCATCCACACAATTTACATTTGATCAAGAAATGGTCTTGTATTTTTGAGTTTAACAAAAAAAGTCATGCTATTCTAGTCTTAGATATCTGGTAATTTTTTTCTTCATTTAGCAACAGAGAGATGAAAAAGAAATCCAAGAAAGGTCTAAGATATCTTAGAACCAAAAGAACAGGGGAAAACGACCCTTTTCCTGCATTGACAACAGAAGTTCACCGGTTGAAATTGTGACTGGATGCTAAAAATTGTATGTGGCACACCGTAGGGCCTCACAGAGGATTTGAAGAGTGGCTTCCACATAACCACTAATTACTTGGAAATACTTGTCATTTTTCTGAGAGCCCCGGGAGCCACTCACGGCCTCTCCACACTTCTGTGTGACTATGCTGGTTCCCTGGAAGGTCTTTGTTATGCGCCCCTCCGTGCTGTGCTTCCATGGCCACCAAACTCGTCTGGTATTCATTACAGGTAGAGTTCACGCAATTACACAGTCAATAATGTAATGACTTGCAGGCTTTTCCTCCTTAAAAACATTCCTTTTTTGTGTATTCAAGTCACATTTGGGACCAAAAAAAGGTAAGAAAACTGACCTTCACTGCAAATTAGAGGTTTTTTTTCCCCCCCAAAGACAATTTTAGGAAATACAAATTTCCCCCACGGGATCTATCCCTTATTCTGTATCTCCTTGCTGATGCAACTCACGTTAAAGTGATACCCTCCCTCTGCTGTAAGCTGATCAACTCTCAGAAGGGAAGCTGTTGAATTACAACAGTGCTTGGCTCTATCTGAGCAACTAAGTCAAGACTTTAAAGATAGTCCCTGACTTGTGTCAAGTTAAAGGAGAATCACCTGTGAAAACATGGTGACCCTGACAGCTCATTTCATGATCCACTCCGGCATTCCTGCTAAAGCCAGAAGCAATGCCCTCCTAAGCACCACAAATTAATTTGTGATGTAATTTTAGTCTAAGTTCTTTATGATCTTCTAAGTGCCAACCCAGTGAGACAATCTCTCTGCATAACGATTCCAAGTTCAACATCCCATTGCTTGTGGATGGCTGCTTCCACCACACTTGCCCTTCAGCATGACCCTGCAGCCTCAATAGGTTCTTGGCCTTTCAAACATCAACGTCTTCCTCTTCATTGACCTTTTGCTGATTTTCCTCTGCCTTGAACATCCAGCAAATATCCCCACAGCTGATACTCCTGTCTCATTTTTGTCTCTGTCTAAATCCCCAGCCAAAACCCTTCAGATGGGCTATCCTTGACCCTTTCAGATGGACTATCCTTGACCCCTTCCAGATCGATCACTATCTTTCCCATCTTGCTCTTTTATGGTCCTCTCTGTACTCTCCCTCCCCATGGTTATTTTCTTTCTTAGGATTTATTTCTAAGTTCTCGGCACTGCGGTGTTCAATATGAACAGAGGATCCTGGTCATCTTTTGTGTGCATTTTTCTCCAGGAAGGTAAAAATATCTCACACAGTAATTATTTGTTCAGTGGACAAATGAAGTTATAGAGACATAAGGGAAGGTGATGGGAAAGGAGTGCCTAAGGATTGCAGTGTACAAGTGAAGGGTGATCTAAAAAGGAAAGAACAGAGAACATGCAGAAAGTGAGGTAGATAGGAGGAGAGGATAAAGAAGGGAAGGGAGATGGGAGGGAGAGGAAGGAGAAAAGGACAGAAAAATGAAAGGACCAGAAGAAAGATGAAGTCGCTGCCCTACAAAGGGACTGTGGCTAACCAGTTGAGACTGGACTATGTGACTTTCTCCTGGTAGGTTGTTTCTGGTCCCTCTAAATTAATGTATTTCTTTAGGAGTTGATTGCCTTGCTTTCCCAGGTCTGCAATGACCAAGCTTTACTTAGAGTCATATCTGGAAGGCTATTTGATCCAGTCGCACTCTGTAGATGAGAACATGGTGCTGAGATCTTCAGCAAGTCACAGACTGAGCTAGCTCCAGACCTGAGGCTCTACCCAGATTTTGGATGCCTTGATTGTCCTAGATAAGTGATGAAGAAGATATGAGTTTCTGTTTTAGATTCTGAGACCAACTGGCCTCAGAATTCTCCTGCCCTGGTAATTTATTGTTTAAAGGTAGCCAAAAATTAATGATGATGAAGAAGAAAAAGCGGAGGAGGAGGAGGAGCAAGAGGAGGAGGAAAATGCTAGAGTAAACTACCAGAGTAAACTTTCCTTCACCCTCCCCAGTGAGTGTGTGACTAATTATTACCTATGGCATTGCACAGTCGCTATTGTTTCTGGTCACTTGCCATGCAGGTGAGACTAGAAATGTGAGTTTAGCCAGAACCTAAAATCATTTCCCGAAAGATTCAGCTCAGTAACAAATGGAGCATGTGATGGTTGTCGTGAGGCCTATGGAGGCTTCTCTAGTGCAAAGATGTAACTTCTGTTATTTTTCTGCACTTACATTCACTTTCTGTGAGAAATACTAAAGAACGGCTCATTAAAAACACTGGCGTAACTTCAGTTCATCAGTCATGGCTGAATCTCCTTGGTCCCCTTCATGAATCACAGAACCCACTGTAAACTCCCTTCCTTCCTTCCTTCATTCAGTAGTTTCAAGTTTCCCCTCCTTATAATTAGGAAATCAAGTTTCAGAAACAGAGCAAAAAGGACAACTCTGTACTGTGGCTTCTCTCCCTTCTGCTCTTCTATGATAACATGGCACTGCCCCAAATTATCAAATCGCAGATGCCTTCTACTCTGATCAGCTTATTGGGTTTTATGGCTATTGTTGTTATTTGTAACAGGGCTGCCCTTATAGAGCCTGGTTTGCTTGGTGTTTACATCACGTAGACCAGACTGGCCTTGGTCTTGTAGAGATCCTCTTGCTTCTACTGGCTACATACTTGGATTACAAGATATGCCACCATACCTGACTTTTAGATACTTTCCAAAAGGTGTATTTTTCAATTATGTGTATATATGTAGGTAGCCCATGGAGGCTCAAAGAAAGAGACAGATCCTCTGGACCTAGATTTATAGGAGGTTCTAAGCTGCCTAATGTGGGTGCTTGGAACCGAACTGGGATCCTCCACCAGAATGTTACCTCCTCTTAACCACTGTGCCATCTCTCCAGCCGAAGGAGAGACTCCAGCTTTTTGCTCAACCATACTCATGCCACGCATTGTTTGAATAAAATGACAAATATTTTATATGACATTACAGGCTCTGCAGAATGCCTGGGCTACAGACAACCTATTTTTGCCATTCTATAAGGATGAATCTTCTTACTCTGATCATGCGCTGTCTCTTTATACAGAAAGTCATCCTATTGCAAGAATTCTTTGGCCCCAATTATGGTTCACTAAATAGATACAGGCAGAAATGGCCAAAAGGCCAATGATCCATCTCTGAAAAGCTAAATCACTGTCACATATGAGAAAATGGCTGCAAAATGTAAATGAAGGAGCCAGCTCGCCGTCATCAAATAAATGCCTTCTCTGCATCATTAAGGCGCGCGCAATCTGCTCACCTCCTGTGCAGTCTGCCAAGAGCCTATTCAACTGCCCTACTGCAGCCAATAAAAGAGATGCTGTCTAAGGCACACAGATTTTGTACATATTTCTCTGTAACCTTGCTGTTAATTTTCTAAAATTCTGATTCGATGTGTATTTGAAAAGTTATATCAGCTCAGAATCAGGGGTTTTGCACAGAGGGGCAGGACACTGGATTGTGAACACTTGATTTTTGCTTGCCCATTTTTATTTTATTAGGTATACCTAATCTTCTACCTCTCAGAACTTACAACATCCTCCTGAAAGTGCAAATCAAAATACCAAGAGTTTCCTTTAAACATAAATCAGGCATTACTCACTTGACAGTGACTCTGTTGGAGGTATCCTGGAGGTCACTCGGGTCAAAGAGTTGAGATTCTTTAAGGCCAAGCTCTTTACAGCCTCTCAAGAATAAGATGGTATTGTCCTAGAAGGAAGAAAAGGAGCCCAAGTATTATTTTAGATCATCTTTGTAAGTCGAGCCCACTTTGTTAATAGTCCATGTTGCTGTCAAGGTGCCAGCTATCATGGCTGCTAAGGTCACATCTAAATCATGGCGTGTCATCCAACAAAATTACAGTTAGGAAATGCCAGAATAAATAGACACTTCAGATTTCCCAAACTCTAGCTAGTCACTGCCAAATTCAACTTTCCCTTTAGCTTGATACATGTAAACAACTGCAAGTCAAAGGTTGCTACAAAGAGAATTTAGCATCTTAAGGAACCATACTTTAAAAAGTTGGCTATTTTTTTTACATTGCTTCTAAGTCCTTTGCCCAGGCTTTATTGCTTAGAACTTGGTATCACAGTAGATTATATATATATATATATATATATATATATATATATATATATATATATATATTTAATTAGAGCAAGATAGGGAATGGTTTAGCTGGTAGAGTGCTTGTTAAGCAATCGTGAAGTCCTGAGTTCTGGTCCCTAGCACCCAAGGAAATAAACCAGTCATGACTGCACATCCCTGAAATCTCAGCACTAGGTAAGCTGGAGGCAGAAAGTCTTGGTGCTTGCTGGCTAGCTTGTGTAACTGGTAAGCTCCAGGTTCAATAAGAGACTTTGTCTCAAATAATAAGATGGACAGTGTGTTCATTTGAACGAGAATGGTCCTCACGGGCTCATATATTCACATGGTTAGTCCCTAGTGGTGGAACTGTTTGGGAAGGAGTAGGGGGTGTGACTTTGTCGGAGGAAGGGTGTCAGTGGGGGTGGACTTTGAAGCTTCAAAAGGCTCCCACCATTTCAACTGTTTTCTCTGCCTCCTGTTTGTGGGTCAAGATGTGCGGTTTCAGCTTATCCTGCTTCCATGCCTTTGCACTGCCATCATGGACTCTAACCCTCTGAAACCATAAGCCCAATTAAACACTTTCTTTTATAAGTTCTGTTGGTCATGCTATTTTATAACAGCAATAGAAAAGAACACAGACACACAGCACACACTCAAAACAGGACACTTTTAAACTAGAAAACTTGGAAACAATAAGGTTTTGTTGCCTAAGGTGTTCTTACCCTCACATTTTTCTTATTAATTGATTTAAATATATCCTTTGCAAATTTAACACCCTTCATACATTCACTATGGGCTTTCACTGAAAATACCTTTTGGATGGAATGTTTAAATAAATTAAAAGATAAACAAAATCTAATCCCTCCATCTCCTTCTTGCCACATTTATTCCACTACTCTCTCTCCACTGTTTGGGGAGAGGAAGGAAGCAGCAGCTTGAAGGGTAGGGGAGAAGAGTGGGGTTGGCCAAGTCACAAGGTATAATGGTATGCGTGAAGATATGATGTAACCCACTACCTTGCCTGCTAAATGTTGAAGAAGGAGGAAGAGGAAGAGGAGGAGGAGGAGGAGACAGAAGGAGAAGAAAGAAGGAGGAGAAAAAGGAGAACAATAACAAACAATAGCAATAACAATAACAACAACAAGAACAAGAACAAGAACAAGTAGTAATCTAGACTTGTTTGGGAAGGAAAATGAGAGGCAAGAAATACTTCTGAAAACAGTGCAAAAACCCTCCTCAGAAGAACATCCCCTGGAAGGCATAGATTGGCTTTGAACCGGGAGAGGAGCAGGATTGACTGACAAGCACACTCATAAATATGGAGCTCTTTCTATCTGGGCTGCCCATCTGTTAGGGGGTCTTAGGAATAAATGAATGGTTCCAAAAGTGAATGCAAATTGTGGGTCATCCTTTGAAGCCCCCAGGACAACTGGTTAACAGATGTATTGCTGCAAATCTCTAACGGTCCTCCTCTTGAGAAATTTCCAAAGTCACTGATTGACTCCATCAGTTTGGAACAACAAAAAAACAAGGACCCAACAGGAAAAGGAATGTCAGTTCCAGGAGTTACACCAATGTAAAAACCTCTAGATGCTGAAAAAACAAAAACAAAAACAAAACTGCTCTAAACACCTGAACTCAGCGTGGTGATTACCAGGTTCATCCCAGGTATTCAAAGATAGTATTTTTAATTACCCAGTGTGTAGGCAGGACTCTCAGGCCCCTGAAAATCCCATCTCCAGATGTACACACCCTAAGTAATCTCCCCTTGAGAGTCAGTGAAACCCACGGCCCTGATAAGGTTATGACATTAAACAATCACCTCTAAGTTAACCGAGAGAAAGATTATCTGATTTGGCAGTGATATAAGTAGGGATCTTTTAAACAGAAGGTGACACAGGAGTTCCTGCTGGCCCTGAACACCACAGCTGCAAAAGCTTGAATTCTGTTAACTTCCATGAACTTGGGATAGTCTCGAAAGATGCGCAAGGTCTCAGCCCTACCAGCCCTGAGATATTCTAAGCAAAGAGCCCAGTATCACCCTATCTGGACATCTAATCTATAGACAATGTGAGGTAATAAGTGGGTATTGCTGTGAGATGTTCGTTAGTGGTAATTTTTGATGTGGCAATAAAAGATGCAGGTTGCAAAACAGAGGGGTATGTCTGATGAGCCCAAGCATGGGATTTGAGGTCAGTGCCGAAGGGCAGTGGGGCTATGGGGAGTGGAGTGGAACTGATCTCAGGGGGTCTTACAGATGTAGATAATAGGCTGCAGGACTCAGCAGCTGGAAATCTGAGAACTGAGTACCCAGGTGACAACCGGACGGAAACGGTTGGGAGCAGGACTAGAAGGAAGTCAACGGTATGCAGAAAAGATTTAAGAGATATCAGACAGGAGACCAGTGGAGAGACAGGGCAGCCTCTTCAAAAGCCGAGACACCTTCATCCCAGTGTGTTTTCTGTCTTAGATGAGGCTCTGGGCTTCTTGTGGAGGCAGGAAGTGCCACCATTCGTAAGCCCCGCACCACTCTGCACATGGCCTCTTTTGGCCAACTGCGCACTTGCCACAGCGTATCTGATGCTGTCTGGTTCCTGGGCATTCTCTTCTTTAGTAACTTTCCACATTGTTTAAATAATTAAATTTAGTAGCTCATACCTAACTCCTGAGTTTTCATTTTCTCGACAATATAATTTTCACTATAAAATTCTGTCCTAGTAATAAATAAATCAAGGGAAGGATAAAGTGGCAAGAAATACATCAAGTCCCCTTTAAAGGACCCAGATTTTTCAATTTGTACTCAGACCATTCAATTATTGAATTAATTAACCAATTACTTCCCTTTTATATTTTGGGATAGGGTCTTATTCTATGACCCAACCCAGTCTTGAACTCCCTATGTAGGCCACTCCAGTTTTGAACCCATGGTAATCCCCTTGCTTGGCATCCCAAGTGATGATATTACAAGCATGAGCTACCATGAGTGGCCAGGGAATGACTTTAAACACATCTTTCCTTTTAATAAAGTTACTTTGCCCTAAGATTTCAGTTTTCATTTGCAAAGTAAATTACTTTGGATTTCTTTTGAATTCCTTTTTTGGTTATTTTGTGGTGTGTGTGTGTGTGTGTGTGTCAACACCAGCATTTCTATTTCTCAGTGTACTTGAGTTCATCAACACACCAGCCCATTTGCTTTCTTCCAGATCTCTCCCAGTCTCAGAACATGTTCCTTTCCTCAAATTGAACCATGAAGCTTCCAAGAAAGCAAAATTGAGATGCCTTCTCCCTAGAAGAGAGGTTCTTGGTCTGTGGGTCATGAACCCTTTGGCAAACCTCCATCTCCCCAAATGTTTACATTACAATTCATAACAATAGCAAAATTACAATTATGAAGTAACAGCGAAAATAATTTGATGTTGGGGGGGGAGGGGTCACCACAACGTGAACAACTGTATTAAAGGGTCATAGCGAGTTAGGAAGGTTGAAAATTGATGTACTAGAACTTGAGGATTCCCACCGTAGTGTGAGAGGTAGTCAGAGAGGCACATGAGGATTCTTAATTGGTGCATTTACATAAACGATTGTTAGAAAAGCATGGATAATGAAAAAGGATCACTAGCCCTAGCATATATTACTTAAAAGTTGCTGGAGTTGTTTTGAAAACTGGGAAAGTACTTTGTCAATGCGGGACTCAAAAGGCACCAGTGAATTCTTTTCACATCGGCTTCGACGTTCAAATTTTAATTACTCAAGTCAAGAGAGCAGGTTCCAGCTCAGTGACTGCTTTAGCAGTGCTTCCTGAGGCATGCGTGACGTGGATGGGACATTCGTAGCCTGTGTAGGCTGAGAATTCACCCCTGCTGTCCCTGCCCTGTCTAAGCAGCAGGCAATATCATTTGTCATCCAAATAACCATCTGGGTCAGGCACTACTGTCTCCATTTCCCAGATGAGCAGTTGAGGCGAGGAGCAGTTATGCATCACACAGAGTCAACCAGCTAGGCTCATGTCCCAGCTAACTCATCACAAACATGGAAATGGTGTTTCTCCAGAGGAACAAACTCTAAGCCCCCAAGTAGCAATCCTTTTTCCACCTCTCTAGTTTCTAGTTGTTTATGCCTATCCATCCATCCTGAGATCCCCTCTTCTTCTTTCCATCTCTCCCTCCTTCCCTCCATACCTCCCACCCCCTCTCCATTTTTTGTTTCCTGCTTTGCCTCTCACCAGAACATGTCCTCCCTCCCTCCCTTCTTCCCTCCCTCCCTCCCTCCCTTCTTCCTTCCCTCCCTCCCTCCTTCCCTCCCTTCCTCCCTTCCTCCCTCCCTCCCTCCCTCCCTCCCTCCCTTCCTTCCTCCCTTCTTCCTTCCCTCCCTCCCTCCTCCCTCCCTCCTTCCCTCCCTTCCTCCTTCCCTTCCTTCCTCTTCCTTTATTTGTCCTTCCCTTTCTTCCCCCTCTTTCTTTCCTGTCTCTTTCCCATTGTTTTTGGCTCTGAAACTCTTAAAGACACCACTGGCTCCGAGGCAGCCACGTCCAAAATAAGACACACCCCTGGCTTTTTTGAGTCTGCATCTCTGAGGAGTAAACATACTTTTTACTGAAGAAGGCAACTGCAACCAAGGCAGTGACCAGTACGGATGCCAGCTGGGCTTCAGTGAGCATCCAAGTGTCTTTTGGACTGAATCGAGTGTCTCTCGGGGAAAGTAAGAAAGTGAGTTCGGAACTCTCCGGATCATCAGTGACCACAATAAAGGGCAGGCCTCTGACCTCCATGAAGTCCCCTAGGACTGTGGTATCCTGGATCGTGAGCACAAACAAGAAGGTGTTCTCTCTATGCGAGTTCCCAGATGCACACACGCTCCCTGGAACACAGCGAACTATTCAGCACACAGCCTACAAACATACAAGCTTTTGTATGGCAGCCAGCAGGAACAATTTGGGCTGGAAGATTTAAATAACTGCAGGTCTGTTTCCAACTCCTTGCTGTAACCTAATGATGCTGGAGAAGAGCCAAGCTCCAGTCAGCCGCAAAGCCAGAAGGAAGAGCCACCCAGCCAAGAGCTAACAGAGGCCAGCCACAGGAGCAGGCAGGAAGGACCGTGTTCTTAATTACACAGGAGGCATCCCGTCCTTTCTCATCCGCCTTTTCTACACACTGAGATGTCTCCATATTACAGTTTCAAGCAAAGCCCACATCTTAGTAGCTCAAGTTCAGAACTAAACCATGTAACTGTCTCAATCCCATAGGAGAAATGGGAGACACAGATTTACTACGATGACTTTTGTGTATAGGTTTCACTTACACAGAGCTAATGATTCCACTAAGACTTAGTGATCTTTGGGGTTAGTTTTTAGGGACTTGAAAAAAAAATCAATGTTATAAAAAAAAAAAAAAAAAACTCTGGTAAGCAAAGATATATGCTGCCCAAAAGTAATGTATGAGCCTTAACTGAATTCCAGACTCTAGAAGTAAAAGCAAATAAGGGTATGCAGTGAAATTTAAATAGTGAGTGGCTGCCTTATGTTTAAGTATACATTGGGGTTATTTAAGAGTGTATTGCATCTATGACACCACTTCTAAGTGGCTCTAATAAAACCGCATTTATACATCTGTGTGCACATATGCATCTTCACATGTAGAAAGAGGGAGATCATGAGGGCATAAAACGGGTGGGGAGGAGGGACGGGTGGGGAGACTGCGCATGTTTTTCTATCTTTAGAGAGAGGAATAATTCAAATAGCAAAATATTAAGAATTGGTGAGTGTAGATAGAGTCAGATTGTAAATTTCTTTGGCCTTGTGAGTCATATGATAGACTCTTAAAGAATAATTCAGTATTGTTCTTGTAGCTGGGAAGTACACATGTAAAAGCACATATTTGTCTTCACATACATGACACTTACCCAGGCAGACTCTGGGCAAGATTTGACCTACAAGTGATATTTAGCTCGAATGTCCCAGTTGAAGAATATTCAATTATCCACCTAATATTCTAACGTGTTTTCTTGAAGTTTTTTAAGCCAGGAAATATGTGGTAAAAAGCTTTCAATCTTATAAAAGTAGATTCAGCTAGGAAGAGTCAGGACTTTATCGATAAAATCAACTCTGCAAAATTCAAGAGAGAAAGGTTGTTACCTCGGAGTGGATGACTGAAAAACCACTGGAGTCATAGGCAGATGCTACTGAGAGAATAACTCTGACGGACTGGAAAGGACCTAAGAGCCTAAGTTAAACACATATGTCCCCAAAGAGCCCATTTCCACCAGGCTAGTATTAACACATGACTTTGAGCTACTGTTTGTATAACTAGCATGCATTAACGTCTTGGTGAGGCCTTGGTGCGCTCCCATCCCACTGATGTGTGAGCCTGCTCAGCGACTGCAAATACTTTCCAGGGCTCTACTGGAGACCTGGCCTTACACCTTCCTGCTAACTCTTGCTCTGAAGAGTTTAGACCTCTGTCCCTTCTCTTCCCCTTCTAAGATGGCCCAGCTCAGGATAGCCCCTAATCACACAGTGTAGTTGTCTGTTGCAGGTAATACACATCCATTTAAATATTTAAATATAATGTGCTAAGTAGCTTTCTAGATGTTTTTAATGGTGAATAAAACAAAATATTCCTTAATATTCACAATCATTTACATATTTAGATTTTTTTTTTAAGTCCATATAAAGAGGGGAAAGCTAGCTGACTGGGTCAAGGCTCTTGCTGACAAGCTCAGTGACCTTCACCTGACTTGATTCTAGGGACCTGTATGGTGGAAGGGGAGAAAAGACTCCTACAAGTTCTCTTATCTACACACACACACACACACACACGTACGCACGCACGCACGCAAGCATGCACAATCAATCAATCAATAAAACAAATTTAAAATCCATATATATGGAGGTCTTGTATCAAATTAGCCAATGGTAATGAGAGAACATAGACTAAAGCACATGGCATGATGGCTTTAGGGTCAGAGGACTTCAGTTAAGACCACAGCCTCATTTGCTTTCTGGCTGTGTTCTTGGTTAGACTTCTCAACCTTTCTTATTTTCACATCTCTAATCTGTAAGGTGGGCGATGCGATCAACCCTGCAGATGTGGAAGTCATAATTACAGGAAACATACATTAAACAGCAGAGCCCAACTGTCTGGCATATTCCAGGCATTCATTACAGTAGCTCCCCCTTATCTTCAGGCTTGCTTTCCAAGGTTTCAATTATTCCCACAGGCAACTATAGTCTGGAAGTATAAACTGGAAAAATCCAAAAGTAAATAACTCATATGTCTTACTTTGCATGATGTTCTAGATAATGTGATAGTGTTACCATGCCAACTTATCCTGCCCAAGATGTGAGTCATCCCTTTGTCCAGTGTACTCTTGCTGTATACACCATCTCCACGTTAGCCTCTCTGCAGCCATCTTGGTTATCAGATCAATTGGAGAGCCACCACAAGTTTAAGTAATACTTATCTTAATTAATGATTGCCCTTAAAGCAGAAGGTAACAGTACTGACAATTTCATTATAGTTTATTACCATAATTGTTTACTATTAGTTGTTATTAACAACTTACTATTTCATATATTAAACTTACTATTGGTGTACATGTGCTTACTTACATTTGCATCACTGTGAGAGAACGCCTAATAGAGAAATTAAAGGAGGAGAGATTTACTCCTGGTTTCAGAGATTTCAACACATCAGGGTAGAGAAGCCATGGGGTTCGTGAAGGCAGGAGTATGAGTTGGAAGCTGTTGACATTAGAGAGGTCCAGGGAGCAAAGAATCAATGGCAGGCCCATACCTTTCAAAGGCCTGTCTCTTACTACTGACCTACACATCAGAGAGGTACGACCCTGCAAAGACTCCACAGCCTCATGAAACAGTACCACCAGTTAGGCTCAAAGCATAGGTTTGTGGAAGACAGTTCAGATTCAAGCATAATTCTGTGTGTTGGGTCGAAGGCTAGCATGGATGGGGTTTGGTACCAGCTGAGGTTTCAGGCATCCTCTAGGGGTCTTAGACTGTATTCCCAGCAGATAAATGAGGTCTCTCTATACAGAAGGCATCATTAGGACATTTTTGTCCACTCAGGTCAAGAAAAGATTGGAGATGGACTGAGGAACGGCTAATGCATCTAAGAAAAGAGACACAGTGCGTAGCCTGCACATGGGAGATTTAAAAATAATTAAAGTCCTTCTGCTGTTATTTGCTCACAGTTAGTCATCAACTTGACTTCTACAAACAGCCCCGAACTTAGGAGCCGGTTAATGTATGCAAAGGTCATGTGCAAGGTGGCTGCCTCTATGTAAGTCGTCGCTTATAATTATTACACAGAAATGAATCCTTGAGCCATCTTTCCCAGTTCAGTCTAGAAAAGCCTACTTAGGCCAAAGTGTACGTGTTGGGCTATTAATTACACGATGGAGCAAAACCTTGCCGTGGGATGATGCACACATAGATGTCCAATGCTCACTGTTGCTGCTGGCTACAGTTGGATCACAGATCCCATCAGTCTCTATCCAAGGAGGAGGCTTGCTTGGCCCTCGGCAGTGCTTCCAGATACAGGGACTAGCAAGACACTCCACGGAGTCCTGGGGAACACTCCACAGCCTCATCCACATCTCCTGCTGCTCTCTTCTTTAGAAGGCAAACAAGAAACCTACAGCTTTTTACTTCCCTGAGCTGTAGGAAGCTTCCTCTGTCTCCTTGAGCCACCATAAGGGGCGAGAAGTTTTCTGGCCATGACTCAGGCACCCAGCCATTAGTGGGCCCCTCTCAGTGGGGTGGACCCACTTTCCTTAGTTTTATCTTGTACTCAAAGAGAAATCAACATGGTTTGCAGTTCATGGAAAATGCAAGCAGTGCACACTGAGGTTTCTGACAAACTCACTATGGCCAGGTATTTAAAATTCAATGCACAATCACATCTCTGCGACTTTCAGTTTCTGTAAGATGGAAATTATAAAAATGTGAGCTGTGATTGCCTGTGGAGGATTTATCATTTGAATATACTGTCTATAATACATGCTTATTGTAAAACCTTAATAAGCAATAGGATAGCTCAAAAAGTTTTGGAAGTATCTCAGAGAAGACCAGATCTTATTAGAAAAATCAACAACCAAGATTAATGTTACTTTTCTACTCTACTTATAAAAGCCTTGTTAAAATGTGGGTTTCTTTTTTTTTATTGTTAGATTTCCTACCTCTGAAGCAAACTCCACTCAACAGAAACACAATTAAGAAGTTCAAAACGTAAGGAATACGTTACCAAAACCTCTCCAGGAACTTCTTCCATAATTAATAGAACACAGGGGTTTCCTGCATCTGCCATGTTCGCAGTTACTGCCCAGTCTGCACGGGCTCCAGTCTAACTCCTGGGATTGGCTGGGGTCCAACAACAACCAACACTCACTAGACTGTCAATGCATTTTCATTTGCCAGGAGCACTTAATGAGGATACCAGTCCTTCCACCGAGAGGGAAAGCGCAACCCGCCACACCTGGGAGATTTTAGGGAATTGAACCAGAAAGGTGGCATCTGGGCGGCTTGGTGAAGTGAAAGAAGAAAAGAAAAACCATGGAGGGGAGGTGAGCAAAAGCATGGCAGGGTTCAGAAGAGTGAAAGGAGGTGGGCGGGAGGAAAGTATGAATTTTAAGACCAATGGTGAAGTGAGGGGCATCCCTGACAATCCCTAGGTGGTGGGGGACCTAGGCCAGCTCCTGTGGTGTCTTGGAGGCCTATCTGCTGTTATCTTAGGCAAATATGTAGGGTTCAGAGGGAGAAACTCATTGGTCAGGAAGAAGGTCCACCAAAGAGCCTCTTCAAAGACCTTGGCAAGAAGTAACTCAGAAGCAAAGAGAGGAGAAAAGATGACTGGTCCAAGAACCAGTGACGTGATGGGAGAGATTTTAGGTCAACCTTGTAGCCACTGAAGGAGCAAGAGGAGGCAGATGTAAACAGGAACTGGGTTTGACTCAGAGCACCCTCTCCTCAAAGAGCCACCTCTCCCTGGGAACATCTATCTATTTGGTCTGAGGTTCAACTGTGAGGCACTGAATAATACAGAGGCTTAGGGGCCAACTGCACCTGTTCACAGGCGGGGCACAGGGTGGGGGAAGTCAGCTAAATGCCCTCCAAGTGTCTCTGTAGGTTGACTTTATTGCTTTTATTCCACACTAACATCCTGACGTTGGTCATTTGATTTTTACCTCATTGTTCCCTTGAAATTCTCAAAAAATTAGTGACATCCTTCTAATCAGAAAATTCATTCATTGACGATTCAACGGTTTTTATCCAATTAATTGAAATAAGTATCATATGGAAGCCATTTATTGGGTTATTGATGTGTGCCAAACATTTCCATTCTAAGTGCGTTATGTGCTTTTTTTCTTATGTAACAGCACACAATAGCCTTGGCATGGAAGGGCATTTTTCTCCTGACTCTTTACTGAGTGCTTCCTGTGTATCAGGTGTTGTTCTAGGAAACATCTAGGCTCAGATGGGGGAGAGAGCAGTGCCCAGGCCTCAGCAAGGTTCTACCTGGCACATCTGAGGGCCTGAGAGGCCATTTTCATCTGCCCTCTGTGTGTCCAAGTTGCTGTTATTCAATCCTGGCACAGGGATTCTGCCTCATATCCTCTTCCTTCACACCAGCTCTCCCTACTCTAGGGCATCTCGTTCTTTCACCTTCACAAGGCTTCCTACCCGCCCCCCCGGCCTATCTCCTTCTCCCCATGTTGTCTTCCTTGGGTAACCAGTTCAACTCCATTGCCTGGCTCCAATATTCTAACACAGAACAAAGAACAGGAAAAAGAAACAGGACAAGCTGAAACAGTCAGGCTTGTTGGCTAAACCAGCCCTCTCTTGTCTGTCCTAGAAGAGGAACCAGTCACGTGTCTACATAGAAGGATGCTGGCTAATACAATATTCCTGGCCCCTCATCCTCCTCCCCTGTGTCGCTCCAAGAGAAGAAATGGGGTACACACCCAGCTCAGCTAGTTTGGGATATCCTTCCCATGGCAGACAGGCTGTCTGTGGGACATGTGTGTTCTGTTTGTCTCTACCATGTGGTAGGGGCCTCTCTGCGGGGGAGGCCTGTGGATGTCCAGCTGTGGCAGGAATGGATGGCTGGATCTGTTTAACTCAAGATTGAGGAGCAGCAAACCCACTTGGCAGCAACTCCGAATCTTTGCGCTCCGGTGTGCTTCGAGGGCAGTGGTGCTGATAGTCTGCTGTCTGTCTGACTCCCGTGCTTAGATCTCTGCTTGGGGGGGGGGGGGGGGAGGGGCATTGGTTATTGAGCTCCCACTGCGGCGGACCCATTAGACACAGTTGGTAATCCTAGGTGTCTGGTTAGCTCCCTGCCTCTCTGTTCTTCATCTTCACTATCTTCTCTCTCACAGATGACATTATCCTCACCTCACTCACCTTAGATTCTACATCTAAAAAAAATTTTTTTATTTAAAAAAAGAAATGGGATATCCTAAGGCATTTGGGAAGAATCTGTTAATACCTTGGCTGGGGTGAGGATTAAAGAGCCAGAGGTTAAGCTATATTAACTTGCACTTAGTTTTACACATGCGCATTTAAACCAATCCATTGCCTACTTTCTGTGTGAAGCGCTCTGAGCAGGAAGGTTCATCATAAGGGCTGGATTCTTCTTTGCCAATGAGAGAAGCCCAGAAGAAATAGGTATTTGTGGATTACAGAGCACAGCTGAGCTTGGGGCCACTCATCCAACTGCAGAACATACGCAAGGGAGTCCCTTCGTCGTGTGGCTGTGACATGGGCATGAGGTAAGGGTGACCCTGTGAAGGCAGCAGGAAACCAGGGCTTTGTGACTCGGGGACCTGTACTTCGTCTCTCATCTGCCTACTCAGCCTGTTGTTGGCTTGTCAGCCCCTCACTGTAGTTCCCAACTAAAGTTGTTGGTTACTCTACAAGGAGACCCACTGTTTTTTCTCACTTGCATTGGAAGAATATGCTGGGAAAGGATCCCTATGGGCTTGCACAGAGTAAAATTCTCTCCCACGATGGCTAAAGAGATTGGGCAGACATGATCCTAAATCCTTTCAGTAAATGAAGAGAAGTAGGAGAAGCACTGTTTCCAACGGGAGAAAATGACCCTTCAACGGGGAACTGGCCCAGGAACACTAAGCTTCCCTCACAGAGCGGGTCAGAACTGGATTTTTCTCCCTAAATTCTGTCCTTAGGGAACAGAATGTCTGGTTATTACTACCACTGCAAACATAGCAAGCAAAGCTAATCAAACTTAGGGTTTCTAAAAACATATTGAAGTCCATCTTCTAAGGCATAACGCTGCCTCGGTTTCTCAAAGTTGACAATATAAATGCAATAGAATGAAACAATAAAAACATAGGTAATTCAGTCTCTTGCCTTTTCAGGCATGGTTCCTCCTCACACAGCAATTGAAGCCCAATTCTTTACAAGGTATTTGGGATCTAGAATGCCCAATCATAAAGGCTCCATGGCCTTTGGCATTTGGATTTGCTCTCTGGGTTCCTGACTTGGGGCCCTGCATTCAAGTCTACCTGACAGCCAGTCGGTCAGTACCACGGTGCTCTGGGAAGTGGGAGTCCAGACAATCAAGAAAAACTGTCTAGATGCCACGTAATCAATCCTCTGAAAAAGCACTGGCCCGTGTCTTATATTTTTGGTTATGAGTCTAGCCTTTAATGGCTGAGCCATCTCTCCAGCCCTGGCCTGTTTCTTAAACTATTAAAATTAGCCCTAAAACTCAACATAAGCATTAAGATCTTACATTAGCAAATCGTTTCCCAATATATTCCATTAATTGTGCTTTGGGGACTGAATAAAAAAATATTTTCATGTATATTTGGATCAAATGCTTAAGTCATCTTTCACACTCTATCAAATGACAAGCATGTATCTGACTTGTCAGGTATGACAGGGAACATTGACAAAATGTGATGCACAGACTACTGTGGATTGTCCAGCACTTTGTGATGAAATGAATAAGATTGGGGAAAAATCCCTGAGAAACGTTTAAAAACAATTTGGCACTGTAATCGAATCTTAACTGTGGGGTCAACAGACTAATCACACAGAACAGAGAATAAACACATCAGCGTGGGTATCTTCCAAATATACAAGTCCCGTATCAGCAGAACCAAGTAGCCAATGTAAGAAGCAACAAGCGTCCACCGAATAAGCAACTAAAGTAAAAAGCAAATCGAACGCAATAAAATACTCATTAGAACAGTTACGTAAACATTTTTAATAATGTGCTGGTAAGAATGCTCTGTACATTGCTGGTGGGACTGTAAAATGGCGTAGATGTTATGGAAAATTACCCAGTGGTTCCTCCAAAAATTGAATGCAGGATTGCAACACGACCCAATTAACTTCACTTCTGAACATATACACAAAGGAATGGAAAGGATGGAACTACGTGAACAACGATGTTTACATTCACAATAGCCAAAAAGTAGATGCAATCCAAATGTCTACTCGTAGACAAAAGGACATAAAGAATGTGTGTGCACGCACAGTGTTCACTCTTGAAAAGGAGTGACATTGTGCACACTATACCAATGAGCATTAAGCCAAATGGAATAAGCCAGGCACAAAAGGACAGAAGCTATATGCTTTTGCTTCTGTGAAGTACATAGAGTGGTCACATTCAGCAGGATGGTGGGTAGAACAGACGTGATCAGGGTAGGAGAGAGAATGGAGTAATGGGAAGTGATTGCTTAATGGGCACAGAGTTTCCATCTGTGCTAATGAAGACATTCTGAAAATATTGCTAACCATCAAATATCTGCATTGCCCACAACTTACATTTCTAACCTTATCCTCAGTGGGTATTTGGAGGAGAGACCACTGGGAAGTGATGAGGGCAGACCCCATATGAGTGGATTTTCCTATCCCTACATCCTCTATCATGTGCGGTTACAGGCAGAAGCTATCCATCAATGAACGTGGGGCCAAGTTCTTACCAGACACAGAGTCTGCTGGTGCCTTAATGTGAGACTTCTCAGCCTCCAAAATCATGAGACTCAACTTCTCTTGTTCATAAGCTAGCCAGTTTATAGCATTTTTTTATAGCAGCTTGATGAATTAGATAAACAATAGTGGCCTCTAGTATCACTTGACTGTATATCTAAAATGGTAATTTGTATTATGTCTTTTTAATACAGAAGGAAAGAAAGGGAAGAAAAGAGAGGAAGGGAAGGGAAGGAAAGAAAAGATGAGGGAGGGGAGGGGAAGGGAAGGGAAGGGAAGGGAAAAGAAGCCACCATCAGCAACAAAATTTGATTTTTCACATGGTATAGTCCTGGAATACATGACCTGGGAAAGTGTGGAACACGTCAAGTAGGGAAAAATGGTATTCAGTATTCCCCAGCTGAAGGTCATGGTGCTTAGAGTCACCATTGTGAGACATCCTTTGTATGTATGATGTATGTATGTGTGTATGATATATGTATGTACTGTGTATGCCTGCATGAGCTTATGTGTACTAACCACATTTGTGAACATGCCTGAGAAGGTCAAAGGGTGCCAGATCCCCTGGGACTGGAATTAGAAATGGTTGTGAGCCACTATGTGGGCACTGGAAACTGAACCTGAGTCCTCTACAAGAGTACCCAGTGCCTTTCATCACTTAGTCATCCCTCCTGACTCCAAGACACCGTTTTAAAGAGCTCAGCACTTCCTGCACCTAGAGAACCTCAGAGTACTTTATTTCCACCATCTACCCCTCCATTCATGAACTGTGGCTACAGCACCTGAAATGGTGTTGAGACTATCACATGACTCAGCTGTGACCATATGCTTCCCTGAATCCCTCCACTGGAATGACAAGCCCAAGGCATGCAAGGCTCACAGGACTCCCAACAGCTCAGGGTCTGATTCATTCCTGCCTCACGGGGAACGACGCATTTCACATCGGCTCTCCAGACAAGGATTTACTAGTTAACACTGACCCCAGGAACAGAATCCTTCATGGTCAGGGTCAGGCATGTGGATGACATTAGAAAAAGAAACAAGAAGGAGACACACTGACAGATTCAAATGTGGTCAATCCTTTTGCACTTGGGGTCACAACCTCTCTACTGAGAAGGCCAAAGGCCAGTAAGAAAGGAAATGCCACAGAGTGAAAAGCCACTGGTGACCTTTACACTGACCGACAGAGAGTGGACCCTGGAGTCACTTTAGCACTTAAAATATTGAGCTGGAGAAAATGGCCCACTCCAAACGTTCTGCTAGTATTTAAATGTCTGTAAAAAACAGAAAGGAGAAAGAACTCAAGGGGGAGAAAGGAAGGAGGTGGAAATTTTGCTGCCACACCTCTCCGTCTGTTCTCTCATGTCTGTCTGTGGGGTCTTCAGCTGAAGTTGGGACACCTTCACTACACTAACTTATAAAAAAAAAAATCAAAAGAGGGTATGGAGAAGACCAATAAGGTCCTGATTTGATAATTTTGCAGAGTGGAAGACACAAAACATCCACATCTTTTATTCTCTTCTTTTATCTAGCATATTCTTAGCATCCAACTGGAGTTAACATATTACATATGCTGTTGGTGTTCACAAAACATACATGAGACAAAGATCACCAGAGACAAGAATGAAGAAGACAAGGTAAACAAGGGAATTTAAAGCTACTACTGTGGGTACAAAATGCCCTTGTCTAAGCTTCTGAGTATCCATGAGTACCTAAGGACAGGAAGCATCAAGGTCCCGTAATGTATTTGGAGCTTTTCAATCTCTTCCACATCGAATTCTAGAAAATTAGCCTAAGTAGCTTTCAGATGTAGAAAAAGATCATGCAGACCATGTCATTCCAAGGGCCTTGCTCTTTGTCATGTATGGCATTGTCTCTTAATGGGTATGTTTTGGCCTACAGTGTATAAAGACAAAGTTGTCACAAGCTTCAATAGGATGTTCCAAGCAAGCATGCCAGGAAGTCATCAGCAATGTGTAGATTGGTACCCCAACCCCATGTACATGTAATCTCTAAAGAAGATGCCATAAAAGTCCTGATTAACTGTCTCCTGCCATAGGGATGTTTACACGTCTATCTATGGATCACACCCCATTGGCACCACATATCCCATGGTCAAAATAACAGCATGTGCGCACATTCTGTGTTATGGTAGGCCTATGAGCTATCTATCACATGTGGCGTCATACTCAGGCTATTTAGGGTCTAGCTCTATGACTGACAGACCACAGATGCTGGGTACATTTTAAAACTTCAGTTGGAAGAGCTAAAATGGCGTGCTTGTGTCTGCCCTGTTCCCAACGGCCAGGATACTGAAGCGACTGTGCCCTTCAGTGGAGGAAGAGACACAAAGAAAATGTTTATCCCTAAAAAGGGAGGGAAATTCCATCCTTTGTGAGAATGTGGATGAAACCCAGAACATTCTGCCATGGGAAGAAAGGCAGAAATAGGAAGACAGATAGGATCTGATCTCACTTATTTATGGAAACTTAACTCACCAAATGCAAATAAATTTAGAATCTAATGGGGAAAAACAGTTTTGTATTGTCTCCTATGGTTTTTTTATTGGGCTTTCGTGAGGATTATTTAAGTTACCGGTGTCTATAAGGAACTCACTTTCAGATATTTTGCTCACTGTTCTTTTTCTTTTAAGTCTTAGCTTTTATCTCTATTAATTCACTCTCACCGATCTTTAAGGTTTCTTTTGCTCTTCTTTACTCACAAAGCAGGGATAACGAGTTGCCCTATTTGCTTTCTTTTTTGAGAAATTTTCTCCTTGGTTGCAACAAGGGAACATCTACATAGGTAATGTCTATAACTGTTTGGGCTTTTCAATGTCCACCTCAGTTTTCCCCAAAAATGACAAACAAGGCTTATTTGTTCATGAATTAATCTGTTGGCCTTAATCTAGGCTTGTTCCTCAAAAACCTCGTAACTCAACCCGTTTATACTATTCTATGTCTGCCACGTGGCTGGTTATCTCTCCTCAGTTTCATACATTCGACTTCCTCTGTGCTTCGGTGGTGAATCTCCCATGCCTAACTCTTCCCCAGAGTTCCTATCTCTTCCCAGAAGTCCCACTTTCTACTTCTTGCCTTTGCTATAGGCCATCAGCTTTTAAATAAACCAATCAGAAGTGTTTATGAGATATGATGCAGCTATATAAATAACAATACCAAAGTCAGGTCTGCACTCAACTCTCTGTCAGTATAGAAACCAGCATTTGAATAACACAAAGACAATCTTTACACAGTGTTGCTATCCCAACAAATGTCTCTGCCTTCATTTTAAAGATCCAATGAAAAAGCAAAGTTTGATTTCACCAAACTCAAGAATGGAGTGAGCATGAGTGAGAGCCACTGATAGGAGCATGGGCGAACCTAAGGCAGCCAGCCACAAAAAGAGGTCTGCACAGCAGGACAATAGATTCCCTATGGCTGCCTGTATGGAGCCATCTTCCCGTAGTCTTCCCCATCTAATACACTCTAGTCCTTCCCTGAGATCATGGGGCCAAAAGCAATTAGGGCAGAATTGCAAACAACTGGTTAGGAAGCAAGGCTGGACACACAGGGGAGGGTCCCATGACCCGCCCTCTACCTCCTTCTATGAAGGAATGTCAACAGTCAACAAGCCCAGCTGTGGTGATCTTTTAGGCAGGCACAGCTGAACTCAGGAAGATGGCAGCTGTTTGGCCAGGAGGATCATGCTACATAAGACCTTCACTCTTTAACAAGGAAAAAAAGTCCTCTGAGAGCATTGCTCACTGTGCTTAGAACGGTTTTTATTATTGCCTTTATTTGTGTATGTTAAGTGTGCACAGGGTGTATGTGTGCACTCTAGTGAAAACACATTTGGGAGGTCAGAAGTCAACTTGGAGAGTCCACTATCCCCTCCACTATGTAGGTCTCGGGGGTTTAAATCCAGGTCACCTGGCTTGGTGACAAGCACCTTTATCTGCTGAGCCATCTCACCCACCCTGCTTAGAAGATTTGATAACAAATATACTCGTTTTAATTTTGTTCCTGATAAGTTTAACTTCCTCTTGGATTCTTTTTTGAATCCCAGGTGATCAGTAAATGTGCCTCCCAATTTGCTAGTAGCTAAAGCTTTTTCAATGGCTTCTCTTAATTTTGATCCCCACTGCGTCCTAACCAGAGTATGACCTTTTGGACCACTCTTTTTTCTCTGTCCTCCAGCAAATTTCTTTGCCATCAAGCACAAGATCAGAGGGAAGAGGTTGCTGGTACGGACATTTAACAATCTATTTTTATGTTTTTGTTTGCATCGTTGGACAGTGCTTGGAAGCTCATTCTCTTAACAGTTTTCCATCAGCCACCCAGGAAGATGTGACAAGGAAGAGCCCGAGATGTGGGATATAAACGTCCCATCAGCTCCGTTCAGAGCCCGAGATGTGGGATATAAACGTCCCATCACCTCCATTCAGAGGCTTGGGTCTCAGCACAATCTGGAGTATAAAGTGTAGATCATAGCTGGACTATCTGATGAGAGCCTGCTTCCAAAGCCACAAGAACATAAAACGCACTTCCTACACACTGTAACCGGTGGGAGATTAGCTGATCTCTTTACTCTCTCTGGTCCAACCCAGACAGTTACTAAGATAGAAAGCACCTCCTATCTGCAGTCCCAGCATGCAACAGAAAAAGTCTTTGAATGGAGACTGGCTCTGGTCAGGCCCCATGGACCACACAGTATGGAGGAAAGGACATCGTGAGGCATGCATCTGACACATTCGAGAGGATCCTAAGGAAAGGCCGTCATCCCAGATCAAGTGTCTTTTGAAGCTGTTAAGTGTTTAAAATCCTTTAAAGCATGCTGAAGTGTACAGTGCAGGGAGGGGGGGCAGACAGAAAGCAATTCCGCTCTTCTACTCACCACTATAGAGAATAGTTCTGAAACTGAAGACTGATGGAAAAGGACATCAAAGGAGTGTGACTTGTTTGATGTTTAGACGTCCATATATGATGCAGATCACTGCTGTTTTAACAGTGGCCGCCTGTAAGCCAGATGGACTAGAGGACTGTCTCAACAGTCTAACTCAGTGCCACTGAGAGTCAGGACAGGGTAAAACCATCTTAACACACCACCTCATGCTTAAAGATACACCTCCCTGTTAGGGTTTAATAATTCAGGAAATTGTACATAGTTTTAGGAGCTTTCATGGCTGAGTCAACATCATGTAAGAACTGGAAGTAGTGATCAGCCTGACTAAACTCGGTGGCTGGTAAGATGCTTATAGGACAGCAAGCAGGGCAAGGTGATTGGTCCTGATGCTCAGATGCAGGCAAGCATAGCTCGACAGGTGGCCTGAAGACTGAGATAATCATTTCTGGCTTGGTGTTTCTAAAAGTGACCTTTAACCCAGATATCTAACAAGCAAAAGAAAGAAAGGCAAACATAGTACACTCTCTGCCTTCTAGAACGTTCTCCTAAAATTTTGGTTTCCCTAAAACATCATTTATTTTCTCTTGTTATCTTTGTTCATAAGACACAAGCACCTGATACATACACAGGAGGAGAAATTCAATGTGATCCGAAGTTTTCACTGTACACGAAAAGCAGAACATGAACATAATCCAATCCGTCAGGCTAGTTAGGATGACTAAGATACAACGTTGTTGGGAAAGGCGTAACAAAGCTGACAGCTTCAAGCCTGCTAAAAGGAGAATGAAATAATTCTATGCTAGAATTATTCGAGAAGAGCAATTTAAAAGTAAGTGTAAAAGCAGTAGTCTTGTGTATTTTGTGGACTTAGTGATTCACTTTTTAGTAATTTGACATACCAATCACTCATGTTCACAAGTGTCTTTTGTAAAACAATACACCCTGCAACGAGGTAATGAGGTGCAAACAAATGAGCAACAACAGGTTGCTTTAGTGATCACGTCACATGGACTTAGGTCAGACACTTTAGGGCTGTTGGTAAATTCTTGGATTAGGCATTAAAATTGCTTGAAAAAGTTTAATGTTGAAGTTCAAATTATGCAGGCATTCATAGGTAATAATGAAAACCACCCACAACTGTACTCAGAATAAGTATTGCTTAAATTAAGACAGATCACTTTCAAAGTTAATTTTCTGTGAATATTTACAGTATTTTCCCCATTTTTAAACTTGGGGGGCAGGGGTATTTTGCCTTGGAGTTTCAGGGAGACAGTCTTGCATGACAAGGTAGGCGGGGTGATAGTTGGGGAAGGTATGGTGGGTAGAGCAGGAAACTGGCTAATCACATTTTATCCATAGACAGGAAACAGAGAGATCAAACAGGAAGTGGGGCCCTGCTTTAAGCCCTTAGAACAAGTTCCTCATGATGTGCTTCTTCAAGCATGACTCCACATTCTAAGGCTCCATAAACTTCCAACACTGAGGTCAAAGGTACAAAGACATGAGCCCATGTGGGATTGTTCCATCCACAATACTTGGCATGGTGGTGGTGGTACTGATGACAATGAGGTTGCTGCTGCTGCTGGTGGTGATGATGGCGATGGTGATGATGATACTACACCAAAAACCTTAATAAACATTTCTCACAAGTGGGAAAACAAGTGTAAGATATGATAATCAAAGTGAAATGACTTTGGCCAAAGCAGACAGTATAGTAACTTACACAGGTAACCCCAGCACTTTGGAGGCCAAGGATGAACATATACTATATGTTCAAGGGCAGCCTCGGATAGAGAGTGAGTTCAAGGGCAGCCTGAGCTACAGAATGAGACTGTCTCAAAACCAACAAAAATAAAAAATAAAATATCCTAGTCAAATGTTTTTATGTTGCAGATATTCGCAGACTGTTATCATTAATCTCAGTCTTTTGCCTTAAACAAGCACTACTTTTATAATAAGAAAAAAACCTTCAATTTTAAAAATTGTGAAAAACATAGATTGGGTAAGTTCAAAGTATTCTTAATCATAAGTACCTATAGAGAAACAAAAATGTAAATGTCTATAAAGTTGTGGATCTTTAAATTACATAGATGTTTCAAATCCAAAACATAAGCTCCAAAAGAAATGTGTGCAGGGCCCGGAAAATAGTTTGGCGGGTAAGCATGAGGACCTGAGTTCAAATCCCCAGCATCCATGTAAAGGTTGGGCGTGGCCATGTGAACCTGTAACCAGAGCACTGAGAGGCTGAGTCAGGTAGAGGGGGAGCTCACTGGCTAGCCAACCCAGCTCAAATGGGGAGCTTCCAGTTCAGTGGGAGACCTTGTCTCAATATAATAAAGGCCAAAGAATGATATAAGAAGATATTTAGTGTCCTTCTCTGTCCTCTTGTATGCACGTGGGCATCCATACCACCCCTGCATGAACATACACATATAAGCCACATACACACACAACACGTGCACACACCCAAACACACAAAAATTCAAAATAAACAAAAGAAGTATGTCCAGATAAATAAACTATGCAGTCAGAGAATATGCAAACAGGATCATAGTAAACATATTGCTTATTAGTACACATGTTTCTGTGGCCTTCTTTTAATTTTCTACCTTATATTCTCGTCAATCCACCTACGCAAGTTAGTTTTCATTTGAGGTCAGCAAATGACAACAAATGGCTAACCAAAAAGGTCATCCTTTTTCTTGGCAGAGAACAAAGAGACTGTCTTACTATTTGGGAAGCAGAATGGATACTGGAGGATCAATAGCATCCTTTGTAGCTGCTGGATCTGAGGAGAGGGGACATTTCCGTGAGTCACACAGATACTTGCTATAAAAGATATCATCTCCATGTCACAAGAAGAAAGTTTTTCTTCCACCAAGACAGATTCATTCCTGCATCAGGTTTTTATATTCTGGGGGAAAAGTCACAGATCTTTTTTGCTTGAAAAAAAAAGAAAAAAAAGACACAATGTGTTGAGCTTACGTGGGATACCATTCTGGGTCTCACAGCTGTTCACATGGGCCCCCTTTCGTACTATAGCATCCAGAGCCCTCTCCACAAGCCACACTTGCCAAAATCTGTTTAATAATGTCCTACACCAGGATCCTAACCTTAAGCCTCTTCATGACACCGAAAAGACATTCCTGATTTGAGCGTCATAGTCATCACATAATGTTTTCCCAAGAGTCAGGTGACCAAGGACAGAGTGCTCTCGAGTATCCGAGAGAGGATTCCTAAATGCTTTCATAGAGGTTCATATCCTCAAGATGAAATAGTGTTCTAAAGTAATTTCCAAGAGAGTAGTCATCAAAATGAATATAATTTTTAAATTTTGGTCTTGTAATGAGCATGTGAAAAGCTGACACATAATAAATATCTGTTAAAATATTATATCTGGGGCGAGACAGGCAGACATCCACCTATAAAAGGCACATCTGACGCCATATGGAGCTGACTGATCATGTTGTGTTTTCCAGGGCATGCTGCCTTTAAAAGTTAAAAATCTTAAAGACATGCTATGCTAGCTGGGAATGTTGCTACACATCTGGACTCCCACATCTGGGGAGTCTTGGGGAGGAGAATTGAGAGCTCAGGGCCAGCCTGGGATACCCATTGAGAGACAATAGCTAAACATTATAGAAATGAATAAACAAATTAAATACTTCCTTACACAGTCAGGTAGATGACTTCATTTAGCAGAAAAGAACACTGGCCGCTCTTAAGATCCACACTGCTTAAGTTCAGAGCACTAACCTTTGGCAGCAGTGATGGTTAATGAGTTGGGTTTGTGGCTTCACCTAGTCTCTCTGGGAAGGCTCTGGATGCTATAGTACGAAAGGGGGCCCGTGTGAACAGCAGTGAGACCCAGAATGGTATCCCACGTAAGCTCAACACATTGTGTCCTTCTGAAAATTTCACTGGAGCATCCCATCCCTGTCAGGTCTCACCTGATTCCATATAATAAAACCAGTGCCACAAAACCAGAGTATTTCCTCCTACCAAGGTTTTTGTTCATCAAATGAGCTACTTTTAGATCGTTTGGCACAAACTCCCTCTGGGATGACATATGTAAGAGATTTTTCTTCTTGGTCACATTACATTTGAGAGCTTATGGCAAAGACCCAGAACTCAGGCCTTTAAAAACAGCTCTTAAAGCTAATGACCTAATGGCCATCGGCCCCATAATCTAATGATCGCCCTCCCTGTGGGGGGGCTGTGTAGCACTTTTCACATGTAATGTATGTATTGCAACCTTTTTGAGGAAGACTTGACAACGTCTCAAAAACCATAAAAAGTTGGGTTTCTTTGATGTAGCAATTTTACCGCTGGGAATTTGTCCTAAAAAAAAGTGTTGAGGGAAAAAAAGGAAGATTTATGCTCAGTATTGTTCATCTTAAGCTGATTTATAATAGCTTAAAAAATAGAAACATCCCCAAGTGGCCAAAAAAAAAATACGCAAGTAATTTATTGTACAACCATATGCGGGGAAAGGTTATATAGCCATCAAAATAGTATTTTTCAAAGAATTGCTTAGCAGCATAGGGAAATCCTCATGATCGAGGTCAAGGAAGAATAAAAGGTAGAACTGGTGTATTTAATAACCTTGACCGTGACACTTATATCGTGAGTTTAAATGAACAGACAGAGGAAAACCCAGGCTGCAAGCTACAATACAGTACAGAACAGACTCTCACATGTGCTTTGGTTTTCTCATTTAAAAAAAAATTCATACAATATAAATATTAAAATTCAGTCCAGAAAATATGAAAAAAATAAATTGATTACTGGTACTGCTGAGTCTCAGCTAGGGGCCTTCTACAGTTACAGCTAGGCCAGCAAGAATGATTAGACACGGCTGGTTCCTCATCGTCTTCTGCTGTCTGGCCAGCCCATCACTGGCATAGAGAAAGACTGTGAGGTTCAGAGCCATTTAGCTGCCATATTTGAAAGGATCTGAAACTCTTACCTTAGTCAAATCAGTAGAGATTTTCTTTATCTATACAATCCTTGACGTACGTACTCATTGTCAAGCTATTGTACACAACTATATTTTGGACTCAGAATAAAACCGTCTAATCTCACTGAATGGCAACAAGCCACGGGGAATGTCTTCTTTCTTTTTTGAAGGCTGTTGCCTGCCTCTTCTCTCAATACTTTAATTCCTAGAAGCCTTTCTCTTAGATGTTCTTAACTATCCTAAGGCTCACTAAGTCTTCCCCTTCTCCTCATCCAAAGTCCTATCTAACTAGACAGCTAAATGAAAACATGCACTCCTGGGCCAAACTTGAATCAATTCATTTCAGTCTGATACATCCCTCACTGTTATGTAAGACTGAAACCACTTTCCTCTGCCGTGTTTTTTTCCCCCAAAACATGCTACCAGGAGACTCACTTTCTGACACCAGAAAGCCTTAGCTCAAGAGGTCCTATTTATTTACTTCCCTGTCAAATTCCATTTCACTCCAGATCACTCATGATGTACCTCTGGGAATTAAGGCATCTCATATTTTCTTTTGTTCTTGTTCAGAGACTCTTGGGGGCTGGAGGTCATAGCTTGGTGGTAAAGCACATGACTGAAGTCCTGGGTTTAATCCTGGTCACCAAGAACCAAAACCAAAACCAACCAACAAGCCAACCAAACAAACAAACAAAAAACCAACAGCAACAGTGAGCACTATGGAAAGTTATAAAATATAACAGTTCCTGACAGTGAGATATAGTATAAACCGCATCCCACTGGGAATCTATTGAACTCCACCGTACAACTGAATTGTGAAGGTGTTTTGTTTTGTTTTGTTTACCTCCTGTACCTCTAACTCTGCCAAACTGTGTGTTTATTTAAGAACTTGAGCACAGCACTCGGCAGATCATCTCTTATCTGTGTTGGTTTTGGTACCTTTGTGAGTGGAGCTGTTGCAACAGTGAAGTACTTCCCACCCTCGGGAGAAGTTCAGCAGAGATGCTCTTGGCATTCCAGTTGTCTCTCACACACTTGGCACCCACAGACCTCTTCTCCACCTGTTCCTCCTTCCTCTGCATGAACAATACAACCAGCTAACACATCTAAGAACACCACCACCATCACCTTGTATTGACACAGTGGGAGACATCCTCAGAGATGAGAATACCTTCATGTCAGCCCACTTCTGTTTACCTATCAATTAGTATAGGTATAACATGTCTTCTAGAGATTTCAGACTTATATGTGTGCTGTATAAGGGTAGAGGTGAGTTTTTAAGCAGAGACAGCTTCCTCCCATCCTTGACATGGAGCTAGAAGGAATCACCCACCTCCCCTTTCCTATCAAGCCAGGCTCTACTTTGGAGATCCTCTATGAACCATGTCATTACCTGACGTAATAGCCTTGGGAAATCCATTCCACACTCTATGGTTAAATGTACTATCCCTCCTGCTTTCTCTCACCCTTGGAATGAAGTGGTCTTAGAGGCTCAGAAACGTCCATAGTGGCTCCCTTCTTTGTTCACTGCCTCCAAAGCCATCCAAATTCTTCCTGAGACTCCAGGCTTCTCCCGTCCCCCTCAACAATTAATCCAATGCAGAACTCTTTCCCCACACTTCCTGTGGGATACACTCTGCTGATTTTCAGATATCCTGGCTGCTGCTGCATGGAGAAATTTGAGACGGTTGTGATTGGCACTGTGACCTCTCCAGTCTTTATGCACAGCTTCCATGTGTTCGACCTCCCTGCCCTGCTCTGAAGACAGGTCTCTCCTCCCTTGACAAGCCTTTCCATTTCTATAATCCAAAACCCTTATCTGATTCAACCTCTCATCAAAATTCGCCTTCTTCCCAACCATGGTCATCTCTTTTTCCTTTGAACAAAAACATTCTTGCCCTAAGCAATACCCCTCCAAGTGTGATGTGGCTCCCTCATGCTATATTTTTACCACCATGATTCCCCATCTCTTGTGCCATTAAGAACTGCCCCTGCTTAGTCTATTTCCCCCTTCCTCTTCTAGCCTGTCCAGATCTGACTTCATCTTTCACCATGTGCTGCATATGTTCAAAGGGTTGACCATCATGCCTTGCTAATCTGAGGACACCTCCCAGCTCTTGCCATGGTTAACTTTTTTTTTAAACTAAATTAAATTAATTTTAATTTTAAAAACTTATACATGAGAACTCCTTTTTTTTTTCACAATATGGGGTCACAGTGTTTGCATACCTGGTGCCTAAGGAAGTAAAAAAATAAATGCATCAAATTTTTGGATCTGGAATCATGGGTATATCTGAGTCATTTAATGTGGATGTTGGGAACCAAACTTGGATACCACTGAGAAAACAGTCCAAGTCCAAACTATGTCACATAATACATGAAATGACGATGCTCCATTACTCCTTCTGTCTTTTAAAAGTGATAAAAATTTCCACTCTGACCACGTGGTCACATAGTTAACTCTTTTCATGACATGGGCACAGCTCATGACCATGTCTCTTTAGATAACTTCCTTCTTGTTGACAGTATAATGCTCCACTTCCCAGTATATCTCTCCTTCCTTTTCTCAGCTTTCCACTGAGTTACATCCACCACAATTCTTAAATGACTATTTCCCCCAAGTCATACCTCATAGTCAATTACATTTTTCAGTCTGTTCTTGGGCAGTGCTGTTCACCCGTGTCATCAACATTTCCTTATTAAATGTTATTGATTCTTGACGTCTTCCTGTCCAGAGCTACTTATTGGACATCCTCAATGCTACAAAATGTGCAGAGCAGGGTCACTCTGACATCCATCCTCAGCTTCCCCGGTATATACGGTCCAACACCTCAATTCATTCCTTCTCCAAAACTGATGGCCCCAGGCATAAGCACACAAACCAAAATAAATAAGGATGTATGACTCTTCAAAGGCAAAATCCCTCAAATAAAAGAGGGTCAAATAGAACAACTGTGCCTGCTGAGGAGTCAGGCATCTCGTGAGTGGGTTATTTCTCCTGGTGAATGGAGAAGCATCAAGGCTCGAGTCGCTGCCTTTAGCATTGTAGCTGGATAACATATCATCATATCTCGAACTGCCTTGATCCTTAACTCTAGTCATCTGTGTAGCAAGATATAGTGATGATAGCCAGAGACTGGTTGTTTGGTTTTTTAATCACAGGTTTCAATTGCATGTTATGTTGTCCAGGGCAGGCCTTCTGAATCTCTAGTCCTATTTCCAAGGAGAGGGAACTTCTTTAGAATAAAGTCCCCAGGAATTTTTCTCCCAACTCGCTCCTGAGTTATCAGTGTTGTGTTCTGAGAAGGAAATCAGGCATGCTCTGTCAAGCCCCTTCCTCAGCGTCTGACAAGAGCAATGCTTTTCTCTTTTCCTAAACATAACATGTTTTATGGGAGACTCTTTCTGGGACTTGGAGAGTAAGACTAGATTAGTCCGGAGTGAAACGGCAGCAAGCACGTTTGCTACAGACCGAAGCCATGGCTTTCAGCCTGCCTCTGACCATTAAGAAAATGAAGCTGAGTGGAGTGACTCACACACATGAGGACTACTGTAAATCTAGGGGTACAAAGTACTCCCCCATAAAAAGAATGTTCTTTCTGATCCTTTAGCTAACTCTAACTCCTGCATCTCCCAGTACAGGTATCAGACATCAGGAGAAATGAACCAGTTCTTCAACACCAATGCCAGCTTGGGTTCAGATATTTATTCAGTCGATTCTCAACTTCCCTTGCTTGGTAATTTCTACAGCATTAAGAGGCAAAAACTCAGTTTGTGGAATCTTTCTCCCTGACATTCTATGGTTACTTTCGTTGCCTCATAGCTGGGAGGTGGGCAGAAGAACAAACAGACAATAAAAGAATAGAAATGTAAGGTGAGCTCCAAGCTCTCCAAGGAGCAAAACACCTAACCCGTTCCTCACCTGAGCTGGGTGGTAACTAACTAACCATCCAAAGACCCAGAAATTCACAGGATTGTTTCCAATGTTTATCCTCGCACTCAATTTCAAAGTCAAGCCACCTTTCTCACCATTCACAGGGACTGCCAGCATCCAGGCTTGTAGACCCACTGTATTTTGTGACAAAGAAGACAATTTACATTTGATTATACCCAACAACATTCACACACATTCCATCAACATCTTGGCCCATTTCTAACTGCATCATATTTTTCTTATTCGAGCTCTCTGAAGGAACGCCAGAAGAAATAATCTATTTTAGAGTATTTTTCTAGCATGGGTGTTTGAGGAAATTTAGATCCCAAATAAGTAAAACATTATGTCACCATAATGTGATGAACACTCCTCTCTGTTTATGTGGGTCAGATCCACAACACCCCATCACAAGTGACAGTCACAACCCTTGTGTTGTGATATTGGTGTATGGTGTGGGGTGATCAGGGAGATGGCTCAATGGGTAAAGCTTTGCTGTGCAAGTGTGAGGATAGCCCTTTGGATTCCCACCTCCCATGTAAATGCAATGTGGCTGTGGCAGCTCATCTACATTATCTCAGTGTTAAGGAGGCAGACACAGAGAATCCTTAGAGCAGTCGGCTTGACTAGAGTTAGATTAACTGAATCCGTGAGATCTTTGTTCCAGTGAGAGACCCTGCCTCAGTGTACAAGGTAGAGTAATTGAGATAGATATCCAGTGTCAACCTCTGGTTTTCACCCTCACTGAAACACAAGTATGTCTAAGGACACACACACACACACACACACACACACACACACACACAACTGGGTATTTAATAACCCTTTCCAGGGTGAGGGATTAAAGTTACTTTCAGGTTATAGCACGTATTGTGTCAGGTAAGTTCCCCTTTTAGTGAGCTTGTTAATCCACTTTTGTTTTTGGTTTCAATACTGGATCCTTGACCGTTTGTTCCTCAAACATCATTTGATGGCCCATTCAGTAAACATCAGAGTTGCAGGGCTGCAGATATTATGCATGAAGGTAAGTAAACCATTCCATTTATAGAACTAACAGTAACAGAGACCACCTGAAATATGTCTGCCGTGGCTCTTTTGATCTATTAATCTTAAAACACATTCATTTAATATTGCCTTATGAACATCATAATAGGGGAAGAAATCAATGCATAAAAAGGTTAAATTATTTTTTCTTTAGTTTTAAAAAAAATTTATGTGTATGGGTGTTTAGCCTGCCTGTGTACATGTTCGCACCAAAGTGTACCATGAGGGCCTAGTGCTGGGTGAGGTCAGAAGAGAGCACTGGATCCCTTGGAACTGGAGTCCAGGTGTCTGTAGATGCTGGGAATCAAATCTGAGTTCTCTGGGAGAACAGCAACTGCTCTTAGCCTCTGAGCTTCTCTCCAGCCCCTCATGAAGTTACTTTAGAATGTACACACAATGAATAGCTAGGACAAGATTCAAACACTGGTTGACTCACCCTTAACACGGTGTTCCCTACACAGCCTCCTTGCGGATATCCATCCACTTTTGGATGTTAGAGTACTCAATAGTGCTGAACTTGGATGATGAGCAAATGAGTCTATGTGAGGAGAGGGTTTTTTACAAAACTGCTTTGGTGGGAGAGTCAGGGCACTTAGAGAAGCAATTGAGGCTAGAAGGAGCAGCACTATATGGAATCAAGATTATACAAGTGTCAGTGGTTGAGACCACACAATGGGAGCTGTCCAGCTGCAACCTGCATGGCTTCATCATGAGGAGGCGGCTATCAGTGTCCCCAGTGCTTACCACATTCATGGCAAGTCAGTCCGGGTGACAGCCATGCTCACTTCTCCTTTTGCCCCTTCTGGGACTTGGATCACTATACTTGAAGATGTAGGGGTTCACCATGCTAAGCATATTAGTCAAAACAGGTACATGGACCTTATAAAAAACATCTTGCAGTTCCTTTAAGAGAAAGGTTATTTTTAACAAGCTGATTGAGCTAGGTGTGGTAGCACTTTCAGCACTCGAGACAGAGAGGCAGGTAGACCTCTATAAGTTCAAAGCCAGCCTGGTCACCATTGTGAGTTCCAAGCAAATCAAGGCCATAGAGCAAGACCTTATCATGAAACCCCTACAAGAAACAAAAAAGCTGAATGTGGTTTCACTATGAGACAGAAGAAATTCTATTTGGAACAGGGAAAACGGACATAGAAACAGCCAGCGATAGGAACGTCCTTTCTGTGAGGTGGACCACCTCACACCTTCTTTCCTAGGAGGTTAGCCCATGATGGAAAGTCAAAAGCAAGGGAATTCTGACTCCACTGGCTGGTCTTTGCTGAGGACAGCATGGGGACAGGTATAAGACAAAGTCACTGCAAGATCACACGGGGCTCTCAGGCACTGACGACACAGCTTGAGAAGTGTCACTCACGCTGAGTCAAGGTTGAACTTGCAGGCCTGCCTTACGCATATCCCTTACCCATATTTTTTTTTCTTTAATTTATCCTTTAAGTAAGTCAACTTTCTTAAAGACTCAAGTGGCTGGTGGTGGGAGCTTAGCATCAGCAGGGTCAGCTCTGTAGAAGCCACTGTGAAGATTTGGGAGCAGAAACATACTACTGCTTTCACCGAGGACAAATGGAATGAGATTCTTCCAATTTTATTCCCTCACAGAACCAAGGTCAGACCTTAACCATTTTTTATACCCAGTAAATACTCATTAAAAAGTGTTCCCACGTTACCGACACCAGTACCTGTATCTTTCACGGTAATATTCTTGAACACAAAATGTTTATGGAGTGTTATGGTTTGGATATAGATTGCCTCCCAAAAGCCTTACATGTAGGAGTGTTTGGTCCTCAGGTGGTGGATCATATCAAAGAGGTAACTGGATCAGGAAGCCTCTGGCCCAATGAGTGGACTATCCTGTTCATGTGCTCACTATATAATGACACCAGATAATGAACACCAGGAGGGAGATCCTGGTTGGAAGAGGTAGATGGCTGGGGCGGGGGTGCCACTGAAGGGTGACTTAGCCCCAAGACCCCTTCTTCTTCTTGATGCCCTGAGGTGAACAGGCATGCCCCACTTTCCCACCACCATGATTGTCTCCCTTTCCTTAAGCCTAAAGCAACAGCTCCAGCTAACTCTGAACTGAAACCGTGAGCCAGACTAAATCGTTTATCGTTTAAGTTGTTTCCCTCTGGTAATTTGTTATAGCGATGTAAAAGCTAACCAGCATAGGCCAGAATAGGGAAAACTGGAAGTATCCTAGCTCTAGGATCCAGTCCCAGTTCAACTGGCAGAGCAAAGAGATGGGAAGAGTCATCAAGGCCACTCAGTGTTGCAGTATGGCCTTTTAAACTCTGGATATTACATAATCTCCATGGCTCAGTAGCCATGGCAACTAATTAGAGGACAGACTGGTCACCTGCTTTCTAATTCCAGGTTCATGACCCCTAAGAGGGTTGCTACTGAACTCTGCACTTTGCTCATGTGTAAAATTAGGGGAAGGATATTATCTATACCCTATATTAGAAACAACTGAAATAACATGCGAAGGATAGATAGCACTTTTGGACCATGAAGAACATTCAGTAAAGGTTAGCTGTTGTTTCCTTGTTTGCTGGCTGAGAGGCTCAGGGTAAGTCACGTAACCACCTCAGCTTCATCATTTCCTCAGGTGCAAAGCAAAAAGTAGAAGCCATTTTCAGAGGCCTTCCAGCTCTGGGTGGGACAAAAAGGAGCTAAGGAACACACACAGCATTTTCTCAGACTACCTGATGGTAGAACCCCCCGATGGTAACCTGACAGTAACACTTCTGACTGTTGAAGCCAAAATACTGAAGCAATCAAAGTGAAATGGAGCCTTTGTCTTCCCCTCCGATGGAAGCCTCGTAGGGCTGAGGTAATGAGCAGGATGCTCCCTCCCGGAAGGAAAGGTCGTGCATACCAACTGGAGTAACACATGGCTCCTGTGCACAGCTCCTGTGCAGGGAGGGAAGTAGGCACATGGCTCTTCATGGAATCTACGAACAGTGTTAGATCACTGTGCAAGGGGACACTGTAGTTACTTTACTTCTTGTCAACCCAACACATCCAGACATACCTGGGAGGAGGGAACCTATATTAAGGAATTGCTACCATCAGATTGACCCTTGGGGATGTCAGTGAGCATTTTCTCGAATGCTACTATGTGTTAGAAGGCTCTTCCCTTCTAATGTGGGTGGTACCATGCCTGGGAGGTGAGCCCTGGCTGTGTAGGAAAGGTAGCTGAGTAAGCTAGAGGAAGCTAGCCAGAAAGCAGCATCCCTCAATGGCCTCTGCTTCCGTTCCTGACTCCAGCTCCCTGCCTTGATTCGCTGCCTAGGCTTCCCTCAGTGATGGATTGTAACCTGTAAGCCAAATAAACCTTTTCCTCTGCAAGTTGGTTTTAGTCAGTGTTTTATCACAGCAAGAGAAAAGCAGACCAATACCATGAGGAAGGGGGATGTTGTTCTCCAAAGCACAGTTGCTTTGTTCAAGCCATCTGTATACTGGGCTCCCTAGAAAATTCCCAAAATTCCTCAGTAAACTAAACAGATTAAGGACTGGGAAGATGACTCAGCAGTTCAAGGCTTTCTGGAAAAGCATAGGGTTTAGGTCTTTGAAACTCATGTGAATGTCAGGTGGTTGTAATGGTCTGACTGTAATTCTAGCTTCAGAAAACACAGATAGCAAATCTCCTGAGCATGCTACCTTGCAAGACCATATCATGGCTCTCCGGATTTGATTAAGAGACCTACCTCATTGAATCAGCAGAAGAGTGAAGGAGAATGACTCCCAACATCAATCTCAGGTCCCCAGAATGTGCATACACCAATGTGCATGCACACCATGTGTGCCTCCACATATGTAAATATGCACACCTATATGCAGCACACACATGAAAACATTTTTTTAAAAAAAACCATTCAGACTAAAATCAACAGAAGAAAGAAATTTGCTATCTTTCTTTCTGGTGTATTTCAATGTAATTAATTTAATTCTGCCCTTTTGCTAAGAAAAAATATTAAAATGTATGGGCTGGTTACTTAAATTTGGGGGAAGTTGCCTTTACTTTGTAAGCTAGCTGCAAGGATTTAACTGCATATTTTCTGGGTTATCTTGGAAAGGAGTATTGTACATAGACAGGACACATAGGATAACAATGATATTAGGTGTTGTTTACTGAGTGCCTGCTGTGTGCCCCTATAGTTCGAGCCACTTGATACATGTCATATCTTCTCCGTGCGATAGTTCCTTGACTGTATTGCCCCTAGGCTTGGCAGATCAAGGGTACTAAGGACCAGAAAGGTTCTGTGACCTAACATTGACACAGAGCTGGATGGTGACAGCACTAAGAACTTCATAGTAATAATTTGACACAATCCTCCAGCTACTAACAGTAGATGAGTCTTCCCCACTTAAGCATAGAAGTTGAAGTTTATGTAACAATCTCTCCTCATTAAGATCAGTGTCACTCAGTTTAATCTAGTTAGGTTTTGAGGGGAGACAGTTCAGTGGGTAAGGCGATTACATCTCAATCACAATGACTTGAGTTCAGATTCTCAGAACCTATAAGAAAAAGCACATATCTGTGACTCCAGCGCTTATGGCTAAGATAGGCAGACCCCCGGGGTTCACAGGCCAATCAGTGAGCTCCAGATTCAGTGAGAGACCCTGTCTCACAAAATAAGAGGGAGATGCACTCACAAAGCGCCCCCCCCCCACATGCACACTTTAACAAATAAAAACTAAGCTTTATCACAAAACAAGATAAAAGTAGACAGAGATCATGCAGCAACAGCTCACGTCAACCTCCAGCTCCCACATGCATGTGAACACTCCTCGTGTGCACTCTCGTGTACGTATGCACACCCACGCACATTCATGGCAAGTTTAAGATGAGAAGAACTAAATCAGGTGAAGAGAAGAACTAAATCAGGTGAAGAAGAGTGGAGGAAGAGTCTCTGGTTGCCACAGGTGCGTGCATGGGTCTGCACACATGGACTTGAGTGTGTACTCACATGTGTAACACATGGGAGGAAACCAATACGCTTAGAAATGCTGTAATTGGGAAACTAAGTCCTTTTTATAACCCCCTACCCAGCGTGATGACACAACTCATTCCATTTCAGAGATCCTTCTAAAAACATCTTATCAGTTCTGATATCAGTAGTGTAGAATGGGCGACTCTCCCAGGGCCTCATTCCCTGCTATCAGCCCAAATAAGGTAGTGGGGGTCAACCTGCCCCACAGAATCAGACGCAGCAACTTACACTCACTCCCAGACTTTGTATACATTTTCCAAACTAACCATTTTTTTCACCAATATACTACGGTTAGCTCATATCATACAAGGTAACAATGTGGGATTTTGTTATTTGCTATTGACCGGCACACTTGGCTGAGAGTGCAGACTATACTCTTAGGGCAGGCGTGTGGGATCCATGCTAATTTATGATAGAGCAACTTTACAGCCTTTCTATTTTAGCATTTCGACAGAATTGTTATGCTAACACCAGACTCCCTGATAGTTCCTCTTTCCTTTGGCTTCCAGATAGAAACTTGATTAATGGACACTTCAAGCCTTCTTTAACTGCTACCAGAGACAAGGGAGAGTCCAACATACCACTTAGAAAATCTGGCTTATCATCACTTTGAAAAGGAGAAAACAAAATTTTTCATCCAGTCCCTTAACTGGTGGCAAAATGAGGCAGTTTTACAGGAAGTTTACAGAAAGTCTGAACTGGAACATGAGGAAGCCCACCATATGCAAAGTTAAGGAGAGGTTTTTAGAGCCCCCCTCCCAAGAGGTGTCATAAGACTCAGCCTGTCACTTCATGTCATTTTGGCTACTTTTGGAAATGGCTCAGAAGTCACAGAACGGAAGCAAAAGGAAAGCCAAATCTCAAGTCACAACTCAACCCCGATGTCTATAAGGAGGGAGAGGTTGCAGGGAGCAGGACACCACCAGAGTCCTCTCCAGACAGGAGGGGCTTTTCAAGGCCCCTGGGGAGAAGTCTGTGGATTCTTAAATGCCATTTTGGGAAAATGTTTATTGAAGTGTGTGCTCTTGTGACATCCTTCAATTTCTTCACAGTGTAATTACGAGGCATAAAGAACAGGGGCGCTGGGTAATTTCCCAGCTTGTCTCCCTAAGTCTCTTGTTGATTAAATTCTTGGTGGACGCTCGGAATCCACCATTGCTAGAAATTTATAGTACATCCCTCTTCCCCTGTCTGCCTCTCTGTCTCTGTTTCTGTCTTTCTCTATGTCTTTCTCTGTCTCTGTCTCGCTGTCTCTGTCTCTGTCTCTCTCTCTCTCTCTCTCTCTCTCTCTCTCTCTCTCTCTCTCTCTCTCTCTCTCATTTTTCTTTTTCTCTCTCTTCTCTTCTTTTTGTCATTTCGTTTTAATGCCCAGAAATAGGAACTTAAGATCAAGAGGTATTTGAAGAAATTGTATAAACTAATTTTCATACAGCAGCGGCAAGCACAAATTTCCCCTTGAAATACGCTCACAAGACTTGAAGCCCCAGATGTATTTACAGCCTTTTCCTCCAAACCATTCCCACGAGTGCCATGACTATACATTCTAATGAGCTCCTTTGCATTCCGCTCATGTACTGCCGGCCTCAAAGAACCTGAATGTCCTCGGCCTTTATGAACAAGCCCTGACTCACCAAGATTTACAAAGCAATCAGTGGTACAGAACTAGATTTTTCTACCTACAGAGAATTCCATGCAGTTCGGGGGGGAAAAAAACCACACACACACACACACACACACACACACACAGCACACGAAGCAAGACTACATTTAAAACATAACATTTCCTACCTGGAAAAAGAGCTAGAGAAAGGTAACTACCCACGAAGAGCTTTTCCATATGCCTGGACAGTACTGTTTCTAGTCCTTTCTCAGAGAGGCTTGATCAAACAATACAGGGCCAGGAAGAGTCTGGCACCCTCTATAGATGGACGTCATGTCTTGGATCTGCTCATGGGTATGAGCTCCTGGGACAGAAAGGGGGTTTGTAATTGATTGGTGCCCAAAGCTAAGAATGGTAACAGAAAGGGGGCGCGTGAGCATGGCGTGCTGGGAGAGGTAACTCCATCTGAGAAAGGAGTGGAGTAGGGTCTTCACATATGTGCATGGGCCTCAGAGCCTGTTTGACTGGAATGGGACTCAAATTTTCCTTGTGCCTTTACTTCGGTCAGTCTTGTGTGGCCTTGAAAGCTCTCCAGAGGAGTGACATAATCCTCATGTGTGGTAGGAACTTGGACACAGTCAGCAGGAAAAGGTGTCTGTGATGGGGAGGGCTCAGGGAGAATTTACAGGTCTGTGGAGTGACCCCCTGGAAGGCTGAGGATCAGGAGTGGGTCCAGCTTGATGGCTGAGAATGTAAGACAGCCTTTAAAGGAAAATGGGCCCTTAAGAAAAGGAAGAATCCTGATAAAGGGATGGGCTGAGAGCCATATAGGGGGACCATATGCTGTAGGTAAGAGCCATATGGAAGGAAGGTAATGCCACATAGGGATTGAGCAATGAGGTCATCCTGTAGGAGGCAGCAGTGTATCTGTGTGCCTCAGGGTGGAGGTTTAAGCTCTGGGGAGGATGGGAAGTAGACAGGGTTACCATGACAGAAGATAATGAGGACCTGTGATGCACATGTGTGCCTTAGAGAGAAGGATGACGAGGGAGGAGATGGGGAGACGCAGACAGGCTTAGGAAAGGGGAGAGGAGGAGAACAGAACTAATGAGTTTTGTTGACCGACAGGGTGGAGATGATGGTGAGGTGAGGGAAAGCAACTGTACAGTGACAAGGTCCTTCACTGAGGGCATTCTAAAAGAAGGCTATATCAAGATTCAGAGGATAGAAACTTTTTCCCTACAGGCCTAGGGGAGACAGGCCATAGACTGAAAGAATATCTGAAGGAAAAAAAAAAGGAGACTGTAGGTTCCTGAGAAGGGTCACTTGAAGCCAGACTTCCAATTCATGCTTAGCATGCTCTGTTAGTAATGGGAGCACGGGTACTTTATTACAGCCTGCAGTTGTTAAAGGATTCTCTTAAAAAGCAACTAACAAAATCTGCTTCCTCTATCCACTCTCCCAACCCTCGCCACCCTTCAAAATTAATCTACGAGACCAGATAAAAGCCACACAGATGAGGTCCTCTTGGGTAATACAAAACAAAACTCTATCTAGTTCATAAAGCTAGTTAAATACACAGTATCAGAGTGTGACAATGTGCTTATGGAATGAGTGTTTAAATGCAAAATCCACACATTTTAACAAGAGCAGCCCTGACATACAGCACGAAGCCTCTTCAGCATTAAAGTAGTTCAATAACCAATGAGCTATGATCAAGCTGCACACTGAAGGAACAGACAGACTTGCATAGAGTTTACTGTTTCAAGAGGAAAATCCCAGACAGATCTTTCTGTAGGATGTGACAAACTGTACAGTAGGGAGTTATACAGGGAGATGGGAGCCCACCCAAAGGGGACTTCAGAGAGGTGACATGAACTAGGTTTCCCTAAGGGTGGTCAGTCATGCCAGGCTTGTCTCATCTCTGAAGAGGGAAGGGATGTAAAGGAATGACACTGGGAGGTGGGGAGACTGGGATAAAGGGACAGGAAATGAGGCCAGGCAGGACATTGAAAAGAATATGGGGTGTAGCCTGCTGGGGAAGGAACCAATAAACTTCTAGCTGAGAGGAAGCCTCATCAGTTTCCAGGCCACTTCCTTAGCCAATGGTTCAATGGATACCATGCCTGCTTTCAGGGAATGCCTACAAGATCTAAGGCCAGTACTTCTTATGCCCGCCTTTACAACCCTGAGAGACAAGCTTTGAAGTTCTACAAAGTAATTACTGGTTGGTTTTCTTTTTTTAAAAGACTCTTTCAGAAGAGAGTAAATTGCCTGAGGGTTGTCACCAATGTGTGAAAAGGTTTCCTAAAGGCAAGGGGTGTTCACTGGTGACTTCCATTTGGTCTGATGCCTATGTAGCAGCTATGCTTGAAACTTTAAGGAAACTGATGGCAGACCCTTAGGAGGCATCCCTGAGGTGCCCTGAAGCTCCAGCCCCACAAGGCCAGTGCAGAGGCACACACTGACCATTCCACCCTTCAGGGGAGTTAAGGGTTTGTACTGGTGTCAGGATGGCTTTCAAGCTTTTTTAATTAGTCTCACAAGTGAGGCCTGAATATAAGATCCTTACTGAATAGACTCCCTTGGGAGTTTACATTTGGGACCCTACTTCCCTCACAGAAGAATCCCTTTCAACTCTGTAGTGTGTGGAGAGAATTCTGGGAAATCAAAGTTTCTCATCATTCTACATTTCTACTGGTGTCTTAAAATCTCAGTGTTTGAGGGTGTGCTTGACGTAACACATACTAGGCAGGCATTCCATTGCTCATCTGTGTTCCCACCCCTTAAAACTAATTTGGTTCTGCTCCTAGATGTCACACACACAGGTTTAAATTTTAACAAAACGAACCCATTTATGTGCCTATGCTTGATTTAGGGTTATTTATTGAAAGAAAAGGCATTAGTTAAAACTGCCTTATTCTCTCAGTTTCTCAAATTATCCCACCCAAATGCTTGTAAATTCTCAGCATGTGGCTGAGTATGACTGTGTTTTTATTAATGTACTACCTACACTGACTAGTATGCAAGGCTCTCTTGTATGACCCCTTTTTATAGGTCTCGAAACACAATTTTACACTTAATTTTCACAACATTACCGGCTCACGATGACTTACTGACACCAAATTCCTAAGCACTGGGTATGAGGGACTCTGTAGTCACACATTACTCTAGGGAAATGTGACTAGTCTGCAACAGGCCACTCTGTGGCTGGGTTTGCAACAGTGGAAGAGAAGGAAGCTCTGTGACCTGAGCTTCTCAAGCAATCATTACTCAATGCCAAGAACTGCCTGGGTACCTAAAGGAATTAGAGATCTATCCCAATAATAGTCATTAATAATAAAAAAAATGGACAGGATAAACTCATATTCAAAGAATATGGATGATCTCACTGGAAGCCACACTCTAAATGCTTTTTGCCTTGTTGAGTGAGATTTCCTGGGAAAAGTTGATCCTGGGGAGGATTTTGTAGACTATTAGCAATGTCATATACTCTGTCTTTCAGAACTCACCCACCCACGTGGAATCCTTTTTATCTTGGGGAGAAAACCTCAGGGCCTAACGTATGATAGGCAAGTGTTCTGCCAGTGAGTTCTAGCCAGCCACTTAAACAACGCCCCTCCAATTCCTGATTTAGTGTTGGCTCATTCCCACTAAGATTCCAAATGCAAGAGAAGCCACATGGCAAAGAGAGAAATGCTTGGGCTTTTGGTGTCAAAGTTCAAAGCCCAATTCAAATTCCGTCTCAGCAGCTGCTTGGGACTTAATCTGAGTTTTCATTTCCTCAGCCATAAGTGGGTATGGATAAGAAAACTCATCTGCCAGCAATTTCTAAGCAATATATGCGAAGTATCCAATGTCTTGTCTCCAGCACTTAGAAACTAGATGCTAATATCATCTGGGGGCTGGTAGCATCATCTCATGTGCCCCATGGCCTTGGTGCCAAGTTGTTATATCTACATGGTTGATAGTTTTCAATAGATATCTGGTTACCTTCTTACTTTTCTCAGATCTCTGCTCAACTTAACCCAACCTGAATTTTTTTAAAACAGCAACAACAACAAAAGCCCTTCTTCCTTTTATCCCAGCATTTTGCACTCCTGCTTGTTGAATTCATTGCCCAGCATATATCCTGACCTTTCCACTCATTAGTAATGGCCTCACGTCTTCACACTGGACTGTGGGCTCCTCAAGGGCAGGTGTTTTATCCACTGATACATTGCTAGTGCTTGGTGGAGTCTTGATATTTGATGAAAATAAATGAAAAACTGACTGAGTGGAGTTTGCATTTTAAATGTTGGGTCAGCCAGGGTGAGGCATCTTCTCGTATCAGCGAGTGAAAAAGGACGACACCCCGAGCAATACTAATGGGGTGCCGAGAACTAGCAGGAGAACTTCGGCTGGCTCTCACCCAGGGCATGCCATATGGTATAAGGGACAGAAAGCATCTGTTGCCTGGAATTAAGTCCTCATCCCGCGCTCCCACATCTGAAATGCTCCACAACTTATGCCCACTAGGCAGCACAGGGGGAAAGGTTTGAACACCCCATGGAAGTGGAAGGAAACCCCTGCCAGATGAACAGATCTGCGATGTTGATCACGTTCATAACACTCACCAGAAACCTGCTTTTATAATCTGTGAGCAGTTCCCACAACCACTGACTGTGCTTGCCTTGTTCGCACAGCTGTGTGGACATCTCACCCAACCACCAACTATCAATCAAAGGGCAATGATTAGAATTTTAATCAAACACAGGAGCACCTAAATAGAATGGAGAGGCCTCCCTTTTGAAAGGTGGGGCAACACTGACAATCCCTTGAAGCTGATCGCCAAAACTTTAAGGTCTATCGAAGCCAATCGTGAGCACCATAAGAGAGCAGATGTCATCCATACCTGAATCTGGGCATAGTATTTGGTGCTTGTGGGTACACGATAAACATTTGCTGAATGAATGAATGAATTGATTACTTAATTAATTAAGTTAATTCAATGTATATTTCAAAAATCCTTTACAAAATCCAACAGAAATGCTTGAAGGGTAAGACATTGAAGACAGACAATTCAACAGGAACAGATGAAAATCAAACATGTCACACATGCATATACACATTTTGTATTCATTTTTATTTTTAGCTTGACATGAGATAGAGCCCAAATGTGTAATTCAACTGTTAAATGAGCTAATGTCATCTTGGCCAGAATTAACGATAAAGAATAAATAATATAGGGTTTGGATAAATGGTTCAGTGGTTAAAAGCACTTGTTCTTGCAGAGGGCCAGAGTTCAAATTCTCAGTCCCCACATGGTGGCTCGAAACCATGATCTCTAGTTTCAGGGGATTTAGTACCTTTTTCTGATTTCTTCAGGCATCAGGCACACGTGTGGTATATGGACATGAATATGAAGAAAACATTCATATGTATAAAATGAGACAAGTAAAAATCTAAAAGAAAAATATAAAGAAAAATCATATATCCAGAGCATAAGAAAAAAAATGGTTTTCCTGCATTTAGAAAAATCAACTCATGAGACCATATCTAGAAAAGAGATGGTCTAGTCGCACATGTCAGAAAAATAGATCTTGGCATCGTGGTGAGGATCCAGGACTGACGTTACATGGATATTAATAGAAGAACTGAGTAATAATCAAAGGGCAGGTCTGGGGAGTTCATCAGCAGGAGAGACACTTGAAGCAATGCTTGGTCTATCTCCGATATATGAGCAATTGACACTTGTTTACTGTTCTTGAGACCTGGCAGTCATTACACAGTCCAAGGGCAATCATAAAAAAAGGAAACAAAGATGGTGGGAAATCTTATCCATGTTAAAAAACTGAAAAATCCAAAACTAGTTCTTTTTCCTTAGAGTTGGTTCTAAGCTTTAGTGGCTCTGAAGAACAAACCCTTGGTTTTATAGGGACTGGAGCCTAGGCTTCGCTGATTTTGAGCTTGGAAACTAGCCACTGGCGTGGAACTACCCCTGCTTTGCTTTGAAGTTGCTCCCCCTGAGCACTCGAAGCAGGAACACTATGCATTTTGTTTTTACATTACCATACATTACAACAACAGCACAAGATGTAGCACACAGTCGGTATGGAATAAATGGTTGGTAAATTTTTAAAAACTGAAAGATGCTAAAGTTGTACACCAGTGACTAGATTCAAGAGAGACTGTTACAGCGACTGGTTCTAGAACCTTCATTGGGAGCTCGCCATCAGTGTGCCAGGACTTCGGGTCCACACTGGGATACTAGGCCAGCCTACAGCTCTGTTTGCAACCCCATCATGCATAGTTAGCACAATGTCTTTAGATTCTCATCAGGAGGGATCCCAAGCTCTGAGACCTGGAACCCAGGGCTTCTTAGTTCTTGGTCCTTTTCTGCCTAACCTCCTGTTTCCCCACTACAGCCTACTCTGCTTTGAGGCTTAGATCTCCTGGACAGTCGCTCTGTCTGTCTGCACATCCTTTCATGTTCTTCCTGGCAAATTTAAAGCATTGCAACAAAATTTCAAAACTCTCCTTTTATCTACCCAAAACAGATTTCTCCAAACTCCCAAGTGGGTCCCATTAATGTCCCTCTTTGTATTCCACAGCACCTAGAGACTACATCCTTCTGAATACCCGCTATCCTAAGTTGAAATGTCCGCCTCCCTCAACAGGTAATCAGTTCTCCAAAGGCGGTACACCCCACCTTTCCTGGCTAGAACCCTGAATTCATGGCAGTGGGCACATCAGATGTTCATATGGTGTGAAATATCAAGGGAAGTCAGTTGTCCTTGACTGAGGAATGTCCAGGCATCAGGGGTCACACTTCCATAAAGGGGAGGAGATCCCTAAGATGTGTGAACTCATGATACTTTGCAGCCAATGACTACTTTGCAGCCACCATAATAATCACCTAAGTCTCCTTTCAGACTTGGAAAACTAGACTACTTCCATTAAAACTAATAATAATAACTTCTCTCTGAGCGCTAATGTAATTTCCTAAGTGGATAATTTTATAAGTCACTCCCGAGAGCCCTGAAGTCTGAAGTCTCCTCTCTTAATTCTTCAAGCTGGTCCCACCTCTGCTTACATCAAGCTTGCAATGATTATAAATTAGTGACATCAGATGCAAAGCCTTACAGAGAGCAAACAGACTAAACAAACATTTTAAGAAACCATTTTATCCAGGCTCCTGAGAAAAGATGGCGGTCACAAGGCATGGGACCAGTGTCTAGGATGGACAAGAAGGGGCGGGATTTGAGCATTTGGAGATGCAAAACTTGCAAATGTTTATGCTTCTAATATTAGATAGGTTAGTGAGGGGCAGCCTCAGAGGGCGAAACAGCAAGGGGCAAAGAAAAATCAGATTCTAGAGCAAAAGCCCTCTGCTCCACCAGCAAAACAGTATTGATTATAAACTCCCGGGTGCTGGGCTTACGGTTCCAGGTTTCTAGAACATCTTTTCTTCTTCTCATGTAGAACCTGATGCAGGTTTAGCAGGTACGAAGTTTTAGAGCTCACTATGTGGGGACAGAAAGGATGAACCACACGGGCTGGAGCGAGTCACCTTGCTCACTAACACAGGGCAAGTGCACTTCCCACTGCTATGGAACTTGGCCAATTTTCTTAAGAGACCAAATAACACATTGTTTCAGCCTTGAGGGCCTCATGGTTTCTGTTGTAACTGCTCAGCTCCACCATTAATGGAAGGAATGTAACCAAGATGTTGCATAAATGCAGGAGCATGGCCAAGTCCAGTGTTTACACATTAAAAATTAGAATTTCACCTCATTTCCACATGCCTCACAGTACTCCTCTTGACATTTCTGCAGCCCTTTAAAGACATAAGAACCAGTCCCAACCCAGGCAGTGAAAAAGGGAGAGGGTCGTATCCCCCCCCCACACACACCCCTGGCTCTGATCTATGTAAACGCTCCAGTTTGAACTCATATCTCTGGTTTTCTACAGCCAAGTGCCAGAAAAATAGCCCAGTTCCTGGAAGATTCACAGTATTTGTCCATATTGAGTTGGTAAACTTAACTTTCATTTCATAAAGTTATATAAAGAAAAGAGTATCTCACGGGGTTTATTTTCCTTTTAGCCATTTTCTATAGAAATGTTGAGTGCTGAGTACCATTTTGAATGGTCTCTAAATAGTTTGGCAATATAAGCTATGGCTGTAACAAATGCCCATGATTATAGGAAGTCAGTAAGACTCATGGAGTCTATAGATAGGGCTGGAGGAGCGAAAGGCACACGTCAGTACTCAGGAGTCATCTGCTCTCCTATCAAACTGAGCAGCTGTCCTGACAATGACTTGCAAAGCTTCCCATCGTGAATGACATTGGTCTCTATCACAGAGGCAGAGACATAGGCGACACACTGGAATCAGAGTTCATCTTGTATATGTATCTATAATATATATATTTTTTTTCATGAAAAATTTGGTCATGGGCATTGAAACTGACATAATTAATCACACTTTCCATGTTGCAAATGCTTACGCTTCTATCTTGCTATGGCACTAGGAAACTAAAGTCAAGTTCCTATTCCAGTTACAGAAACTACATATTTATCTTTTGATTATATTGATGTTTTCCACAGTCAAAGCCTTTATTTTTCAATTATATTAATATATTTTATAAGCTATTGATAGAATAAAAGTAAGATATCAATTAATTAACTCACTAATCTTAATAACCTACTCTTTTTTGTTCATAAAACACACAAAAACCATGTTAGCAACACGGTCATTACCAAGATGAGCCAAACAAAGGCTTTCTTTCAAACGTGCTCTCTCTTGAGTCTTCCATGTCTCTCCATATGTTTCTGCTCTTCATCTGGCTGTTAGCATCTTGTTGCCATAGCACTCATTATTTACATAAACAAGAAGCAAGGGAAGAATTTTTGCCCACTTCCTGACAACTATTACTTAGAATTTCAGGCCAAGTGCTTGTGAGTCCAACTCTGTACACCAGAGATGGTGAGGCAAGATAAGGCCAAGCCATTTAGCCTGCATTTTGAAGCTGGGAGACTCAGTTTTTTAAATGCCCAGAAGAGTGGAATAAGCTAACAATATCCCGTGATTTTTCTTATCCATTTAGCGAGCAGGTATTATTAGAGCATATAATAAATATTATATTATATTATATACCAACCAGATTGCAGATAACATTTTAACTCTTACCTTCTTGTAAACAGGAAACAGATCTTTTAAATACCTTTTTAGAGAGGTGTGTGTGTGTGTGTGTGTGTGTACACTGTAGCATATGTCTATAATCCCTGCACTGGGGAAGCAGAGACAGGAGGTTTCCTAAGGCTTTCAAGCTAGTAAACCTAGAGCATTTATTGAGCTCTAGGCTCAGTGAGAGATCCTGTAATAGTAATAATAATAATAATAATAATAACAATAATAATGTAGAGAATGACTGAGAAATATACTCATTGTCAACCTGTGCCCTCTACACATACCATACACACACACACACATACACACACACACACAGGCCTAAGTGCATCAGCATGAATCACATGTGCATGCATACACAATAGATGTGTGAGGGTGTCTTTCTACATGAAAGGCAGTCTTTTATTTGTGAATAGTTAGTGAACGTCTGCTGGAAGTCTGTGGCAGAGTCTGAACCATTTTGACGAATAAACAAGGAAGCCCAGCAGGAACAATCATTTTGTTAATTGTTGATGTTTTGTGTTTCCAAACTGAGCCAACTTAAAAATCTGAGCTATGGCCCCACACATTTAAAACATCAAATAAGTATAAAGTGCAGTGAATAATCATTTCTGAACATATTATTTTTTTCCTATAATCATTTAAAAGTTTAAGCTCTCTGTTTTCCTAACTTCGGAAAGTCAAACCTCTGCTTTACTCTAGGAATTCTTTCCTGACCCCAGGCATGAGAGACTATCACTCGCTGGCTTAGTGACTGAATGGTCATTAAATAGACTGGTGGAGAAATGACACCTACAAGTCACGATGGGACAGTTTTCTTAAGACTGTACATGAGCAAGTGCCGTTGACCAAAGCAGAGACTGAGAGTACAGATGGTATAGCGGTAGCTGCCCATCACTCTGGCTGTGAACCTCTCTCAGAGTTCTCTTTGTTTCCAGTCCCTGATGATAATTCTCCTCAGCTACTCTCTCCTCATGCTGACAAAGAGGAAAAACAAAACAAAACACAGCACCACTTAACTTCTTATATAATCCATGCCCCCCCAACCCCCCACGAAAACCAGAACTCAAAAGGCCTTGATGTTTTTACCAATGCCACTCAATGTCAAGGACAGGAAATAAAAAAATTTTTTTACTTTTCAACTCAAATACAATACCCCTCATGAAGCTGCTGAAGAGAGAAAGAAAGAAAAAAAAAACCTAGAAATAGAAGATTTGGGGAATGTTTCAGGTGAGAGATACTCATCAAAATATTCCATTTCGCTAAAAATATCTCCAAGTTTTTCTTAGCACGAGTTTTTCTCCCAGCACTGAACTTCAAGGTGATTAATCTGTTTCACTCTTTTGTAGTGGAAGGAAGCTCTGAAGTCATCACAAAGGAGGTAGCTTTGGAGCTCTCCTGTGGGACCAAAGTCCCTGTGGGTGCGAGTCAGGCCAGAGGGGTGTTTCCTGAATGGAAACAGGACAGATGGGAGAGGGAGAGGAATAATGCAAATGACTGCATCCTCATTACCTGGCAACCAGAGTTTAGATCAAAGACCCAGGAGGTAACTTAGGCAAGCAGAGGAGTCCCTGAAGGCTAAGCCTATGTCAGCAAAAAGTCCTCGGTCTGCTGCTCTAGCACAGATAAATGAGGCCCTTTGTTTGGGAAGCTTAACCTTGTTGATGACAGCGGGGACTGACCTAGCATTTGGAGATGAAGAAGGACAGTGGAGAAGTTTGGTGTCTAGGGTGGGCTCCGACATCACAGCTCCAGTAGAGGAAAGATATGGACAGGCAGAGGCAGTATGATGGCAACAGGACTTTGGAGAGCAGGGTGACCTTGGTAACAGAATGCTAGGGAGCTGCAGGGCAGCAGAGGTTCCTCCTGGCCTCCTCCCTTAATGGTTTCTTCTCCTTGCCATAGCAGCCATAGCAATCTCCTGGGCCCAATTCCTCTCCTCGACAGGAGCAAAGTAGATGACAGCTAAGTCTGTTTCAAGTCCTGCCAAGAAAAACTGCAGGGTTAAGAAAATACATACACACACACAGACACACAGACACAGACACACAGACACACACACACACACACACAGACACACCCAGCTTAAAATATCATACTACTGGGTTGTTTTGTTTTTTTTTTTCATACATTTCCTGGGCACGTATACACACAGGGAAAGATTGCTTTTATTCAAATGGCTCAAGAATGTTCCCAGTCTATCAAGGCGTCGCTATGTTCTTAAGCTCTGTCACCAGCTGCTTCTGATCTCCTACGGGCCCCAGATTTATTTCCAAGCAGTCGATTATTCTGTTGGCCAATTACAACCCAAAGTACAGCACATAAAGCCACCAGGATAATCACAGGTTTGGGGCTGACCAGCACTGCTGGGCAGTTGGGCACACTAATTCACTGTGTTCCTGGCAGCCCAAATGTGTCCCCATAGGAGAAGAGGTTGAATTCCGGGCAGAAATATAAATGTGACCATCTGCAGAAAGATGATTTCCACGGTGGTGAGTTCGTCAACGTGCCCCACAAATCTGCCACCCATGCATGCAAAAGAAAGGAGTGGGAGAAAGCTTAACCAGGACTTGTGGAATGTCAAAATGATAAAAATTAATCAAAAAATAAATGCACACCACACACTTCCTAGAAAGGGACAGATAGAAATATCTTTGTATCATCATCATGATCATCATCATGATCATCATCATCATCATCACAGACTGATAGCCAAGACCCCAAGATCCCAAACGGCAGCACTGCTGAGGGGCCTAAAGGAGGATCTAAGGTCTACGTGGGCAAATAACGACTGTGACAGCAGCCCTTCACATGCTGTTCATTCAATCATGTTCATAAGAAGATGCAGCGACTATGCAGGTTCACGTCAGCGTGATGGACCACACACTAGCCTTTATCCCAGTGTTCAAGGAAAAGGTAGAATCTTCATTCAATTCAGGGCGAGTAACGTAGAACCGAACTTTTAGTTGCCATGTGTATTGAGCCTCTTGAGTTCGTGAAAACCCCCAAGTTTCTAGTTCAGATACAAAACACCATCTCTACAGGATACGAAGAAGACCTTAGCACATTCAAACACAATTCACCCGTTTTCTGAAGAGCCACCATGGGGCTGGGACCTTGCAGTCATATCCTGAACTGGGGGTAGAGGCAGGCCCTCACTGCTGCGGTAGGAATCAGGTCCGTATACTCTCCACAGTTCCCCACTTCCACTTTGGCCAAACCAACCGCACCTCTTGAGTTTCTCCACAAATTTCCTCCCAACAAGGTTGGAGGAAGCAACTCATGTGGTACACTGGGCAGGCTTTGCCAATAGTGACATCATTCCTCCAGCCAGCACCTGGGCATTCTCACCTCAGGCATCATGCCACACAACTAACACACTACTGAAAATGCAAAGGAGGAGGTGAGGTGAATTCTGGGGCTGATGGACAGACACAAGAAGATGAGGACATTTCTGGTGGTAATGAGTGGATACTGGCTGATATCCCTGTTGTCTGCACCCTGAGGGCTCTATAAACAGGCCTTAGAGCCTTCTTTTTGCTAGACCTCCCTCAATTCCAAAGGCCAATTCCTCACCTGCATTAACCAGGCCGAGTTCATGGTTACCACTGGGGAGGAGAAGCTGTGCGAAAAAATGGTTCAGTTCGATGTGAAGTTTTCAGAGAGCCAGTCTCAAAAGGATACCCCAAGGAGAGAAAGGGGTTCATGGGAAGAGAAGAAGCCCCAGTGGAAAGAATAAATAAGACAACTGCCACAGCTCTTGACAAAGAGATGGATGAATGTGAGCAGGAGCTAGCTGGCTACCCTTACCCCTTCCCCTACCTGCTCAAGAGTACCTCTGTGTTGGATGAGTTTAGGCATAAGTACTCTAATGATGTCACCCTCTCTGTGGACATAGTTTTGGGAGCACTTTGACAGGGATGGCTGGTCCCTGTGGTCTGGTGGGATCTGCTTCCCCAAAGAGCTCAGTCAGACCTTATGAGTTGTAAGCCCATCACAGAAATGTTCCAGAGATTGGACAAACTGGGGAAGAATGTCTTCGCTAGTATAATCCTCTTTGGAACTGAAAACAGCAGATCCATTTTTGGTGTTTAGATCTACTGAAACCAAACACTTGCCTTTCCTCTAAGTTTATATTGGCAAGTAGACTTCAAATCATATACATGGCAGAAGCTGGATCCTGAAAGCCAGGAGATCTCGACCCTGGTTTAAGAGTATTTTTCCTGGGATATTGCAAAAGAGGACCATAATTCATGTTTTTTGCATCTATATATTTACATGTACAATTATAGATCAGCATATTTCTTTTAAAAGATAACATGTGGATATTTACAATCAAAACTAAATACCCTCAGACATTCTGAGCCTTGAGGTTGACCAGCTGTCTTAGGGACACACACTAGAGAAGAAAGTGCTAGATCCATGGAAGGAATTGACGTCCAAATCTCTTAGGCATAGTTCCATGTGGGACTTTCTTCTTCACACATTTGACACAATTAGCTTTCATCAAATCGAGATATTAAACATACATACACACACACACACACACACACACACACACTCCACATTGATGATAACAAATGCTCATTATTTCTTGAGAGTCAATGGATCCCTTGGCTCTTATTTGTGATAGTCGGTAATAGGAAATTCTTCAGGACAATTGCAAGAAGTGGCCCTTAACTTCTTTAGAAATTTTTTCCACAGTGTGAGGATTCATTTCTAGGAGGTTTTTCTTTCTTTCCGTTAATATTCACACTGATGTAAAGGAGACACTCCAGGGTTTATGGAAACACACAGAGTGCTTTCCCTCAAAGTGAGACCCAATGTGAACGACAGGATGGAGAGATGTCTGCAACAGGATGGAGGGATGTCATCTGCAATAGGATGGAGGGATGTCATCTGCAATAGGATGGAGGGATGTCTGCAACAGGATTAGGAGGGGGAGAGCGTCCCTGTGTGCGTTTATTTTAAGAGAAGAGAGGAATTAACTTTAAGGGATTAGAACTGAGTCAATGTCAGAAAACAGCAAGGGTATTTAAGGGGAAATGAGGGAAAGGAACAGTCAGCCCTTCCTTTCTCCTTCCTACCCACCTCCTTTCCTTCCTTCCCTCCTTCCTTTTTCCCTCCCTTCCTTCTTTCTCTCTCCCCTCCCTACTTTTTCTCAACTTTCTTTCTTACCAGTCCTCTCAGATCTCTTTTGCTCCAAAGTATTTTTTTCTCCCTGAAAGTCTTTTTTAGCTAAGTAGGTAGGTAGGTGGGTAGGTGAATAGATGTTGTACTGGCTGTTTTATGTGTCAACTTGACACAGGCTGGAGTTATCACAGAGAAAGGAACTTCAGTTGGGGAAATGCCTCCATGAGATCCAGCTGTGGGGCATTTTCTTAATTAGTGATCAAGGGGAGAGGGCCCCTTGTGGGTGGTGCCATCCCTGGGCTGGAAGTCTTGGGTTCTATAAGAAAGCAGGCTGAGCAAGCCAGGGGAAGCAAGTCAGTAAGGAACATTCCTCCATGGCCTCTGCATCAGCTCCTGCTTCCTGCCCTGCTTGAGTTCCAGTTCTGACTTCCTTTGGTGATCAACAGCAGTGTGGAAGTGTAAGTAGAATAAATCCTTTCCTCCCCAACTGGCTTCTTGGTCCTGATGTTTGTGCAGGAATAGAAACCCTGCCTAAGACAGATGTAAATCTGTAAACTTGTTTAGGACTTGGCCTTGATTGCATATTTTGAGCACAGAAACCTCCTACCATCAGCACCATCTACCTACATGTAATCCCATGTCCAAGGTACCACCTACCTACATGTAATCACATGTCTAAGAATATCCTAAATTTTCCTACACTTCTAAGTAAAAAATGTAGAAGCAACAGTGTGGATAAAAATCCATACCTTGGAAACTTCAGTTTTTCAGGGAGTACAAAATTCAAGCTGAACAAGGAAGATGAAATATGATTCTGTCAGAAACGGTTCTAGCAGAATCAGGGCTGGAGTGAAAGTCCCAAGACATACACTGACGGCAAATTGATTCAACCAGACCTGGGCCCAGAGGAGTCAGGAAGCAGCCCGTGAATGCAGAACAATTCCAGACCACTGCTCACCCCACAAGAATGGCTGAGGTCAGGGTCTCCGAGGTCAGTTCTGGGTTCGGTCCTTGGAGAGGCAAGCAAACCACAGCAACTTTTCAAGTTGTAGTCTTTATGGTCTTTGCGGAGACACAGCCAACATCAGCCAGGGGGCTGTTTACCGACAGTGTCTTCCGGCACCTCCTTCAGAAACGACTGTAGAAACCCCTGCCAAAACTTACATGAGAAGCAAAGAGAGGAGACTGAGTGTAGCCATGTAAAACATGCCCCAGTCATTTCGTAACCTCCAGCTCCTTGCAGATGGCTGCTGTGGAAGAAATGACTGCTTACAGAAAACAGAGCCCAGGAATCCATCCAGCCACCAGAAAGAAAGCAGAGTGAAAATTATTCACTGCGCTCTGAAACTCACAGCGATGCCTTGCTCAGTCCGAGCTCTACAGTGTCTAGGAATAAAACCTTCACAGAGAGGAGGGAATGGGGTCAGGGGCAAGTACAGGTCATTGGGGAAGGCATTCAATGTCAAAAGGGGCACACTATATTAAAGTAGAGATCTACAGACTGGAGAAGCCAAAATTAGTACATCTCACATACCCGACAGAGGTGAGGGTCTGGGTTCTGGAAGGAACCAAATACAAGGTCAGTTGCCAAGGTAGTAGCAGAATCCATGGAAGTTGGCCTTCATCAACCCATCTGTTCAAAGCTGGGCCTTGGGAGCCTTGGGAGCCTTGAAACCAATTCTCTAGGGGTCATCCTTATCTCTCCTTCACATTGTTTTCCAGAACAATTTGGTGTGTCACTCCTACACACAGACCACCCTGCTTCCCCTCCCAGCTGCCTAGGAACACATAGAAATGCTCTCCTTCTCAGTCTACTGGACAACCCTTTCTAAAGCCATGGAAAAAGGGTCATGGAGATAGTTTGAGGTAGTTCCTTGGTCTTATTAGTTGTTGGCACCCTTGCTGTCTGCTACACCCTGTAGGGTTTAGACAGCAGCATACATCAGGGTAAAACCTGAGGTGGCTGGTTCCAACACTGACCACCTGACATTTGATTTAATACCTAGGTGCAGTAGCAGTACAGTCAGCATTCATGGAACATTAGGAGGAATACATACACATCACACACACACACACACACACACACACACGTGCCATACACACATGCACATCAATCCCCTTTACTTGCTCATTATCAAATTGACCTTTCTCCTGGAGGAAGTTTTATTAACAGAATTTTGGACTTTACATTCAGAGCTAAACTCTCAAAGGATTCCAAATTCATCTCAACAATCAATCTTCATCTTCTTCCTCCTCCTCCTCCTCTTTCTCCTCCTCCTCTTCCTCTTCCACCTCCTGTTCTTACACACTCTCTCTTATTCTTCCTTCTCCTCTGTTTACCCTTCCTTCTTCTTTTCCTGCCCTTGCATTTCTTCTTTATGAAAGCCAAGAAGTCAGTTACTAAGCCCATTTTACAGACAAGTAAACATAGGCCTCAAATGATTAAGGAATCTGCCAGGATACACAGCTAAGATATATATTCTGAAACTTCAGGATTTCAGATTAGGCCCGCTAACTGTATAGAAGAATGTCAGCTACCAACAAAACATATCACTACCTTCTGAAAGATAGATTTTTAAGAAAGGCTGGGGGTTATAAAGAATTGCATTACATTCATTCCACAAATATCTACTGAACATCTATGTATCAGGTGCTGAAAATGTTCCAGCTAGCACAAGCTTTGGACCTACGTAGTTTTGTTCCCACTGTTTCTCTAGTTACTACTCATCTTATCATCAAAAGAAGAAGCTGATATGCGTATTGTGTCTAGGGTATTCCAAGATTCTGGGTTAATACGCATATCAATAGATTTCCAAGAAGATGGAAGGAGAGACCCCTGGTCCTGGAAAGACTGGATGTAGGGGAATGCCAGGACAGAGAAGCGAGAGGGGGTTGAATGGGGAAAAGAGGGAGGGAAGGGGGCTTATGGGACTTTCGGGGAGGGAGGAAACGGGAAAGGGGAAATGATTTTGAATGTAAATAAAAAAAAAACTTAGAAAATAAAAAAAAATTAAAAAAAAAAAAAAGAAGAAGAAGAAGCTGCTGAAAATGCTATTCAAGGCAACCCGGAAAGCAGGTTCTTTTCAATATCTTTAGAGGAAATAACACCACGTCCCTTTAGCATTTCCTAGGACTCTCAAGGAACCATTTGGGGACAGGCAAGAGGCTAGAGGAATGGGTGACTGGGGCCTCGAAGGAACACACAGCACAAAGTCAGAGGGGCTGTTTCTGTCCTAATATCAGAGAAAGGTGACCTTTGCATGTCTTTCTTCCCTGTCAAAAAGGGAGGGCTGAAAGAGCGGTATGTATATTCTTGTCCCTTCTTTACCTGGGTAAGCTGGAAGAGTCATGGCCGTCCCTAACACTCAACACACCCTCAGAGATAGCAGGTTGCTCCTAACACTCAACACACCCTCAGAGATAGCAGGTTGCTGAGTGCGGCTCACACCCATAGGCAGACACCCTAGGTTCCAGGCAACAACTTCAGGTAGTCCCACCCATGTGGTGCAGAACCAACAGCCCCTTCTTCCCCCTCCGCTGAATCAGCCAGGCTAGAAGGATCCAATGAGGACGGTTATAGACGCTGGAGATATTTGGTTTAACTTGGCACCACAAAGGAAATAACAGTAGTTCAGGGAGAGAATAAAAATGAGGAGTTGGCAGAATAAAGGTGATAAAAATAGATTTTCCAACTCCGCAAAGATGAATCATTTTGCCACGGGGATTCGTGAAGCTGTTTCAGTTTGGTTTTCGATCCAGCCCCATAAATCTGATGAAGAGAAATTTCCCTCGATAACCAGTGCCATGAAGTGTTCAGCACTCAGACAGTTTTGACAGGGTTTTATTAGAAAACCTCTCAGGGTTTTCCATGCCTGCTATAAATATATAGATTGTGACGGGCAAGGACCAGTCGGGAAGGTAGCCCTGGAATACAGAACCACTGCTTTTTCCCCCCTGGCCAGTTTTTTCCTTGATTCTTTTTGTTGCCAGAGAAGGAGATTTGTACAATGCATAGCAAGGCAGCTGAGACAAGACAAGAGCGCGAGAGAGGACTCAGGTGAGAGGTACCTCCTGAATACGTAGCCACATCCCTTCATGGCACCAAATGCTGCAGTGTTGGGGTCAGTCTTTAAAACATAGCAGGGCTGCTCCTCGCTCACAAAATCCTTAATATCCTCTTGAGTTGGTCAAATTATACATCTGTGTTTTAACTACATATCCGTAAAGAAAAAGACAATATTCTGCTTAACAGATAAAGCCTATTTACAGTGACTGAAGGCAGGAGAGGTGTAAATAGTGAAAACCCATATCAAAGACTAAGTGATGGAAAATTGGTCAATTGAAATTACTTTAGCCATATCACGGACTCATCAAAAGTAATGTTTTAAACCAAACGTAAAAATCCGCATCGCCTCCTTCCTTCTCCCCTGGACATCGATCATAAATACTTTCCAATAACGGATTTACTCACCCCAGCATGTCCTCATCCTCTGCACTGAGTTCCAGCAGACCCACACAGGGAGGTGGGAGATGCAACTCCCCTCCTGTGAGCCCCTCACTGTAGCCCAGATGCTCCTACATTCTCTGTCCCAGCAAGATCCTCCTCACTATCACAGAGCCCTGCTCAGAGCAGAGCAGGCAGGGCTACAACAGCTGGAAGGCTGATGTGGAGGGGATGAAGTGTGAGAGAACTGACTGCCACACCTATTGGGAGGGGAGCTGGGGATTCTGATCCCTCCAAGGAAGAGGAGGCAACATCCCCAGAGCTCCAGACACCCAAATACGATCCTAAAAAGAGAACATGGTGGCAGCCTGTAACACACCGAAGGCTTGCAATACTGTCAGCCATTCTGGAACTGAAATAAGTGTGACTGGGCATAAGGCTTCAAGTTCCAACTCTGAGACAAACCAGCTGCAATGTCCCGGGCCAGTTATCACCTTCTGAGCCTCAGTTTCCCCATTTATAAAATGATAGTGTTGTTAAACAGGTAGAGGGCTTCTAATCCTGCAACCATGAAAATAAACACAAGTTTAAGCAATAATAAACACTGCTAGGATTTACTGAAAACATATTGCATACCATCCACCATTATCTTAGACATTTAATGTGTGTCAGCTTGCTTGGTCCCACAATGCTGAGATGAGATTTATTTGCTTTATTTTATAGACGAGGAAACTATCACACTCTCTCTGTGAATCCCCGTGAACATAAAAGATCATCATATCCACTCACTGTTTTGAATTTAAATGGTGGCATTTAATCTCTATGCCTGAAATTGAGATGACATCTGAGAATGGAATCCAGCCCTGTTGGGTGACTAATGTGTTTACAGTCTCTGCTGGTGTAACTCTGAGATACCAGTATTTATGGTTATAGTCGCTCGCGCTACTGCAGAATCCATTTTCCACCTGTTGTTTTTTATTAAAACTCCATACAGGCCATGAAATATTTCTTTGTGCAGATTCTAAAAACAGGGTCCTGAAATATGTGAACTGAAATTCTGTGTGTGGATTTACTGTTTGGAATTTTCAGGTGCCATAAAACACAGTGTTTACGACCAATCTATCACTTATAAAAGTTTATTAGATTGATAGGCTGGCAGACTCTCTGGTATCCTGCCATTTATTGACACCAATATATCCTATGGTAGGCTGGTGTTTAGCACTTATTAATAACTTCTGTGTTTCCAGTGTTTCCTTGCATTACATCTTCCTTTGTCATTATCAGGGTTATTGTCATTTACCCTACTTTTTAAATAAAATATTTATTTTAGAGAGTTTCTTAAATCTACTGAAGACTTGCAAAAGGAAAAGATAGCTAAGACCCCACATCTCAATGCCTAGAATCACCATAGCAACTGGCAAGAGATGCTGGCCGGAAACCAGCATCTGGGTTTAAGCTCTTGATACCATCAAGGATAGCATTACATTGTCATCGGGTCAGGCCTTACCCTGTTTCTGAAACTTGCTTTTTTTTTTTTTTAAATGATCTTGGCAGCCATGAAAAGCACTGCCAGGAATCTTGTAGAATGTTTTTCCACTTGACTTTGCTATTCTTTCCCTCATGGTTAGCCATGTGAGGAGGACCATTAAGGTTACATCCTATTTTTACTGTATCCCTCACACTGCTTTTGTTTTAATTTTTTTTTTTAACTTCATATGGGGGTGGGGAAGGTTGTCTGACTACGCTTTCCAGGATGGTCTTGAACTCCTGGCCTTAAGTGATCCTCTTGCCTCCTCTCCTTGGGTAACTACGACTACAGGGCTGTACCACCATGCCTATTAGTCATCATATTTTTTAAAAAAACTTTATATTTAAGTCGAACAGAAGCCTTAAGGCAGTGGTTCTCAACCTGTGGGTCGCAATTCATTTAGAGATCAAACGACTCTTTTACAGGGGTCACGTATCAGATATCCCTACATCCAGACGTTTACATTATGATCCATAACAGTAGAAAAATAGTTATGAAGTAGCAACAAAAATAACTTTATGGTTTTGGGGGTCACCACCACATGAGGACATGTATCAGAGAGTCACAGCATTAGAAAGGTTGAGAACCACTGCTTTAAGGTAGGCAAAATTGAACTCTAGAGAAGCAAGTTAAGTATCAAGGTCTTTACTCAGTTATCATGTATTTTACACTGCTGAGAGGGTGAAAATGAGAGAAATTAATGTTCACATCCATTTTTAGGTCAACATAGAACCAAGCTTCTAACAGGAAGCCACTTAATGATTAGATAGGTGTCTAGAAATTCTTTTGAAACATTGGCCAAGACAAACTTCCTGAGAAAACAGTCTCAGAGGAAGACGCACTGGAAGGGCGATGTTATCCCAGCCAAGCATGGCCTGCTGCTTGTATGGTGCTTTCAAGTGGGTAGGGACATGTTTTTGTTCTTGTCAAACTGTAGAAACCCATGAACTCGAGTGGAAAGTCCATTATACAAATTAGTTCCGCAGAAATTTCCTTATGTAGGCTGTAACTGTGAAAGACAGGTAAGACAAAGACCAAGACATGTGTCCCGGTTCTTGTATATTTTTCCTCACAGATCCTAATTGAAGCTTTTATTCCCAAAAGGGAAGAGCAAGGAAGTGATGTAATGTCACAGGCTGCTGAACTCTGCCCAGGGAAAGATAAGGGGAAAACAAGTGAGCTCTTTCTTCAAAGAAAGGTTTGGGTCCACCTCCGCCCCAAAAACAGGAAGAAGAAAAAAACCTAAGAGAAGATTAAAAAAAAAGACCAAAACAACAACAATAACAACAACAACAAAACCTTACAGAACTTCTATATATAACTCCTGTCTTTGTGTGGACACAAAATGATCATGAAAACATGTTAGGAAAATAATCTATAATGCACAGAGAGGCTATCAGACGTCAGCCAGTGACTCCAGTCACTTAACACACATGGGTAAGAATTTAGGTGCTTGGCCGGCTTACCCACTTTTATGGGTTAAATTGTATCCTCCATAATATCCTCCTAACCAACTCCTTGTAACTCAGAATGTGACAGTATTTGACTTTAAAGAAGTCATTACATTATAGGAGATCATCTATGTGGACCCTAAGCCAAGCTGTGATGGTGTTCTCCTAAAAAGTGGAACTGCAGACACAGACAAGCATGTAAAAAAAATTATAAAAGATGACTACTCATAAGAAATTAGGCCTCATCCCAGCTTGGATCTTGGACATTCAAGTCCCTTCAGAATTATGAGAAAATGCATTTCTGTTGCTCAAGTTACCCATTGCATGACATTTGTCGTTGTAGTAGAACAAATCAACACACTCGCCTTCCACTAACAGTAAAAATCAAGGGATAGCAGCACTGAGATCATGAGCCGGGTGGGTACTACATAACAAGTTGTCAATCAAATAGGTGAAGGACTTTCAAAGTCTCCATCTGGCATGCATGCTTTCAAAGCTAAGTTCAGCACTTAATGGCTTCTCCTATGTCTCTCCTTTTTCTTGCATTCCTTCAGGACTGCTCAAACACACCCAAAGATAAAACCACAATTAGGAGGAGGGATTCAAAGTTTGGTTATAGGAAAAGAAATTAATTTGGTTTTGTGCATACTTAAGCGAAAAGATTTAATGTCATAATTTTTCATTCATTAACGGAGTCCAAACTTTCTCATGTTCCCCCTGAGTACCAATCTAACATGTTCTTTACCCTGCCAGACATCTGCACATGACCGTCTCTTAGAGACAGACAAGTCGGTATGTCCAAAACAGAATTGATCTTTGTCTTTGGAACCCATTTTTCATTCCCCTGTTCCCATGATTCCTATTAAGAACATTAGCATCCTCCAAGTTTCTCAGGTCCAAAATATGAATGTCATTTTCGTAGCATTATTTATTGTATTTTACCAAGTCCAACATGTACATATTTTTAACATCTGAAGTAAAGTTGCATCTTTCCAATGCTGGTGCCTTACCATCGTGTCATAATTGAATTGGCAGGTGTTTTTTATTAGCTAGACTCTTACAGATGGTATGTCTCATAAAATGATGGCTTACTGTGTTTGGAGACAAATTCTGTCTTCCCATGTCCATTCTCCTTGGCCCTTCATCTAGGCTTAGGTGTGCAGTTCTTATTGGGATTTCTTGTCTCCTAATCAACTGATGCTTGGTTTCTTCCCATAGCTGGCTTCCCACACTTGTAAGTGCTTAAATCTGAAATGTCTCTCCAGAGTTCATGTGTTCAAAGTTTAGTCTCCAGTGAAGTAGTATGAAGAGGTGAACCCTGAGAGGTGATTGGATCATGAGTATGCTATCCTATACATTGATGAAGTCATCACTGAATGGGTTATTAGGAAATGAGGCCTAGTAGGTGAAGACAGGTTACTATAGATGTGCCATTAAAAGAAATGTTTTCTCCAGTCTCTTCTCTGTCTGCTTGCTTCTTGGCTGCCATGAAAATAGGTGTCTCCTCTGCCACACACCCCTACTTCCATAACTCTGCCCCCATCAAGCCCCAAGTAATGGAATGGAGCCAGCCAACCTTGGACTGAAATCTATGAAACTGAACCACAATTAAACTTTTTTTCCCTGTAGGCTTTTTGTCTCTGGTATTTATTCACAGTGATGGAAAGCCAGCTAGCCACACATAGCTGCAGAGTAATCTGCAACACAGAAGTCCTTTGCTTTCAGTAAGTCTCAGTGCATGGAAAGGAGACCAACTCCACCTAGATGGGATTTCTGGCCTCAAGGTGCTCATTCGAATTCACTTTCCAAAACAGTGACTTTTCTCAGAGACCCTTAGCTCCAGATAAGTCATATAGGAATACTGGCCACTCCCAGATAGCATCTAAGGTCTTCTGGTTTGACCTTATTATACATTCCCAACAAGAAGATCCTTAATACAGCTCCACTGTGTCTTGTGTTCATGGGAGCGCTGGTGACACCTCATCTTTTCAAAGCAAGTCTTGCTCTCAAGTCCACACACCTTCCTTACTCATCCTTGCATATTAGACTTCATTGGCGCTCTACAGCTTACTCAGTTAGACTTGTTTCTTCTTTGCCTCCTAGGAGGAGGATTCCTAAAACTTACAGGTTATGTCTTATATCAAAAGCAGATGTGTACTTGGAAGGCAAGAAAGAACAAACCATCTCTTTTTAGTGCATGTGAAACACCCCCCCCCCACACACACACACATACAATGACAAGGAAAGAATACCAAAAAAAAACCAAACCCCAAACAACAACAACAAAACAAACAAACAAAAAAAACCCCAAGGAACTAAGTTGGATTCATACAGGAGGCTGTCCCAGGAAACTAATCTTTAAAGTCCTAAGACCCTATGGTCATGTCTCTTGAGGTAAATATTTGGGGATTTCTACCCCACCTTAGATCATTTAGTTCCCAAATAAAAGACAAAAAACTTTTATATTTATAATAAACCTTAAAGCATTAGAGCTGGGCAGATATCAGTCCTCTATGGTATTTTGTCTATTTCTCTACCAATAATCCCAAGCTATTGCTTGCCATGTTACTCCTGGGCTGATCTACACCAACTGGCTGGCCCTCATGGTCAGGTGCTCACAATAGACCTACCCCATGTCACCGCCTTTTCTCTCCCTGTGGTCTCTCTCTCCCCCCTCTACCTGTGACTCCCCAACCAGGTAACTGAAAACCCACCCACCTCCATTCCCTCCAGTAATTGGCCGTCATCATTTTTTTTCAACTAATGGTTTTAAATTAAGGAGCAAAGTTTGCACAACAAAAGCTGGTCTACTTGAGAATTCACTCATAGCAACAGATCAAACCTCAACACATGTCTTGAGAAGAATAAGAATATTTACAGGTTACATATGAATATTCCCTCAGCTTACAAAGGGAATAAGTCCTGACAAACACATCATAAGTTGAATTAGCACATTGACCTCACCAAACAGCACACCCAGGGACATGGCACACAGGAGTGTGTGAGTATGATGTTCACTTCTGTGTAGCTGACTGGAAGCTGTGACTCCTGCTGCTGTCAGGACTTGGAAAGCCATACTGTCCATCACCAGTCCAGAAAAATATAAAGGAATAGATTCTACTGAAAGGACATCACTTTCACATCAAGGTAAAGTCAAGAGATGATGAGCCAAGCCAGGCGGAGAGTGTATGCACAATGATTTCAGCCCCTGTAACAGGTAGAGTCTGGCAACTCCCCAGGATCCTTCCTGGTATTCAAGTCTTTACATACTCTCCTTCCCTGAAGTGTGGGGCTGACTCAGTGTATCGCTTTTAATTACATGTATGGCTGAAGTGATGGACTGCCACTTCAGAGATCAAGGCATAAAAGACAAGAACTTCCACCTTAAGCAATTGTGCTCTCTCATCCTCCCCTCACTCCTTCCTTTCCCCTCCCTCTCCCCCTCTTCATCTCTCTCACCTTCCTTCCCTCTCCCTCCCCCTCTCTCTTTCCTTCCTTCCTTCCTTACTCAAGTTCTTAACCCATGGAAATTATGTGATAACCAATGTGGTTTTAAGCTACTAAGTTGGGTCAGCAATTTGTTACACAACAGTGGATAACTAATACACTCTCAGAAACAAGAAAACCCACATCGAGATCATATGTGCAGGGTAAGTATAAGGAACAAAACTTCTTATCAAGTCTTCTGTCAAAAAACTGGACAAGGAGACTAGTGTGTTGGTGTGATCTAGGCATTATCGAATAGCAGCTAAAAGCTGCACGCACACAGCACATGATGATGGATGCTGCTTTTATGTTTGTATGGCTAATTGGAAACTGTATCTCCTGCCACTGTCAAGATGTAGAATGTCATACTGAATATCCTCATCCCAGGAAAAGATCAAAGTATAGAGTCTACTGAACAAGCATCACTTTTATACTATGGTAAAGTTAAAAAAAATTAGTGAACCAAACCAGCCCTCAAATGTATATACAACTCTGTTATCTCCGGTGACTGGCAGATTCTGATAGCTACCTCCCCTTCACTAGTCATTAGACTGCTCCTCTAACCTATCTAACTCACTGTGGAAAAAAGACGTCATCAGTTGACACACCACATTCATTATGTAGCCATATCTTTTGGGTTGGGTCATAACTTAAACATAATCTGGTTCCTGAAGAAACATGGATGGGAGAGATAAAATTTAGACTCTTAGCATAGGCCAGGAAGGGCCTGAAAAAGCCTCTGTTATCACGTGCTTGGATTCCATTCCATACGCATCTGAGAGCTTTGTAAAAGTATAGGAAAAGATGAGGCCCAGAATGGCTTGCACTTTTACACAGAGCTAATTGTGGAGATGTTACAAGCAGCACACAGCCAGAAATGACCTGGGAGACATCAAATAGACTATCCCACTCCCCAGTTCATGTTCTAGCCTTCAAGTTAACATAAGGCTGAATGGACAAAAAAAAAAAAAAAAAAAAAAAAAAAAAAAAAAAACCAAAAAACCAAAGCAAAACAAAACAAAAAAAACCCAAACTCACATTTTTTGTTGATTTTTCCCTCTACGGTCTACACTCTTTTATGTATAAAACTAGCAAAATGCTAACAACCATCCGACTGCAGTTTAGCCTTGGCATCAACCTTGACAGCAGCACATTGAGCATTCCTTCTGTGTACCATGTGGGAACACAAGCAAGGCTTCTCATACCGTGCCAGGGATGGGGATAAAAGAAGATGTGTCATGAAATCCAGTTCTGGCTGAGCTACTCCACAAGATCTATTCATTTCCCTCAGTGAAACATACTGCCTTCGCAAAGAACAGCCGGTTAACCGGTTCTCACTTGTCTCTCCCACAAAGAGCCTGGCCATCAGAGTTGCCCAATTGCATCACGCAGTGACGATCCATAGCAGGGCTGCAGGCACAAGACACCAGGATGGGGTTCCAAGCCAACTCTCCTTCCCCATCTAGAGTGGGGGTGCTAGGCCTTCATGTCCCTATGTCTTTGTTGCTCCAACTCCGAATCCCCAATTAGGACAGCTGTGCCTGGCTAGGGTGACGGGCACTAGGAAAGGCTAACCATTAGCCATAGCAGCAACAAACATAAGAAAGAAAAAAGGCAAGAACTAGAATATGAGTCTGTACAGCTCTGGTTGCTGGTAGGGAAAGGCTTAGAGGAAGCTGATATGCAAAAAATACATGCGTGCATGAGACAGACTCGGGGTGTGTGTGTGTGTGTGTGTGTGTGTGTAAATGCATGCATGTGCATATACCTGCATATGAATGTGCATGTATGTGCAAACAGAAAGGAAAAGAAAGATTGAATTTTAGGGAGCTCTGTTGCATGCTGTGAGTGAAAAATTATGATATTTTTAAAAAGTAAAGTCTTTAGCAAAACTTGCTGATATTTAAAACATCATTTTATGTGTATGAGTATTTCCCTGCACATATGAATGTGCACAGTGTGCGAGCCTAGTGTGCATGGAGGCCAGAAGAGAGGCCAGATTCCCTGGGACTAGAGTTACAGGCAGTTGTAAGCCACCATGTGGATGCTGGGAGCTAAAGAAGATTCTCTATAAAAGTCAGCAAGTGCTCTTAACCACTAGCCACCTCCCCAGCCCCAGCAAAGATTTTTAATGCTCTCATCTTGTTATGAGTTGTCAGCAAATACTTTGCTGACTATGATTCCTGAGATGTGGCCACATGGAGCTTGACTTAAAAGAGCTGACAAGAACATTTCATTTATAGTCCATAATTCCCTGCCTTAAATTCATTCAGTGAACACATCTGAAAGGAGAAAGGTGATGGTCTCCTAAAACCACTGAGGGCTCCTTGGAGGTCAAGGCTTCCAAACAAATGTTTAGCGTCTTGTATTCAGGTCTACACCATGAGACCTGGAGGAGTCAGTGTGACATGGTAGAAAAGCAAGTGCCTGAAGCTGGGTTAACCCAGCTTTAATTTTAACCGGGCCTCTTACTGACTGGAGAGAAAGACCACAGAAGACTGAGTGGATTGTGGTGGACACACATAAAATGATGTGTGTCCAGCCAGGGGCCGACAATGATGACATCTCAGTGTGAATGTACAGATTAAGAAGCCAGGCCACTGCTGCCGCTGGCCCAGAACAGACATTTAATACGTGAGTGTGAGCGTACTGATACCCACACCCCTGGTTTTCTCACTGTCTGCTCTCCCTCCCTTGTAGCCTAAAATAATGACTTTAATTGGATTAGAGTCAGAAGCAAAGACCTTGCTCAAGCTAGCATATAAGATAACTTGCTGGAGGAGAGTGAACATTCTAGAAACTGTGAGAGAAGTGATAGACTATCCACATCCAACACAAGGCATTCATAAGAATGGTCTGGGTACATGGGAGCTCACCTCCAGGTAGGTTCTATGGGAATCTTCTCATTGACTGGTGGACATCCCAACACTTAGGGGGTTCAAATTTATCATCTTGTCCTCTTCCTAAAAAGATGAAGTTTGAATAATTGTTCTCAACAGCTTCACAAACCTACCTTTTGTCTAAAACAATGTGTTTAATCTTCTCACAGCCTGGAAATCTCTCCAGCCCTTTCATCATGTGCCCTGCTCTGACCTCCCTCAAACAAAAAGCCTTCAACCACTCCACAGATGCCTTCCGAAAGCTTCCAGCAGTCTGCAGAGTTTCTGGAAACTTACATTTCAACTGCTCCAGGAATCTCAGCTCTAACCAAATTTAAAATTGTATCTTTGGTTAAAGAAAAAACATATCCTTTTATGAAAAATAATCATTTCTGAGTAGGTTTAAGGTGACTAGATGGTAGTCTTTGCCTTTCCTCTTGCTCAAAGTATTAAAATAACTTGTCATTCATCTGCCATATCTTCAACTGGGAATAAATGAGTTGATAAGAGAAGATGGGCTAAAACTCAGCAACTATTTCAGTGTTTACTGTTTGTCTAATCTGGGGCAAATAACCAAATAAGTCCCCCATTATATCCCATGTCTTTATCTGTAAAACATGTGTAACTACAATGTCTTTCCACCTGTGAGATTTTTCCTTCAGATCAATTTCATCCTTGTGGTCTCAGATGCTAAGTCATATGAATACTTTCAGATAGCTGTTAGAAGGCTCAGGAGCTGGGGCAGCATCCCCCAAGTAGCATCTATTTCTAGTTACTTTTCTCATATGCATATGTAAATGGCTGTCAACATATAAATCTCAGTGACCAAAGATTAAGCTTGTAAATTCCCACAGTGAACAAGGTTTTGCGGTGAAAGGGCTTTCAACATCCTTTCTAATGACCACTAACTTTAACTTCAGGATATGACTCGATTGCACAATACAGTCAAGCTGACAGACTGAGGGGACACTTAAAAAAAAATCTTGGTAGGCCAAGCCCTGAATTTGAGGACTTTTTTCTCTGGCAGCAGCAAACAGTCTCACTAACACCTACAGAAGAATGCAAGCATCTGTAGGCAGTCACCACGCAGCTTCAGATGTCAAGGATCGTTACAGAAGGAACCCAGACCTGTATCCACAGTCTGTGTGAGTTCTTGCCAGGAAATGGTTTTCAACTACTTTGTTTTAACACCTTCACCCCTGAATTCTCTAAAACCACAGCACAAGAGGTAAAATACACCTATTCATGCCTCTGTGACTCTGCATGTGTTTGTAATTCTGGATTGGTATGTGAAAACACAATTTGCTATTTATCTTCAGGTTGAACAGCTGGGCCATCTTACTGGACTGATTTCTCAACACCAAGCCAGTAGGACACACATGCACACAAATACACACAAATAAGCAAACGCCCATACATAATATAAATAAGCACACAAAGACACACACATATAAATACACAGACACACAGTCTCTGTTCCTGTCTCTGTCTCTTTCAGTTCTCTCTGTCTCTGTGTCTCTCTGTCTCTCTCTGTCTGTTGTTTCTCTGTCTCTGTCTGTCTCTGTCTCCCTCTCCCTCTGTCTCTGTCTCTCTCTCTCTCTCTCTCTCTCTCTCTCTCTCTCTCTCTCTCTCTCTCTCTCTCTCCAGAAAATCCTCCAGCCATACTTCTCAGGAAATCTGAGATCAATAGTTGGCTGGTGGTCTACCAGCTCCCTGGCAACATACATACAAACCTGGAAGTCTTCAGGAACATTTAAAGCATTCCCTGAATTTTCCTTAGTGTCATGACTGTGCTGAGGTTTCTCCATCTTGTATTCTCCCTGAGGCAGTTTCAGGCTAGAATTTAATCTCCATGGTGGATCCAGGTCTGGGTTCCTTCTGTAATGATCCTTGAAAATTAACTAGCTCTATTCTAAGACACTGAGGCCAAGATGCCCAGCTAACTTAGCTTCTCTGAAACTGCCTGCTTGTATAAATCTCTCTCTCCAACCATCTGCTTGTCTTAATTTCTGTTAAACTTCTTGCTTGCACAAAACTCCTGCAGCTGCTGAGTGAAATACCAGGTTGTGGTTTTGCTTTTAAAAGCCCCTTACTCTAAACACTAGATAGTACACTTGGGCGGAAATACCTGAATGTAGTTAGAGTCAGCTAGAATAAATACTTTCAATTGGCTATAAACTGTGTCTGGGTGGTCATCTCTGGGAGTCCCCAAAATAATATGAAGAAGAAGAAAATATTATTTGAAAAATATACTTAACCCAAGGGCAACAACCTAGAAGATATTGCTTATTTGGAATCGTCTACAAAACAGAATTTTCTTTGAATCTTCATCTTTGTGTCAATAAGGAAACTTGCAAACCTACCCAAACAGTTACAATACTACCATAACATCTGTATATTTAATGAATTTTGTGCCTACATTTGGGCTTGCTCATTATTTCTTCTGAGTGGTGATTTCTAATGTAAAACTATGACAACTGATGCCATTATCAGTATGTTTGATCACAGCTAAATAACATTTAAAGCCACATTGTCTTATCATGAATACTAAACCATTTACAGGCCTTCCATTTCAAACTATTACCAACATCTTACTCTCTAGGGTATATTTAAACAAAGTTGATGTTTGTTTTTCTCATGCTTTAACATATTTTCTCCTATGTCAGGAGTTGTTATCCATATTCTGTAAAGAATAATATAAACAGACTACTCACACTCCAGGGTTCACACAGGTAGTTCTGTTTTTGTTGTGATTGTGAACTCAAATGGAGGAGCTTTAAATGGTAAACATGCTTGGCTCTAAATGCTTGGTGTGCATAAAACCTTGGGTTGAATTTAATGCATCTTCTGTGGGAATGGCTTTATTTATTTAATAATAACTCACCTGCCTCTGCCTCCTGAGTGCTAGGATTAAACGTTTGTACCACCTGGTTTCACACAGGTAGTTTTATGTTAAATCTTGGTAAATAAACAGGATTTGTCAAAGAGTAGAAGGACAGCATCATATACCCAAGAAGTATTTTAAGAAATGGTGTCCTGTCTGGGAATGAACAATGCTTGAGGAACATGGAGTTGACGGTAACTATCCAGGCAAGAGACAAGGGCATCTTGCTCTAGGGCAGTGGCCAAGGAAATGCAGACAAGCAGATAAGAGAGACTGGACAAAGTTGCCAAATGACTTCTCAGCATAGCTATGGTGCCTGCCACACAGTTCCAAGTGGGAGGGACTGGTCACTGAACTCTGATTTGGATATGTTACCCTTGAGGGACCAGAGTGCTTTCAGACAGGGGTCCCTTAGATGAATAGAAGACACTTGGGTGGAGCTGTCCAACAGTCTGATAAACAGACTGTGGAACAGTCCTAGACAGATGTCCAGGTTCAATGAAGAAGAGAGCACCTGGTAAGGAATGCTATGGGGAGCTGAGGTCAGAAAGTCAGTCTAGCGTGTGAGCATAGACAGAAGGGACCAGTACAAGGAGAGCACTTCAATCTATATTAACAAATCGAATAAAGAGAAAACTGTGGTTCTTTTTCCTGTCAGGACTTCAGTTTTCTTGAGCATTTGGAAATGCTAATCTGAAGGCAATTGGAGGGAAAGATTTGGCCACATTTATAGATTAGGAAATCATTAACCAATGGTTTAGTGAGTGTACTTAGGAAAGCATTTTCTAAATGCTAAACTACCACAAGGTAATTTACTTAATACTTAACATGAAAATATTAAGTACGGTTATAAGATAATAATTTAGTAAAAAAGATGTAAGTGAGAAAGAATAAAAAACAAGCAGGGAAACATCAGCAAAAAAGATCCAGAGGAGGAGGAGAAATAGAAACCAAATACATAGGCAGGAACGCAGCTAAAGTCCCTTTGCTTCCATTAAATTGACTGATGTGCAAAGGATGGCACTTGATCTGTGGTAAATGACAGCAAAATGGGACTGGAAGATGGGCCAAAGGATCGGAGTGTTTGCTCTGCAAGCATGAACACCTGAGTTCAAATCTGTAGCACTCACATAAAAAGCCAAGCATGGTCTGCACACGCCTGCAAACACCGGCATGCTCCAGGTTCAGTAGACACCCTGCTTCAAAGCAATAATACAGAGAGGAATAAAAAAGACACCCAAAGTCCTATTCTGGCCTCCTTATGTGGGCATGCACACACAGATATTCATAAGCATGAACCATATAGCACACACTACACCTACCATTAGCCCCCCCCCAAGAAAGAGGAAGTATCAAAATAAATGCATGTACTCAAACCTGTAATTTTACTAAGATGATTCATGAGTCACATTTGCGATTAAGGTATCTCATTCCCTGTCCCTTTAGCTACTGTGTATGCACACACTGTATGCAGAACTGTATGCAGCTCATGAACTTTGCCCGGGGCCTCCTTCACTTTGTGCTTCAACTTGTTCCTGGGACACTAAACCCCAAAGCTTCAAGGTCAGCAAGGTCAGAGGCTGCCCCAGGCTCAAGGCCAAACAGACATAGAATAGAACAGTCATAAAAACCATAGCTTCAACATCTGGAAGAGATGGCTTTAATAAAAAGTTCTAAAATAATAGATGTATGTACATACTAACATGTGTGATACATTAATCATACCCATATATTATTTGCTTCATAGAATTATTTAAAACGACTCTTTCTAAAGGGTCTCTATCTACCCCTTCCTTATTTATTAGCTTAACTGGCTACATGATTTTTGACAAACAATATTAGATAGAATTGTAATGTCTAATCTCCAACTCTATATCAATTGATATAGGAAAGAAAATGCACCCACAGAAAGAGCAGTTCCTAAGGAAAGAATCCAGTTTACCCAACTTGCTGATACGGTGCCTTCCCACCAGGACCCCCAGAGGCTTCAAGCACAATGGCTTCTTGTCACATCTGATTTTAACCAGTCATCATGATATAACTAAGAAACTTTAAAACAATCAGCAAGGCCTGTGCAGGAGCCGGCCTAAATTCTTGACATTCTTTTCATTGTTTTTCGTGCAAAAACACAGGCAGAGAAGGCATAATCAAGGAAACAGTCAGCCAATCATTACCAGGCCACACATCCGTGTGTGTGTGTGTGTGTGTGTGTGTGTGTGTGTGTGTGTGTGTCTTCTTGGAGAACAAAGATTTGGTCATTTTTCTGTTCTATATCCCTCCCCCCTCTTTTTTTTTTTTTTTTTTTTTTTTGCAAAAAAGGTAGCATTAATTAAGTGGCTACTATTAATTGCCAAGAATTATAAAATATATCAATACATGAAAAAAATATTTGCCTGATATGATATGAACACTTGAGTTCTACAGATCCCACAATTAGACTTGAAAGGGCTGGGGTCATACTTAGAGAGTTCCCCCAGATAACATTGGATAACTTTGGTGTACCATAAGTCCTGAGAAGGGCTGGTTTACACCTAGACGGCGTTAGAATATTTAAACCAACACAGAGTTCTAACACTGAGAGAAGCAACTTATTATGAAGGTGATGTTTCCTCTTGAAAGCTCTCTGGCTCCCCCTCCTCCACTGAAGGAGGCAATGAAGCCCTGAGAAGGGAAAATGTAATTAAAATCACATTCCTTCCTGGGGTCAACTGAATTATCAGCCTCTTACCCCAAAGCAAATTTACCTCTTTAACTGGAGGACTTTATCACTCTTGGGAACAATACAAACAATGATTAAGGTGCCCTTTGGACATGGCTGGAATTTCTCATGTTCGAGGAACCTCTCAGTTTAGTGGAGTCAGTGCATTCTCATTCCAGGAGAATCCATATTGCCAGAGAGAACTATGATAAATGGTCCTGCCGTGACCCTTAGGTTAGAGCAAAGGAACATTGGAAAATAAATCTCAATTATGGATACTCACCAATCCTGCAATGGGGGTAGGCAATCTATTGATCTTTTTAACAAGTCCTGGCTTTATAGCATTCAGCAACCTGTCATGAAAAAGGCAGAATGTCAAGTGAGACGTAAAGGAAGATGGATCACACAAATCACCCGCATCCAGGGCTGGGGCTGAACCGCTGGAGAGGAGAAGGAGCTCGCCCTTCTTGCCATAAATCCAAAACATCTATCAGTCTGTGTGTGTGTGTGTGTGTGTGTGTGTGAGAGAGAGAGAGAGAGAGAGAGAGAGAGAGAGAGAGAGAGAGAGTGTGTGTGTGAGAGAGTGTGTGTGAGTGTGTGTGTGTGAGTGTGTGAGTGTGTGTGTGCATGTGCATGTAAGTGTGTGAGTGTGAGAGTGTGTGTGAGTGTGAGAGTGTGTGTGAGTGTGTGAGTGTGTGTGTGTGTGAGAGTGTGTGTGTGAGTGTGAGTGTGTGTGTGTGTGTGTGAGTGTGTATGTGTGAGTGTGTGTGTTCGCATGTGTGTGTGAGTAACAAGCTTTGCCAACATTGACTTTGTTGACTGCAAGTAGAGTCTTAGAGTTTGGAGAGGAGAAAGGGGGAGAGACTGAGAGGTGCTTCATGGGACCAGATGTAAGGTAGACTGGAGGCTAGGAGAGAATGGTCTAGAATCAGAGACATGTATTGCAACCCAGGACAGGTAAGGCTTGTCTCCAGTTCTCCTGGCTAAGGCAAAGAGCTCCCCCGGGATGGACTAGGTTCAGAGACCAACACAGATCTTTGTAAATGACTTGCCAAGACAAATTCTGTCTCCAGACCCTCTTTGCCCTTTGAGGAGAGTGGCTTGTCAAATGTGGTTGAGTTTCATTTAAAAATGGAAGAGTGTATTTTGTAAGAGGTTAACCAATCACATCCTGAAGATCTGAAACAAGGTTGGCCACGATTCCCTAGGTACCAAAAAAATTACTCGAGCAAAAGCTTTTTCAGGGCAAGCTTAAACACATGTAAAAATGGAAATATAAGCAAGGGAGTGCAAGAGTAGCCGAGCTGTGGTCTGCAGGAAATGTAAGTTAAGAAGGAAGAGCAGTAAGAAGGGCAAGCAAGCTGTAAAATGGAAATATAGCTCGCATCAGCAAGGGAGAGTGTGGTATTTGCAGAGGAGGATGCTTATAAGGAATAGTTAGAAGTAAGGGGTCTTAGAATATGAGTACTTTTTCAAGAATTAGACAGCTAGATGATTTACTGTAGTATATATTGACTCACATAAAGAGAAACTGGAAGTTATTTATAATTTAAGGATCAACAGGCAACAAACCCATGGGCCAAGGGGGTTCAACACCTGCTTTGTAAACAAAATTATCCTGGCACACAGCCGCAACCAAGCCCATTTGTTTATGACTATCAGCAGGTCGTCTTGTCCTACAGCCACAGCGGCAGCCATCAGAGGCAGAACGTATGACCTACAAAGTGTGCGGATTTTCCCTTTGTGGCCCTTTATAGAAGACTTGCTGACTTCTGCTCTACTCCCTGCCATCTAAGATCATAGCAAATAGTCAAGGGCCCACGCCTGAGAGCTTCTCCAGGTCACAGACAGAGGGTCTTTGAAGTAGTCTGACACCACTCCACACAGACATATAGGAGACAGCCTACAGCAGTGCAACACGACACTCTGGTGTTATACCAAAAGAAAGTGCGACTGGCAGATCTCAAGATATTTCATTACAAATCCCACTCACTGATTCAACACGTAATAGTCGGAGTGGGCAGGTGACAGACATTTAGTTCAATGAGGGACGAATGACAAGAGAAACGAGTCTGTACCTGTTCGATGGAGATGTGAGTTTTTTTCCCTAAATATTTTTGACTGTTGTTGGCTGAACCCAGGGATGAAGAGCCTATGAACAGAGGACTGACTGTTGTGGAGGTCGGACAATTCACCTTAGAGCATGTCTTACCAATACATGTGGAAGCTATATCCTTCTTAATCAACACAGAGGAGATTGGAGAGTTGAGGGGGGCCTGGGAGAGCATTTGGTCTGAGGATTACCTGAATACCACACACAGCTGGGTCCATTTCTAGTGGCGTTACCAATAAAGGTACCCTTTGTTTTATCAGCTGTAATACCGACTCATGATTACGCCAGTTGAGGTTGTAACATCCAGATATAATGACATCACTTGTGGTTGTAGTGTAAGTGTGGCTTTAACGTTCCTTGCAAATACTCCTCTGTGTTTTGTGTAAGCTTTTATCCATTTTTTAAGTGGACTGACGGCATTTTATTTGTTTGATAACTTTAGTTGTTAAAAAAATCAAATGAAATAGTATTGCTACTAGGTTTTAAGCCCCATTGCTGATTAATGAACGTAGAGAAAAAAACCTCTCCTTTATAATAGGTTGGCAAAAATTCTTTTCAAAAGGCACCTTTTGAGACTGATGAGATGGCTCAGTGGTTAAGAGCACTGACTGCTCTTCCAGAGGTCCTGAGTTCAATTCCCAGCAACCACACGGTGGCTCACAACCATCTGTAATGGGGTCTAATGCCCTCTTCTAGCACGCAGGTGTACATGCAGGTAGAGCACTCATACATAACATAATTTTTTTTTAAAAAGGTACATTTTGTCTTCTGTATCTAAGGGACTCATTGATATTTGTAGTAATGTTGGCTCTATTCATGCATCTTTTATAAACTCATCATTACATTTAGTCTTCATAGACTCTTTTGACAATAGATACTTCCCTATTCCATAAAGATGTCAAAAAGGTAAGAGATAATGCAAACTATAATGTTATACTTTAATCACATGAATGACAGAAAGCTACAACCACTCTAAAAAGATTTTACTAAAAAAATACAAAGAATAACTTATTGCTCTCTCCCACATTTAGGATATTTTCAAGGTTGTACAGCTGTAATTTTCCATGTAAACAGTCTCCTGGTTTTGTACAGAATTTACAGTACACAACAACAAAAGATAGCACTGAAATCACAATGTTAAAATGTGCAGCACCTGGATTTTATCTTGTATTTTGCCTTTCCTAAATGGAGGAAAATTTTCTGTGTATTATCAAACAAATGAGATACACAGCAGCTATGAGGAAGAATATTCATCTATAATTTTACTTTAAGCCATGATTGCCCTCCTATGTAAACTTAACAGCATGTAAAACATACTCTTAAAAGTGAACCATGGTGATATTTTGTTCATATCCCTCCCAAGGGGCATTATTACCCAAAAGCCCTGTCCCAAGCCAGAGGTAACAAGTATATTCTACCACAGCTATAGGGTGAAATACTAATGTGAAGACATCCCAAGAGACGTGGCTGGGACAGCCTTCACTCTTTGGGATGGTTGTTTATGCTGCAGTTTGATGTATTCAAAAGAACAGCTTAAAAGGACACCAAAGAACAGTGTCAAACTGTGTGATAAGGGCTGGTCATGGTGGCACATGCCTTTAATTTACGTGTGTGTGTGTTATGTGTATGTGTGTGTGTGTGTATATATATATATATATATATATATATATATATACACATGTATACATATATATACATATACCCATATACCCGTATATATACATATACCCACGTATACACATATACCCATATATGTATACACACACATATACCCTTATATATGCACATGTACCCATATATATAAATATACATATAGACAAACACACACATATATACATATATATACATATATATGGGTATATGTAACATCTGTAAGACTGAACAGAACTAGAAGCAACTCTCTGTGGAAGGGTTGGTAAGTAGAAGACATATCACATTCTTGCTCTACCTATGGATAGTCTATGATATCATGTGCAGGAATTCCAGACATGGTAGAATGTCTTCTCCCTGAGGAGCACTGTACCAGTGTCCCACTTGTGGGCTATACTTTCCAAAGCCTTCAGCTAGACATACTTGCAGGTAGTTTGCTCTCTGGGTCTGGTACTTATGAAAGCATATTGTAGGCTGGGCATGGGGGGTGCCACTGTAATCTCAGTACTTTCAAGGCTGAGGCAGGATAACTATAGACCAGGCTAGTCTAGGTCTATAAACTGAAACCTCGTCTCAATTTTTTCTCTCTTTCTTAAAAATTGGTATAATTTTACACAATAAAAATATGAAAGCATTATATCATCCCATGTCGTTTAGGCTAAATATATCCATATTATAAAACCACAAACACAAAAAATAACAAAGATAAAGGACTAATTAGAAGGAACTGCTTTCTTATAGTGATTTATCCAACAATCCTTTGTCAAATGTTTGCTGTGTATGCTGTTCCAGGCACACAACAATCAAGGTGGAAAAGGCTTTGTCCCTTGGAATTAATAATTGGGGTACACATGAGAGAGTAGAGATGGTGGTCACAGGAAAAATAAGTAATCAAACAAGAGGAATCTTCAGATAATCATGAGCACTAGAAGAACAGGCTGGTGACCAGTCACGTGACCCATCATGTGCCTGATGCTTCATTGATGGTCAGAAGGCTACCCTTTTAAAAGGTAACATTTTAAAAAAACCCAGCTGAATGATACAAAGGTCTTAGCCACTGAGAGAGTTGCAGAAAACAGCTCCAAGCAGACTGAGTAGCTAACAGAGAGGCCTGGATGGAAGCGTTGGGTTGGAACATTCAGGGAGATCTCAGAAGCTCAGCCCAGTGAGGAAAGGATTGACCCACCACTCAAGGACCAAAGTGTACGATCCAGATCCAGGTGACGTATCAAGACTCTTTTTTTTTTTCAATTCAAAATGAAGCACTTTAAATTTGAGATTGAGGTTACCCACTTTATATTTGTTTAAAACATCTGTGAATAATTATAAAAAAATAACTCCACAACCATACATCTAAAGTGATGTGTATTATAGAAATCAGAAAAATAATTTTAAATCGTACTGATGAGTTATAGCACCCCATAGAGAGCATGGGGTGCCAGTGACCTTGGCAGTCAGCAGTCTGGGTCTTGACAGGCAAATCCCGCACTCACCTATGAGTTACTGGGAAACCACTCAACAAGGGTTACAGTTTCCCCTTAATAAGATGGGGATGGAAAAGCCCTTCCCCCTCCTCCTAGGAGGACGCTGAGCTTCCAGCTAATGCTCCTCATGAGGCTGTGACAGATGCAGCTGGCCTGCCTCTTTGCTCAGTAACTGAGTATGTCCCTTCGTAGTAAACGGGTCCGAGTTGCTTAATTTCAATTTCCCATTAACCAGCTGCCAAAAGCCTAAAAATGAATCTTACTTATTTTCTCTCATCAGCCGCCTTTGGATAAAAACATCAGAGAAACAAGTCATATCAACAAATATACACTGCCTGCCTTCTAGTGTTTGTCTGGGGGAAAAAAAAAAAAGATGAGTAAGAAAACCTACCATTTTGGACAATTCTCAATTTTGAAAAAAAAAAAAAAAGCACAGAAGATGAGTAAAAAAGAAACGTGCTTCGTAAGTTAAGCTTCCTCTCCTAGACTCAGATTCTAAACTGACAGTTTTATGTCAATGTGACACAAGCTAAAGCGATCTGAGGGGAGGGAGCCTCATTTGAGAGAAGTACCACCATATGATCAGGCTTTAAGCAAGCTTGCATTTTCTTAACTAGTGACTGAATTGGGAGAACCCAGCCAGTTGTGGCTGATGCCAGCCCCGAGCTGGTGGTCCTGTAGGCTATAAGAAAGTAGAGTGAGCAAGGCACGAGGAGCAAGCCAGTAAGCAGTACTCCCCAGCCTCCGCACCAGCTCCTGACTCTAGGTTCCTGCCCTGTTTGAGTTCACGCTCTGATTGCCTTTGGTGAGAAACTGTGATACATAGGAGAAAGCGAAATAAGCCTTTCCTCCCCAAATGGCTTTTGGTCATGGTATTTCATCACAGCGATAAGAACCCTAAATAAGACACACATTGTGACACGTATGTCAAGAAGGCCTTTCCACTGTTTATGCACTCAGAGAACACCTGTTGAGCATCCAGGATGTTGGCTGTGAAGCGGGGTGTGGGACACAAAGGAAGTTAGGGAAGACCCAGGTGTGCTCACTGGTAGACTGAAGGGCCACACAGAGTCAGGGACTGTGCTCACATGCATTTCACTGTCACACTGCCTATGCACAGCCACCACGTGTTAAAAACACACGTGGCATGTAGGAAATACAGTTCATAAAGAATAACAAACTGTTGGACTCCTTTAAAAGACTACGGAACCAGGAATGACACCAATGTTTGGACTCAAGCACAGACTGCCTTTAATAATATTCTGCCTTCCCGTGTGCAGTATGTGGTGACCTCACACCCATTGCTTAAGCATTGCTTTGTATTTACTAACACCAAGTCATTTTTTTATACCTGCCACAAAACAAAAAACAAAACTAAACAAACAAGCAACAACAACAACAAAAACCTGTCTCCAGTCCTTGGAGAAAGAACTTCTGTTTCTTTGTACATGAGCTCTGGAAGGGCACAGAACTGTGTAGTGCTATAAAGATTCTGTCCAGACATGGTTGAACGAGGCCACCAGACAGATTGCTATTGGATGGTAATAGAAACGTGAGAAGTGAGATGTAAAAGATTGAGAATTTCAGGAGTATTGAACTTTGCAATTCATTTGTTTCAGAGATGTAGTTTTTGTAACTATCTTGGGAGAGAGCAGCTATAGACAACACCAGGATGGGAAGTCCATGCGTCATCTCATGGGAAGTCACTCTGTCCGTTACAACAATAGATTACGTCATCGCCTCATTAGCTTGGTTTGTACAGCTGCGACAAGGAACTCTGATGACAAAATGGCCCATTTTTCTGTCCCCTTTCATTTGGTTCAAGTGTGTTTTTCTACATGGTTTCCTTGACAGTTTTCTAGGTTTGACTGTGAACCCTGAATGAAGGTGTTTCTATTTAATCCACCATGGCATCTGGTTTCAAACCTAAGCACGTGATCAATGCAACCTTGACCATAAACCCGTTACAGATGTCGTATAAAGTTTTCTTTTCAGTGTTGTCTTGGCAGAACCAGGAACATTTACAAGCTCTTGAGATTTGAAAAAAAAAAATCTAAAAAAGAGGGTAAAAGGAAAACCTGGACCAAGGAGGTGATCAGAATACTGTTAGAATGCAAGTTGCCGTCATTAACATAAAACATAATGTTTTTAGGGCACTGTGTTTTGTCCAGAATGGGTGACAGGTAGGCTACACTTAAGCTATCTGCCATGAACACACCCAAGAACATCACAGGAGCTTCTGAAAGGTATCTGTTGGCTTGGAAACCAGGAAGTTGGATCTGGGCCCCTGAAGTTGAGCTCTTATTCTGACAGAATTCCTATGCTAGAGTCTCTCCCCTGACTCTCCAAACTTGCCTTCTTTTTCTTCCAGGCAGACTAAGCCACATTCTCCGGCCTCCTTTTTATTAACTATAGGAATGGAATGGACTTTTGGACAATGGAGTTTGGCAGAAGTAATATAGCCCACCCAGCTCTAGGCCTAAAACCTCACTCTCTCTCCTCTCCATCCATTACTTCTAGCTGACTTCACCTCTTCCCTTCTCTAACACCAAACTCAAGTTGCACAAACGGAATCACATTTCCATAACCTTAAGCCACGGTGGTGTAGTGCTTATTACTTATAACAATCAACCCCATATTAACGCTCAGTAGGAGGAACTCGCCCAATGAAAATGAGACCTGTATGGCAAATTACACCCGAGAAAATCTTGTCCTCACACATAAAACCACCACATGTTTCCCTTGGATCTTTATATCATATAATCTACAATCACAGAAAGGAGTAGAAGGCATCTTTCTGCAGCTCCAATTTGATTCACTTTCAAGCTCTTGCCATATATCCTTCACAAGGCCGTTCTTGCTGTCTGGAAGTTACAGAATCTGGGGATGAAAGGACCCACAAAAAATGATCTACATAAGGAAAATCCCTCATCAAGGTACATGTCTGAGGTCAGAGCTCACACTGACAGAGCTGAGATCCCACAAGCTCTACTTCTTAAATCTAGACAGCCTCCTTTCCTATCATCCTTTATTTTTTTTATTTTCTATATTTTTTATTTACATTCCAAATCATTTCCCCTTTCCCGTTTCCTCCCTCCCCGAAAGTCCCATAAGCTCCCTTCTCTCCCTCTGTTCCCCATTCAACCCCTTCTCGCTTCTCTGTCCTGGCATTCCCCTACATTCAGTCTTTCCCAGACCAGGGGTCTCTCCTTCCATCTTCTTGGAAATCTATTGATATGTGAATTGTGTCTTGGGTATTCTGAGATTCTGGGTTAATATCCCCTTATCAGTGACTGCATACCATGTGTGTTCTTTTGTGATTGGGTTACCTCGCTAAGGATGATATTTTCCAGTTCTGACCATTTGTCTAGGAATTTCGTGAATTCATTGTTTTTAATTGCAGAGTAGTATTCCATTGTGTAAATATACCACATCTTCTGAATCCATTCCTCTGTTGAGGGACATCTGGATTCTTTCCAGCTTCTGGCTATTATAAATAAGGCTGCTATGAACATGGTGGAGCATGTGTCCTTATTGCATGCAGGGAAAGCCTCTGGGTATATGCCCAGGAGTGGTATAGCCAGATCCTCCGGGAGTGTCATGCCCAGTTTTCTGAGGAACCGCCAGACTGCTTCCCAGAGTGGTTGTACCAGCTTGCAATCCCACCAGCAGTGGAGGAGTGTTCCTCTTTCTCCACATCCTCACCAACAACTGCTGTCTCCTGTGTTTTTGATCTTAGCCATTCTGACTGGTGTGAGGTGGAATCTCAGGGTTGTTTTGATTTGCATTTCCCTAATGACTAAGGATGTTGAACATTTCTTTAGGTGCTTCTCAGCCATTAGATATTCTTCAGGTGAGAACTCTTTGTTTAGCTCTGTACCCCATTTTTAATAGGGTTATTTGGCTCTCTGGAGTCTAACTTCTTGAGTTCTTTGTATATATTTGATATTAGCCCTCTGTCAGATGTAGGATTGGTAAAAATCTTTTCCCAATTTGTTGGCTGCCGCTTTGTCCTTTTGACAGTGTCCTTTGCCTTACAGAAACTTTGCAATTTTATGAGGTCCCATTTGTCAGTTCTTGATCTTATTGCATAAGCTATTGGTGTTCTGTTTAGGAAATTTTCCCTGGTGCCCATGTGTTCAAGGCTCTACCCTAGTTTCTTTTCTATTAGTTTCAGTGTGTCTGGTTTTACGTGGAGGTCAAACTCAAAGAAAAAAACCACATGGTCATTTCATTAGATGCTGAAAAAGCATTTGACAAAATTCATCATCCTTTCAAGCTAAAAGTCTTGGAAAGATCAGGAATTTGAGGCCCATATCTAAACATAGTAAAAGCAATTTACAGCAAACCGGTAGCCAACATCAATCTAAATGGAGAGAAACTTGAAGCAATTCCACTAAAATCAGGGACTAGACAAGGCTGCCCTCTCTCTCCATATCTTTTCAATATAGTACTTGAAGTTCTAGCTAGAGCAATTAGACAACAAAAGGAGGTCAAAGGGATACATATTGGAAAGGAAGACATCCTTTATTTAATAAATATTTTATTGATTCTTTGAGCATTTCGTACAACGGGTTGTGATCACATTAACACAACAGCGCTCCACATCCTAACACTTCTCAGATCTACCCCCACCTTCCTGCCTCCCTCCCAACTTTATGTTTTCCTTAAATTTTTTTATTCTAAAAATAATCCACCTGGTTCAATTTGTGCTTCCAAATACTCATAGGTGTGGGACGGTCCACTGGACATGCTAACCTACTAGGGGCCACACCCTTAAAGTAAAGTGACTCTTCCTCCCTGAGAAGCCATCAGCTGTCAGTAGCTCCTCAGAAAGGGGTGGAGTTTCATGAGCCCCTCCCACTTCATGCTAGAATGTTGACTGGCTTGGTCTTGTGCAGGCAACCACACCTGCTGTGAGTTCTGGAGTGTAACAGCCCTGTCATGTACAGAAGTCCAGTCCACCCTGACCTCTAACTCTTAACAATCTTTCCATCCCCTGTTCCATGCTGACCTTGGGTGAAGGGGTGATGATACAGATGTCTCATTTATAGTACCCCACTTACTTCCATTTTTTTTTTTTTTGCGCTCCAACAAATAATTTCCAGCTCCCACACTAATAAGCCCATGAAACCCATGTTTCTAAAACTCCAGCTTTAGTCCAGATCATTCCTTCTTCCAAATGACTTCTTGGTTTTCCTGTGCTATAGGATACTTACTTTATGAGCTGCATTTTTTGTAAACTTGACAAAAACTGGAGTCATCTGAGAAGAAGAAACCTCAGTTGAAGAAGGGCCTCCATCAGATTGGCCTGCGAGTACATCTTGCAGAGGGGGAGATACTTTACTTTCTTGATTAATGATTCATGTGGAAGAGCACAGTTCACTGTGGCTAGTGCCACTCCCCTGGGCATGTGAGTTATATAAATGTGCAAGCCTGACAAGGAAGCAGTGTTCCTTTATGGTACCTGCTCTCATTCCTTCCTCTGGGTTCTTGCTTGAGATCCTGCCTTGGCTTCCCTCAAGATGGACTTGGCTTCCCTCATAATGGACTGTGACCTGTAAGCCAAATAAACTCTTTCTTCCTGAAGTTACTGTTGGTCAGTGTTTTACCACAGCAACAGAGAACCAAACTAATACATCTTCCGAATGTCTTTACCTAGTAATCAAACCTTCACCCCCTCCCAAAACTGCCTTTGCCACCAAAACTTCTTCTCAAGGTCTCTTCTGCTTTTATAAGCTACCAATTTGAGATGGCACACATGATCAATGAACTGTGAAAACTGGTAAGGCAGGAACAGACTTCAGGGTAGCTTAAACAGAGTGAGTATTAAAGTTCCGTCGGCACAGGCAATGATACTTGTAATCAGCGTTGTGCTATGTGGTAATTATGCATTAATGACTGCAATTAGTGTTTCTTTCGCAAAGCAAGAAGCTCAGTTCTTGCTATGTTCACTGTCAGGAGGGTGGAGAAAGACCTCAAAGACTGAAACCACTGTCCTCCAACTCAAAAGGCTTCCATGCCCATCCCAAGGTAGGTAAGTGGCCATCTCTAGGCCCCCAGTACTCTTCCTTCCATTAGAGGTCCTCAGAACCAAAAGTCCTCAAGATCTCAAGAGTAATAGGAATCACCAGAAACAAAGGCCTGCATTCAAATCCCAACTCTAACTCACAATTAAGGTTATTTAAGTAGTCAACATCCAGGAGCTGACATTTCCCTCTCTGAAAATGGGGACAAAATCACCAGCTAGTCACAGTCACAATGCAAGAAAAGTGTGAAATGAAGCATCATAGTTGGCATAGGATATATATATATATATACACATATATGTATATGTATATCCTAATAGTGTACACAGTGTTATCATTTCCTCCAAGACAGTTTCCACCCTGCCTCCCTCAGGTGGAAGTCTGATTCATCAATCATTGGCTCTGTTCTCCTGCTAGGCACCCTGCCTAGACTAGCAATAGGCTGGAGAGATAATGAACTGAGACTGCAAATGAGCTCATATGAGTTCTCTACTATGGGTGTTGTCTCTGGACAGGGCGGAAGGCAACAGAAAAGCTGGGGAAGGGAGGAAGGAAGGGAGGATGCCCATGAGGGAGGGCAGTACGGGCTCTGAGGACAAAGACAGCTAGGTTGGGGCTCCATCTGAGGCACCAGTCCTGCTTTCTACCAAAGGCTAGCTGAGATTTAACTCTCCAAGATTTCAGAGCCTCACCTTACTTGGTTTTCTGAGGAGGAGGGGAGTTGGGGGAGGGTATCAGGGCTGCAGAGGACCTTTCCATTCTGGAAAGGAGAGATGCTGCTGTATTGTGACCAGTTAGAATTGTGAACCTACTTCCTATTCATTCCGCATATTATTTCCATACACATCCCCTACTAAGCCCTGGCACACCCATGGATGGGTTCTATGGCTGAGCTGCCACAGACTCCGATGGTGGGAGGGCCTCAAAAGACAAGAGAACATTTAACTCTTTGGGGACATAACCCACATTTTAAATGACTAACAAAGCTGAGAATGTGGGAAACAGGAAGTACAGGGCAGGAACTTGAACAGTAAGTGAACAGAAGGGGGCAGGCGTAGGAAGCCTGCATGTGTCTCATCTGGCTGTGGGAGGGGAACATCACATTACACATATTCCTGTCAGAGCACTGAAGAAAAGGAATGAAAACCTCCACCTATGCGGAGTCCACGTCCCAAACCACCCCTCTCCTGGATAGACAGAACCCTAGCTGCCTGTTGCTCACTGGATGCTACTGAAACCCCCTCAGTCTCCACCCAAGCCCCTTCACAGACTACTCTGATGCCAGTCTCACACCTCCAGCCTGCCCCACCTTGTACATGCAACAGTCTCTGGCCTACAGCACCCAAAGACCCTTCCTGTGACTCAGAACATTCATAGACCTGCAGTTTTCTGTCTAACATGTCTTCATCAGAGCTGCGCCCCCAAGTCCTTTGCAGACTAATAATTTCCAACTCCTCCTTTACATTTTTCTTCTTCATTGACACATTCTCTAGGTATCATCCTCCATTACCAGATCCTAATATTTATAAGTATTCTTTTGGCCTCCATACTTATCCCAAATCACAGCAATTCTAATTAATTAGGAAAAGAGTCCATCTCCTCTGGCTTGTGTCCAGTAGGGCCTTAGTGGATTTTTGCTTAGTAAATTGATAAATAATTGTCAAGTGTTAGGAAAGTCTTAAACATCAACTTGGAAACTACGATAGACTACAGTGGATCTCCATTCATTAACTTTGCAATGGTGACCATAGTTAAATCATGCTCTGAGGATCAAGATTAAAATTGGATCCAGGCAATCACATTACAGCAGGATTATCTGTAAGACCCTCAGGTCATTCTTAGCAGCTATCATGTTATGATGTGACTGTTGATTTGTGGGAGAGGGGTGGGAAGAGCAGTGTCTACCCCGATTTCCCCAAAGGACAGTCAGAGGTTAGCTGTCCCCAAAGGGGGCAGCAATGTCTCTGGGTTCTCCCTTTGTTATAAGTTGTGAAGCAAACCAATGGGATAAGGGTGAGCAGAAAGACACCAGAGGCAGCTCCCATTACACAGCACTAGTCCTTCTGCCTTATGGGCTGTGCCCCAAAAGTGGACAAGCTATGTTCCTAAAGCCAGGAGCTCTGGTAGGAAAGCAGTAGACATCAAATGTGTTGAGTCCTTGTCACTTGTGCTATATATGCCAGATTACACAAGTCTGAGAGACTACACTATATCTGAATAAGAACTTCTTATATAATAATAATATAATATAATCAAACTACAGTACAATGTCATCAATAAAGCTATATAATATTAATGGAACATTAGCAAGTATATCATATACTCAGTACATACATAGAGCACCCAGAAAGGAATAGAATGGCATCAGAACTACATCTAGATGATTTTTTAGACTTCTTGAAATAAAATAAATTGAAATATGTATGCATTATTAGTGAAGCAGAATTCATATATAGTCAAACCATTAAAAATCTAAAATTAAACTTCTTGCACAGCTGTTAAGATAATGTAGCCATCCCTAGGACTAATTTTAATCTTCTTTCCCTGAAAAAGAAACCCCAAGGCCATTAGTTTCCTTTCTTCTCTTACCCACCCGCAACCCCTTGCCCCAGAAAAGCACTAATCTACTCTTGATCTTTATAGATTTACCTCTTCTGGGTATAGGATGTGGTCCTTGTGACTACTGTCCCTTACTTGGCTAATCCACATTGTGGCATGTGTCAATACATCATTCCTCCATGAAATCAGCCCATCATGCACTGTGTGGATAGAACACCCTTCTCTGTTGGGCATTTGGGTATCTTCCCCATTGGGCTATTTTGAATAACGCTGTTGAGAACATTTGTGAATGACTTTTTGGACCTGCCTTTCATGTCCCTTGGACATGTCCTCAGGGGTGTAACTGCTAAGGATAGTAAGAATCTTCTCATGAACTAATTGCCCATGTGTATAGCTATTTAGGAGAAATGTCTATTTATATCTTTTGTCCATTTTCAGATTTGGTTGATCATCTTTTTATCATTGAGTAATAAGGGTTCTTTACATATTCTAGAGATAGATCCCTTGTCCTTTCATGTATTTCCTACTGGGTAAGTTAAAATGTGTTCAAGGCCAGACTAGGCTATATGACAAACCCATATCTCAAAATAACAACAAAAACTAATTTTGGTAGAGTCCAGTTCACCAATTTTTTTTCTTTTATGACTGCAATTGTGATGTTATATGTAAAACAAAAACAAAACAAAACAAAAACCAAAAAAACAGCAAAACAAACAAGCAAAACACATGCTCTAACCCAGTTAATCCTGTTTTCTGAAAGTTTCATAGTTTAGGTCTTAAAGTTGGCTCTAAAATTTATTTTGGAATAAGATGGATCAGATTTAATATGCATTTACCAATTAGTTATATTAGCATATTATGTTAGCTATAAATACACTAACTTTGGAATAACCTTTCCTCTGTACATGATCCCTTGAAAAACATATTATATGCCTGCCCTGTACTAGAACCACTGGGCAAACAAAGATGGGTCTAAAATGTCCCCCAAAGACCTGTGTGCTAAATGTTTAGTCCCCAGGCTGGCACTATTTGCTACTGGTGGAACCTAAGAAGTAGAAGTTGTAGAGAGACTTGTGGACATTGTGGGTGACCTAAAGAGTACTGGCATTCTAGCCTCCCCCATGTCCCCTGATCCACTTTCCTCCCTCCTTGAGATAAACATGCTCCTTCCACCTTGCACACTTGCCGTAATGTCCATTTTGCAATTGACTTTTGAACCTTGACATAGACTCAAAAGCAATAGGCAACCAACCATGGACAGAAACCCCTGAATCCATGAGCGGAAACCTTTATTATTTTTAAAGAGTATCATCTTAGATATTTTGTTACAGTAATAGAGGACTGTCCAACAATCACTGTCATTACTTTGAGGAATATATCATTTAAAAATATGTAATTATCACGTGTACTGTCATGTGTGAGACTACTTACGAAATCTAGGCACAGGCAAAATACTTTTCAAACTAAAAACATGGGAGAGAACATTTGGAATAAACATTTCCATGTTCACACAAAGCACTGAATGCAGGATATAGCAATCAGGTGGTTAGTGGAGAGAGGGTGCCCAATGTGGTTGTGTGTTTAGGACTTAGAGAGACAAAACTGGCCAGAAAGGAAAGCACTCCAGGGGCTGGAATGAAGCGTAGCAAGTACAGAATGGGGAGGCACAGAGCCAATAGCAGGGGCAATAGCCCATAGTCTGGGGTCAGTGCACAGGGACAGTACTGGCAAACTGTGGAAACCTAACAATCAGATAGTCAGGGATACCGGTCAATGGAAGCACAATCATATCCTGAAGGAAGGATGAGGACGGATGAACTCACCTTTCCCTTCCCACCTGGGATGAGGTAAACAAGCTCCTTCCACCATAAAAGTAGGCTTCCAGAACAATCTACAGGAACTTAAGGAAAAGTGGGCACCAGTGCTAACCACACCCACCAGCCTCAATTTTTTCCATCTCCTTCACTCTTTGTTTGCTCTAATAAAAAGAAGGAAGTCTACTTTTACAGTTCACTTTAAAAAGAAATCATTCATAAGGCAGACCCTTGGTAGGCTATTTAAGAAAGGGCCCTCTCCTGTGGGTAACCAAAGAAAACATTGAGAGAAAAAATGGTGGAGAAAGAACATTTCCACACTTCGTCGTGGGAAGCCAGCCCACCCAGCTTGACAGCCCATGAGAGGTCATCAAAAAAAGTGAATTATTAAGAAACTTCAATTACCGAGCTACTAAATCTCTTTAAATGCTAGCAAAGCCTAATCTAGCATGGGCTTCCCCAAGGAGGTAAAGCGGTAGCCAGTCTCCTGCCATACCGCGGTCAGTCTTTAAACCCACAGTTCCCTGGCTGTTTCTAATTGATTCAAATGATCTTCCTCATCCGTGTATATGAAATCTCTCCAGAAGTCAAGAGATTACGCTGTTTTAAGTCAATAGAAGGCTTGCCTCTAACAAGGCACAGGATTGACAAGGTGGAAGAAACCTCCCCATACTGTAAATAGTTATTGAAAGAGAATTATCCTAAGAGAAACTTCAAACACAGTTGTGAGAAGCATCAAGAGCAGCTTCAAGATCCAAAATCTGTGTTATTTCAAAGTCTCAATGAGGACAAGAGCAGTTGGGACAAGGGGAGCATCGCTTTAAATGGGGACAAACATTACAAAGACGGATGAGGGAGAGCGTGTTTCAAATGCAAGATGCTGGCATGCTCAAACGAGCTCGCCAAGAAGACTTTGTAATCGATGCTGAAAGAACAGTTTGAAAGGATCAACTGTGCCAAGAGGCTATTGATTTCTGGAGGACCAGGGGTCCGTTCTGCTCCTCTCAGGAGTCCTGTGCCCTGGCTGGCAGGGTTGCCATGTGTGGGCTTCTTTTCTCCACAGAAGGCCACTGGGAGGCTCCGTCTTTGCTTTAGTCCCCACCTAAGCGAGGCCAATCTTCAAACAAAAAGCAGTTTTTCACCAGAGCTCTTAGGGGGAGGGGAGAGAGCAGCTCAAACTGTCCTCACTTGAACTCGAAGGCTTAATGAGTCTTGGTGCCCAAAAGCTGGAGACAGGCCAAGTCAGTGGGGCCAACTGTGATTTGGCAGGGAAACAAGAGGAAAACCTACACAGAAGGCCTATCGAGTTCTTACCAGCCTGCTAAGGCCAGCGTGAGTAACCGCAGAGGGGCCCAAGTGTGCTGAGATTTGACTGAGAATCTGGGTTGGTGAAAAAAGCTTCGGACAAAGTCTAAAGATACAGTGAGGTCCACCATAGTCCATGTGGCCAGCTGGACGGAGGGCTTGGGAAGTCCAGTCTGTTCACCTGCTCAGGTCTCTGTGAATACTTACTTAGAGGTGGGTCACAGATCAAGAACAAAGCAATGATATTCTGAAAACAGCACGAAGCCAGCAGCCAGTGCCTTGAATGAGCACGTGCCCCAGTTCTCAGGGGGCAGTCCCAATGCCACTTGTTTCTGTATCTCATCTACTACCCATCCTCTGGGAGTGCCATCTTGGTTTATAACCACAGGGTCAGTCCATTCACAAGCCATCAGGTCACAGTAATCCCCCTTCTTTTTCAGGGGCTCAGGAAAGCCTTGCATGTGTCATTCGTATTATGTAAGATCTGTCACAGTAGCCCGCTGAGGAGATGAAATACATGGGGCAAACCTATCCTGGCCAGGTGGGAACATGAAGATGCCATTCATTGGCAAAGGCCTGCAGCATCTCCTCTGCTACTGGGGCATGGCTACCTCAGCCTGATTTGTGCAGGTTCTTGGGAACACAGGAGACTGCTCTAGCTTCTTAAAAGTCTCCTTAGCAACCTAGGTTTCCAAGGCATCACAGGTTTAGCTCTTTTGTCTGCATCTCTCTCCTTTTCCTGGAGCGAGAGAGAAACTCCCCCAAGCTGAGACCTCCTTCTGCACCTCTCTCTGCATGTGTCCTTTCTCTAAGATTCTGCCAAGGCTCACAGCTTACTTACCCATGACATCTAATCAAAGCTCTCCAGCCTGATTTGAGTAGGTCAGATCCGCTGTCACCCTCCTAATTTCCAAGTCCTCATTCCCTAAGGCCCACAGTTCTCCCCCTTGGGTGGTGTATCTGTATTTCAAGCTTGACCTGCCCAAACTGAAATCATAACCCTTCCCCACAGAGAACCCTGAGCAGCTGTATCAAGAGTCCAGCCTTGTGGTTTGTCCTTCGCAACAGATATATTGGCTTTTTTTTTTAAAAAAGTCTTTGTATTCATTAATACACTCTATCCTGATCATGTCATCAAGTCTCACTTCTGCTCTGGAAGTCAAATTTCCAAATATTTGTGTACCTCATGAGGTCCTACAAATCTTAGTCCCCCTAACCTCCCTGCACCTACTCTAATTCCATGCCTTGCCACCCATGTTTGAGCCCAACATGTCTATCCACAGTTCCTCAAAATGCACACTCTTCTTCTGTTGGAGGTATGGCATTCTGTCATCTAGAGCATGTTTCTTTTCCATTTCATCTCCCTTGGCAGTAATAAAGAGTTTTTAGACTTCCTTAAACTCCCAGTCTAAACTTTGCATCCTCAAGGCAACCTGAGGCTTATATCCCACATGACTCAGAGACTGGATCTCAATGTCTCCCTCACTGATTGTCTGACTTCACTGTTTAGTGGGCTGTCATTAAGAATGACACCACATGCCTGGCTGTGGTGGCGCACGCCTTTAATCCCAGCACTTGGGAGGCAGAGGCAGGAGGATCTCTGAGTTTGAGGCCAGCCTGATCTACAGAATGAGTTTCAGGACAGTCAGGGTTATACAGAGAAATCCTGTCTCAAAAAAAACAAAAAAAAGAAAAAAAAAAAGAAAAAAATGACATCACATTATCTAAGTGTGTTCTTAAAATGCTTCATTCATGGGCTAGAAAGATGGATCAGTGGTTTAAAAACACTGGATGCTCTTCCAGAGGACCTGGGTTCAAGTCCCAGCACCCACAGGGTGGCTCATCACTATCTATTACTCCAGTACCAGGGGATCTGAAGGCCTCTTCTGGCTTCTTCTGGGACTTTACACCAGTGGAACAAGACATACATGTAGGCAAAACACCCATATGCATAAAATAAAATAAAAATATTTTTAATGCTGCATTGAATGAACAGAAAGAACTACCTCCTCCCCTACCAACTAGTAGTCAGCTCTCCTCTGTGTTTACCAAGCACACCTTCTCAAACTCCAAACCTTTCTTCCTGTTGCTATTCTCGAAAGGATGCCATGATGCTGTGTCTTATAACAAAACTTTCTCTTAAATCTTTACTCCTTGTCCCTGGCATACAACTCCTTAAACTTTTATAATTTCCCTATTAATAGGGATTCTAGGTACATTGCTTGCTCTGATATCTGGTCTTTGATTCTGGTCCCCGATGCAGAGCTCTTCATAGAATATCCTGGGGGAGGGGGGGGTGAACAACATAATCTCTTGTTATGAGTGGTAACCCTTGGTGGGCCCCTCAATAGAAATCGATCACATCAAGCCTGATCAGAAGTCTGAAACTTCCAGTCCGACTTCCATCCACAGGGAAGGGGAGTTAACCATGCAGGACCATGTGATAAACCCACCATAAAAAGTTTCTAAAGCATAAGTGAGTTTGCATCACTGGTTATGAGATGGTAGGGTGGTACATTCAGAGCAGGTATTGCATCCCCATGCCTGTTGCTTCACACCTTGCACAAAACATTTCTTCATCATAGCTCATCCTTAGTAGCTCTTATGGTATATGTAAGTAAGGCATTCCCCTGAATGCAATTGATAAAACCTAAGAAAGAAGACCATGAGTGCCTCCAATTTGTAGCTGAGTGAGACAGCTGCTATGGATAACCCGTGAGACTCACTAGGATATGGTCTTGTGGCACTGAGCCCCTAACTCGTGTGCTCTACAGTGACTCCAGCTAGTGTCAAGAGTAAGAAGGGACTGGAGAGATGGCCCAGTGATAAAGAGTCTTTATCGCTCTTGCCGAGAATAGAAATTCGGTTCCTAGCACTCACATGGCAGCTCACAACTATCTGTAACTTCAATTCCAATAAATCTAAATGCCTTCTTCCCACCTCCAGTGACACACATGTGTATATATACACACATGCAGGCAAAACAATCATACACATAAAATAAAAAAAAAATTGAAAAATCATCTTTAAGAGAAGGTTAAGTTATGGGACACCTGGCCTGGCTGGTATTAGAGAATTGATTATTTATATGATCAAAGGTATTGTGAAACTATAAAGAAAGAAAAAAACAAAACAAACAAACAAAACCAGATTATATAAAAATGATTGTCATTTCCATTAGCCTCTATGAAGTAAAATCCAACTGATAGATCATCTCATCTACCTAATTACTGTTTATCAAACCAATATCCCCCTTTTTACTATTTTATTAAATCCTGGAAAGTAAATCTTGTTTATGTCTACATTTATTCAGACACTTATTTGCACTCCAACCTCACTACATTGTGGGGTGTGTGTGTGTGTGTGTGTGTGTGTGTGTGTGTGTGTGTGTGTGAGAGAGAGAGAGAGAGAGAGATCACTCTATAAGCACATCATAAAGTCTTTGAAGATTATGTCTCACGTTCCCTGCTTATGGCCCTCAGTGCTGTGCTATGCATGGACAGTGTCCCACAAGGGCCCTAAATGATAAGAAATCCTCGACAAAGAGCTGCACCACCCACTCCCATCAGCCCTAGAGGACCAGTCACATCTGTGCACACCCACATCGCATGCTGAAATCATGAGAAGAATCCAAGACAAGCCCTCCTTCTTAGAGCAAGCAGCTCATTTATCAGGGACAGCATAAACAAGGGTGGGCCAGCAGATTTCTTATCTTCAGAAGATTATTTCGGCAACAGAAGAACAGAGACAAAAATCCACTGAGACATTCTTTATCGGTCACTTATTTGTACACTCACATATTCAAACATGGCATTCCATGGGAATGTGTTAGCAAAATAAAACTCACCCATGTAGCTCTTTGCCTCCTAGAAAGACTGACAAAGAATCTGATACTTTAAGAGAGTGATGCTTCCATCCTACACTGTACTGATATTCAGGAATATGTTCTTTGTATAAAATTTGTGTGTGTGAGGCAGGAGGGAGGGATGAGAAAGAGAGACAAGGGTTGTTACTGATGCCCTAGGCATGGATTTTACTATTGGGTCTCAGTTTCAACAAGGGCTTAGAGCAAACGTTGCATGCCAAGCCAGTACCCAGTGAGAGAAATACAAGGCTATATATCAAAGCATTTTCAAGAAGCTAGGGTCCAGTGTAATCAACAGATGTAGTTACACAGCAGGGGAGGAGTTCTGTGATACTGTCAGAGTCAGGCTAAAAACAGTCCTTAGAAGCCACAGAGAAACCCACTGTTTCTGCCTGGAGAGTCCTAAACAGGCCGCCAGAGGCAAGCGACACCGCAAACTGGAGACGCGGGAGGAAATGACATCAGTACAGTAGTCAAGGTTATTGTTTGCAAAATAAGCACTATTCTAGTTCCCAAGCTCTGCCAGCCAAAGTTCATTACTCACAGATGATCAAGTTTGTAAGGGACTCAATACGTCTTGCCCAGCTCTTGCTCACAAACTGGATAAGAGAGAAGCTAGAAAGTAAATGCAAATTCCTTCACCCTGCTGCTGGCTGGCAGAACCCGGGAGAGAGCAGCCTAGTCCAGTGACACAGAGGGGCGTCGACCTTGTCATCATCATAATTGGCTTTTGGCCTAGTTCCACAGACAGAAAGAGGAACATCGAGCAGTAGAATGCCAGGCGAACAGCGGACTACATTGAATGTTTGCTGAGTTCTCTCACACAGCGTCGGGCATGGCTAAACATCTTACAGGACGAATGTCCTTGTTCTTCGATGGTGCACACTTGACAATTTAGCAGCTGAGTTTCATGCTGTCCATATCTCTCTCCCTTTCAAATGGTTAATGCAAAAGGAGGCATGTCGACATGAAGAAATGATGTTAAGTGTGGCAAAATGAGAATAATCAGTACGCCTTGGTGCGTCACAGATAGGTATGTACATATTATTGTAGCTTTTTCATACATTTGAAATCCTTCAAGATGAAAAGTTAAAGGAGAAACTTGGAAGAAATTCCTGAGTGACTCTTTGGTTTAAAAGAGTTTAAAATCCAAGTTCAACCAAGTTTTCAGGAGCAGAGCAGATAAATCACACTTCCTCAAGTGAAGTCTATCTATGCAAGAGAGCTTGCCAAGTTATTTACTCCTCTTTCATTGCCTCAGCTATTTCTTCTGTAAAATGGGTTTAGTAATAGTACTTTTGAATCCACATGTTAGTTTGCCACCAGGTGCCTAATAGAGAATGAGGAGAAATTGATTGATTGATTGATTATTTATTTATTTATTTATTTGACTCATGGACAACCCAGGGCATTTTTTGGCAAACGAAGATAACAGATGTCTCTATACAGTTTCACCTAATACTGAGAACTGATCTAACTTGAGAAGTTTGTGTATTCCCTACCTAAGGTCTTAACATTGATAGAAGACCCTAACCAAGCATGAATAACAAAATGTTTAAAGTTCCCAAGTAGTTTTACACACTATATTATATACTTTAAATCTACATTATTTTCTTTTCTCCCCTTATCGCTGTGAACTGACAAGAAGTAACTTAAGGAAAAGGGGATTATTTTGACTCCGAAATTTGAGGGTACAGTCTGGCATGCCGGGGAGGGTTGGAGGCAAGACTAGCTCTCGTTCATGATGGCAGGAGTGTGGGGCTGCTCCCTCATACCTGAGTAGGTGCAGAAGCAGAGATGGGACTGGAGGTGGAGCCAGGTTAAACATCAGGGCTACCTCCTCCACTGTAACCCACCTCCTCCAGCCAGGCTGCAAGGATTCTACAGTCTCCTAAAACAGCAGCGCCAGGGGAAGACCAAGCATTCAAACTCATGAGCCTATGGGAGGTGGGGGGCACCCGATATTCCAAACATAACAAAGAAAATACAGTACAAAACGCCCACTCTAAAGAAAAATGACCTGCTTAGAATTTCAAAGGCTGAAACTGTAGAGCTTTTGTATTTTTAAGTGCCACAACAGAGATGGTAGCTCTGAGTGAGAACTCCTTCACCACCATCCGCAAACCTCTCCAGGTCTAGGTGGTAGCACGCGATCAGCATCTTCGTTCACTCTTCAAAGGTAGCCATGGCAACTTGCTCCCCCTACATCAGTCTTATTGGCAGACTGGCTTCAGGATCCAAGTTCTAGCCAGCAGAAGCACAGGGTGAGAGGTGAAAATGTTCACTCTACTGTCCCCCAGACTTCACTGCTCTCAGCATCAGGGCCGTGAGTGTGGTTTCTATGAACTAAAACATTTGGAGAGAGCTGCGCCTTCCACTGAGCATTCTGCAGGGCTGATTAACTGATTAGAACCTTGATGCTGTGGAGAGGCTGGGACGTTGCACGTCTAGAGCCTAATCATCTTGGGGTATCTCTAGCCTTTAAATGCCATTTATTGCTTTCCTCTGTGGCTGACACGACATCTCTGTGACCATTAGGTAAATCCTCTGGGATGTAGGGACAGATCCCTGGTTTCCAACCTACCAAGAGCTAAGATGCCTTCAGAGAACATCTAGGACCTATAGCAGAGTTCCCTCCCAGTTTTCCCTCACCCACTTATGGATGGGATGAGAATGGACATCATAGCCTCATCATAGCCTCATGCATTTGAACACTCGGTCCCCCAGTTGGTGACACTGCTTGGAGGAGGTTTCAGGAGTGTAGCTTTGATTAGAAGCATGTCACTGAAGTCGGGCTTTGAAGGTTTAAGGACTCCTGTCTTTTCCAGTTCTCTCTGTTTTGTGCTTGCTGTTCAAGAGGAGAGCACTCAGCTTCCTTCCAGCTGTTGCTGGATCTGTTGCTTCCACATCAGGATTTACTCAACCCCCTGCAGCCATAAACCCCAAAAAACTATCTCTTCTATAAACCACCTTGGTCAGGGTGTTTTATCACAGCAACAGAAAACCGATGCATTTGAGAGGTTCCTTGATTTTTCTTTGTTCTCTTTCTATAAAAAACTTCATCAAACTGTTACCACACTGGGCCATGGACTTTGGCTTAACCTAAACTCACATTCCTGGGCCATAACCACTCATATTTGACTCAAGTGTAAAACTCTCTCTCTCATATACTCTTAGGTGAGAGGTCTGTTTTGACACTGACTTTTCTATGACTCTGTAGGCTCTAAACTTGGAAATTTTCTCTGGTCTTATTTCTCTGACTCCTGACTCAGCTTCACCCCTGAGGCTGTGATGGAGAAATGTGTCCCAGGTGATCCTTGCTTTGGGTCACCAAGCAGTTCATTCCCCATCAGCAGCCTCTGCTCTTCATTTATTGATAGAAGCTCAGCGTGGTGCTCTGTGTGGTTCTGGCCACGCCTTTCCTAGCCGTGGCCTGCCTCTACGCCTCACCTTAGCATTCTCATGCCCATCACAACACGGGCAAAAGCCCCGATGACAGTATGTCTGCACGCATGTGGGGACTCCATCGTCTCATTTGGAAGAAAATTCTAGGTGTAAATGCCTCTAAACCTTGAGCTTGTTTTCAGAGGACCCCGCTCTGAACCCACAGGCAGGCAGGTAGTACAGCAACCTGACAGAGCCATCCCTGGCAATACAGCAGAAAGGTGTATGTCTATAGGATTCTCTGGAATCAATTTTGAATGGACAAAAACTGGTACCAAAGGCCCCGACCTAGTTAGATCTCTATTGCTGCGATAACCACCACGAGCAGAAGCAACGGAGATGAGGAAAGTGTTCATTTCATCCAACAATTCTCAGGTCATACTCCATCACTGAGGGAAGTCAGGGTAGGAACTCAAGGCAGAAACCCAGAGGCAGGGACTAATGCAGAAGCTATACGAGAACGCTGCTTATTGGCTTGCTGTCCGTGACTCGTTCAGCATGTTTTCTTTTAATTTTTTATTGTTTTATTTTTTGGTTTTTTGAGACAGGGTTTCTCTGTGTAGCCCTTGCTGTCCTGGAACTCACTCTGTAGATCAGGCCAGCCTCGAACTCAGAAATCCACCTGCCTCTGCATCCCAAGTGCTGGGATTAAAGGCATGCGCCACCACTGCCCAGCTCAGCGTGCTTTCTTATAGCACACAGGACCACCTGCCTAGGCGTGTTACTATACTCAGTGATCTGGGCCTTTCCACATCAATTATAGATCAAGAAAATGCCCCCACAGGCTTGCCGACAGGTCATCTGATGGGGGCATTTTTCTCAGTTGAGATTCTTTCTGCTCAAATGACTCTAGCATGTATTAATTTGACAATAATAATAATAATAATAAATCAACACTGACACTATTCAACAGAAAGTATGCTGTACCCTGACAGCTCTCAGCAGGCTGTTGATCCAAGAGAGGGCTGTGAGCCCAGATTCAATGCCAGTGCTATCCCAGAAGGGTGGCTTAGAGCCTGTCTGTTCAGCTCAGCTCGGGGAGGCACTATACCGACTAATTACAGCTTACCTACTGATGAGCTCTGGTTCAGCTATAAAACACAGAGGAGAGGTGCTGAGGGAAGGAACACCCAAGAAGAGCACCCCCACCCCAAAGGGAAGAAGGAAATAGAAACAGCAATCTGGGGCCTCCAAGTTTTCTTTAAACAAAGACAGGCAGTGAGGAGGCAGAAGAACTCACCAACATGAGCTATATAGAAAAGAAGTCTACACAGTAAGTGACTTCTGTCTGTGATGCACTGCAGTCCTTCAGAGAGCCTTGCTCACAGTGATTGTGAGTCCCGAAGCGCCTATGCAGTAGAGCAGTAATGCGCCTCGACATTCAGAGAAAGTTGACTGTAAGAGAGTAAGTGATTCAGAGAAGAAGGGCGGGGACTTGAACTCTTCATTTTTAGACTCTAAAATCTCCGTAATTTTCAACCTCATCAAATGATATCTTGAAAGGTGCCAAAATAAGAGTCCACCCTATGTGATTCCATTTACCTGATGCTTCAAAAAGAGGCCAAAAGCATGCTAGGGTGAAAGGGAGATCAGAACACTGCAGTCTCCGGGATACTGCGATTCAGCAGGCAAGAACATGAGGGAAGTTTCTCTTTTTATAGCTCGATGGAGGTGTAGAACTGTCTTGCACGTGTCCCTCAGAGCCTTGTTTAGGAGTAGCCTGCTTTGTTCTATGTCCATCGTCTTTCATTAAGATAGAAATCAGTTTCAAAATTACACAGGCCATTAAATACGTTCAAATTTTGAAGTCTTGGATTAAAGTTTATGTCCATATACATTCGTAAATATTAATGTTCTGGATTACTTTGTGTCTAAAGCCACTTTCTAGAAAGCTCTAATTCTACTGTCATAAAACTGCTCTATTGTTGAGGTCTGGTCTGTTGCTACGTATTGTAATGCTAAATACTGGTCCTGGTTGCCTCCAGGGACCCAAGTGATGCTATGTAACCTTGTCCCCCAAGTTATTCCTGATTGGTGAATAAAGATGCCTACAGCCTATAGCTGGGCAGAAGAGAGATAGGCAGACTTTTGGTTCCCAGGCTTGGGGTCTGAGGCAGGAGCACAAGGAGAAGAAGGAGGAGGAGGAGAAGGAGAAGGAGGAGAAGAAAGAAGAAAAAGAAGGGGAAAGGAGGAGACATCTTAGGATAGATGAGTCATGAAAACATGGCCATGAGGGCTGGCCAATTGGAGTTGAGAACAGCCCAGATGGACCATGGAAGATATAACTTGGGGTTATTGGGAGGGAAGTAGGCAAGATAGCTTAGAGGGTAAATATCTGCCCAGCTCTAGCACTTTAAAGACTTATCATAAATATGAAGGTTGTGTGTCTTTTATCTGGGAACTGAATGATGAAAGGCAGGATAGAAACCCCCGACTGAGATTAAATACTTGCGACACTCAATGACAGAGCCTTGCTCCACACAGCAGACACTGCCGTCACTATTAAATCTGGACTCAGCCAACAGCCCAAGTTAAATGTACCCAACACCGCACAAAGCAGAGCTAATGAGGAACACATCCTGGCCTGCCTTTTAGACGCCCCGAATTTACAGAAATACTGTGTTCACTTGCTGCGAGATTCTCTGGGTTGAGATTTCCAAGGACAGAAACTCCACTACTTGTAGCACAGTTAGACCTGCATCCTTATAATTATGGGACACAATTTCCCAAGTGGTCAAATTACTGGGAGCAGAACCCCAGTGGGTTCCATTTTCTTTCTCTATTTTGCAATTACTCTGATCCCCACTCTTCCCTTTGCATACAGACACTCACTTTCCACATATGTTCTCTGACCATCCCAGTGGTTTCTTGTAAGATCCAAACTGTGAATCAATCAAAAGTAAAATACTAGAGGCCAGATTTAGGAAGCAGAGGCAAGCAGATCTCTGTGAGAACAAGGGCATCCCTGTCTATAGCATGAGTGTTAGGCCAGCCATGGAGAGACCCTGTCTCAAGAAAATAAATAACTAAATAAATAAATTTTAAAAAGTAAATAAATAAAAGAAAAAGAAAAAATCATACTACACTGGAAATTTTACAGACAAACAGAATAATATATTAAGTACATTCTTACAATAAAACCAAGGAAAGTAAACATTACTTACTCGCAAAGAAGGATTCCATTTTCTAGTCCTGTCCGGAAGTCTTTGTCACCAAAACTTCGACCAGTGACTTGCTGGAAAAGAAAAAAAGGAAAAGAGAACATAAGTTTTTTTCTTTTATAACCAGGAAGTTCAGTATTTAAAAAAAAAAATCAAAAGTCCTGAAAAACTCATGACACTCCAAGAACGAGAGATCTATTAACCTTGAATTCCCTTCTGGTGTGTGGCTTTGCATGGATTAGGTGAAATAAACTTAGACCACGAAGTGTTGGTTCTTCCTGATAAGACTCTGTTTGTTACTTTCCAGGTTCAACCTCAGTTAGTCAAGGCCATAGTGTGTCTCTTCCATGGGGGATGCACACACTCTCATCATAAAAAACAAATAACAACTACACATAGAAGGGATTGTCCAAGGGCAAAGGCCCTGCCTATTAAAGCATCAGTGGTCAGGTAATGTCAGGAAACCAATACTATGACTGGAGACTATAGCCAACCTACATAAATGACAGAACGGGACTGAGGGACATTTATGGTCTCTGGCTGTTGGCAACCATTGGCTGGGAAACAAGATATTAGAGTTTTATTTGCCCATTCTCTAAATACAATGCTTGACCTGAAATATACCAGATAGACATGTCTGTAAACGTGCCCTAAAGAAACCTCTAATACACAAAAATAGAAGTCATGTCTAATGAGCCACAAGAAAGAAAGAAAGAAAAGGGAGCCGTAAAATACTCCAACAATGAGAAGGGCAAAATGAGGAGATGGAAAAGAGAAGGGAAGGGAAGGAGGAGTAGGGAAGGGGAGGGGGAGAAGAGAAGGAGAGGATGAGGATGGAAGGGAAGGGGAGGAGGAGGATGGAAGAAGAGGGGAAGGAGGGAAGGGGAAGGGAGGGGGATGAGGAAGGTAAGGGGAGGAGGGAAGGGAAGAGGAGGAGGGAAGGGCTAGGGAGGAGGGAAGGGGAAGAAAGAAGGGAAAGGGGAAGAGAGGAGGGAAGGTGGCAGAGAACAGATAGAACACACAGAAAAGTTGAAGAGTTAGTACTTACTGACCATGTCAATAACCACATTCCGTGTGAGTGGCCCCAGAGCCCCCACTGAAACACAGAGAGTGTGAGACTCACACAGAGGTTGACTTAGCCTTGAACTGCCAACAGATGTGCTGGATTAACTAGAAGATGAACACTAACTTAAGTCACAAGAAACCTGGGCCAGTTATACTAACATCAGAGGAAGAAATCTCAGAATAATAGCATATAACAGCATGGATGGAGAAAGCTCTTTCATAACAAGGGATCAGCTAGTTCACTGACAAGACATCGTATTGTGAACATTAATGTATTTCGCCATTCATCATATTTTTTAAAAGCCCTTCAAACTACACAAATCAAAGCAGACAGGAGTACTAAGAGAGGGGGAGACGGATCACAAGTAGAGTCAGAGATTTAAATATTTCTCTTTAATAGCAGACAAAACACCTAAGCACAAAGTTAATAATGATATAGAACACATGACTAACACTATGAACCAAATTGGCCTAGTTGATATTTCTAGAATATTCCACCTAACAACGTTTACTAAGTCAGACCAAATTCTAGGTCATAAAACAAGTCTCAACATACTTAAAACATCTATCCAAAGTAGGTGTTCTGACCACAACAGAATTCAATTCTAAAGAAATATAAAAATATCTGTGGACTATTACCAAATGTTTTTAAACTAAGTAAGCCAATTCCAAAAAATAAAAAAAATTAAACATTATAATACATTTGTAGATAAAATAGCAGCATAAACCAAAAATGTCCAGAAATACTGAAGCAGAATGGGGGAGGGGTAGAAAAAGCCAAAAGAGAAGCAAGACACAAATGACCAGAGACTCAGGAATGGCAAGTGACATCACTGCAGAGTATAAAAATATCAAAAGCACAACAAGGGACCATTGTCAACAAATTTGTACCAATAAATTAAGCAACTTAGATTGCTCTGATAAATTCCTTGAGGAAAGCACAATTCACACAACAGGGAAACAAATCACCCTCTCACAAAGAAAATAACAGAGCTCAAAGGCTCACTGCTAAGTTGCACCTACTGGTTACAGAGAAACAACCTAACTCAGTACAAACTCATGCAGACAATTTTAAGATCTTATGATGTGCTGTGATGGCTTAATTTGCACTCTGACTAAAGACTTCTAATTAACATTCCCTTCATGTCAGTGCCAGTCATCGATATTAAGATTAACTGCCTCTACCAATGGTCCATTTGCAGGAAACTAAGATTCACTGCTCAGAACCTTCTACCCTCTCCCTGGATCCCAGCCAATCAAGGATTCTTAGCAATTTTCCCAACAAGGCACTGGCCCTGGCATCATTCCATGACCACATTGCAAAGACACAAGGGTATGATGGGAAGCTCAGCAGGCAATTAAGAGGATCTGAGGTAATGTGGTGGCACACACTTTTAATCCTGGCACTCAGGAGGCAGAGGCAAGTAAGTGGATCTCAAGGCCAGACTGGTCTACATAATGAACTTCAGGTTAACCAGGCTATGAGTAAGACCCTGTCTAATAACATATGTGTTCGTGCATGTGTGAGTGCTTGTGTGTGTGTGTGTGTGTGTGTGTGTGTGTGTGTGTGTGTGTGTGTACCATTAGGTTACAGAGTGTTTGTAAAGAAAGCTCAGACTCAGGAGGATTCAGAGCCTAGTTGAGAGGAGTCACAGATGGTCAAGAGCACTCTACCCATTCCTGCCCCTGCTTCTCCTCATCATTTGATCTGGTCATTCAAATTCCATCCTCACAGTTGTCCAGCCCTACCTGACAAAGCAACGCCAAACCCTTTCTTCCATATCAAGCACACCCATCAACAACTCTCTGAACATGTTCCTTACTTCCTCCATTCCACCACCTTACTGCAAGCCACTGACATCTTCCATCCATCAGGCAGATCCAGCTTTTGACACAGTGACATGGTGCTGTCACCGATAAAATTCTCGCACTCGAGAATGTCACAATCAAGATACAGAAAGGAAAGATATTAATATAAAATCACAGATTTTAAGTTGCGATTTTGCGTGGGGTCATGATAGTAGCTATCCTGGGCAGCCCACAGGTAATCGATTAAATATGTCTGATAGACAGTTCAGACGCCGGCACAACTACTTTTACCTGGCTTCCCATCTATTCTCAAGCAGGGAGCTCTTAACCTCTAAAGGATCATCCAACCAGTATGCCTTTCATTTCTTCCAAAAAACAACTCTGAACCTCATTCATCATGGTAGAAGCCGAGTTCTCACAGTTCCCTAATGGTGGTGTTCAACACACACACACACACACACACACACACACACACACACACACACGAATGCATGGAGCAGAGAGTATAGATGACAATACACTGGAGTCCTATAATTCATGGACAAAAACTACCAACCATCACTACCATCTCAGAGGTGAGTCCAACACATCTTTTTGTTCAAGGGAATCCTTAGAAATCCTTCTGATGGCTGGAGAGATGACTCAACAGTTAAGAGCACTGACTGTTCTTTTGAAGGTCCTGAATTCAAATCCCAGAAACCACATGGTGGCTCACAACCATGAGTAATGAAATCTGATGCCCTCTTCTGGTGTGTCTGAAGACAGCTACAGTGTACTTATATATAATAATAAATAAAACTTTTTTTTTAAAAAGAATCTACCTTTAAAAAAAAAACAAACAAAACAAAAACAAAACCCTCTGATGGCAATAAGTCATCATCAGCTCTTCCTTTACTGTCCTTCAAGAAGCCATATTGATTTGTATCAGGTCCTCTCTGCTTTGTTCGCAGGGTTAATTCACTTTAATTACTAAGCACAATATTTGTTGCAGGACCATGCAGAGTAAAAGGCACTGAATGACTAATTTATTAGAACCTGGTTTTCCAGGCAAAGAAAAAGCCTTCATCTGCCTCCATAATTAAACAAAAGCAGAAGGCAGGGGCATTACTGCGTGTCATCGCACTGTTTAACGCGAGCAATTATTGAGGAAGCTCATCTGTATCCGATTTCCTTTCCACGGAGCTCAAAGGTAATTCTGAATTTATCTACATCCCTGGCTCTGCTCTGAATCATTCAAATTCTGAAATATGGAGACACCAGATTCAAAAGAAAAACCACACAGCTCCATGGCAACATTTTTACGACGTGTTTATAATGTAACACTCTTTATATCATAGCCCTACAGGCCATTAATTGTTTTGTTACTATTATTATTATGTAATTGCAACGATCAGCCAAAGGCTGCCAAGAACTGGTCTTCCAGTCCAATCATTACCATGTATGCAAATAGTATTCCAGAAATGTTTTCATGAATCTTTTGTAGATTTTTAAAAGAAAACCACAAACACATTACAGGTCTACAGAGCATTTAAAATGAATATTCACAATTCTTAGCACAATGATACAAAGAGAGGATTTTTATATGTTAGTTTTTGGTTTGAATTTTTAAATAGAAATGTATTTACTTCATGTGTATGAATGTGCTGCCCACATTTATGTACATGAACCATATGTGTACCCCGGTGCCTACGAAGGTCAGAGGAAGATGTCGGAGCCCCTATAGCTGGAGTTACAGATGTTTCTCCACCATGTGAGCCTCCGTGTAAATGTTGGGAAGCCATCCCAGATCCTCTACAAGAACAACTCTGCAAGTGCTCTCAGGCATTGAGCCTCCTCTCTAGCACCTGATTGATTGACTGGTTGGTTGACTGACGACTGATTGACTGATTGATTTAAAGACATGATTTTTATCACACATCTCTGACTAGCCAGGAACTCACTATGTAGCCTAGGTTGGCCTCAAATCTTCAAAGATTCTTCCTTCCAAATTCTGGGGGGTTACAAGAGTGAGCATCACTCTCCACCTTTCTAAAGAAGAGAGTTGGTTTGTTGACAAAACACACACGCACACGATATTGAGCAGATATTTACTTAACTTTGAATAGACACAAGGATTTTCCTTAAGTTGTATGATTGAAGGTACCTTTCGAAGGAGTATGATTTCCTCTCACACCCTGTTAATGATAAAAACCACACCCCTTCATTCATGAAGAGGCTTAGCTGCAATTCACTAAGCATTCCCTTTCTCCGGATTCTGATTTAATTATCTAGAGCGTCTGTGCATATTTCATGCTGAAATCGTAAAATAGAATAAAATTCTTACTTTTTGCTTTTTTTTCTTCTCAGAAATAAACTCCTGATGAGATTGTTAGAAGACAAGCCAAATTGTAAGGGTGGACTTTATAAACAAAGATAAATCATAGTCACTTAAGGAAGAATTAGCAACCAGCCTCAAAGGGTACCATTTCAGCCCCTCTACCTTTCAGTAGAGCATGGCTGCCCTAATTCTTTGGGTTTTTTCCTGTCAACCCCAAAGGCTCCATCCAATGCTCAGGATCGTCTCCCTTCCCTTCCACACCTCGATCTTAAGTCCTTGTCCACAGCTTCCAGCCTTTCCCGGCTGTTACCATGATGAACTCTCTCTTTTCCTAAAAACCCTAATTCAATGCTATCCTTCAGCCACCATCTTGATTTTCCTTCCCTGACTCTAGGTGACACTCTGTCTCTAAAGTTGAAGATTTGCAAACCCTCTTTATTTAATTTGAAGAAAATTCTTTAAAAAGTAAAGAGTTCCAACCGAGGCAACTTAAACTCGATCACTTTAGGCGAGCTCATAAACTTCTATCAACCCTCACTTTCTCCTCTGAAGACACGGCGACAGTCATGATAGTTTGCATGAAGATGAATCAAAGCAGCACACAAAAGCCTAGCACCACGCCTGACCCAATTAAGAACTCAATGCATCTCACCCCCAATGGGTCCAGGGTAACACAGTGGCAGTGCCCGCCTTCACCTCATTGCTATCGCTTTTATTTTTTTCTTCTAATCCTCTGCAGTTATTTTCCTTCCCTGATCTTAGGTGGTGCCCACCGTCTCTCCACTGATGCGCAGGTATTGCTATACTGCCTAAGTGAAAGACGCTCTCCTCCTACGATCTTAATCAATGTCTTAGCAGCTTGAGCAACAACTCCATCCTTCTGATTGAGATCCGTTGCCTTTCCTGGGCTTCCTCCACAATGACGTCATGCTCCTGGGTTTCTTTCTGCCTCATTAAATAAACTAGCCTTTCTGCTGCATTAAGGATTTCTACCTTGTTAGCTGGAAAGTATAAAAGAGCCTTTCCCTTTCTTCTCTTTCTACATCCTCGCCCCTCCCTTCCCCAGGTAAGTCCTATCCTTTTATGTCCTATGTATGAGGGGAATTCATGCATTTTTATACATGGCTCTGGGCCTTCAAGTCCCAAATCAAATCTCCAGTTTCTCATTAAACATCTCCTCTTGGGTACCATACCCATACACACATACACACACACACACACACACACACACACACACACACAGATACACACACACACACACACACACACACACACACACGAATAACACTGACAGAATCTTAATGTTTGTCTCCCAGTCCAACTCAGTCCATCTCTGGTCTTCACATCAGTGAACGGTATCACTACCTCCAATAACACAGAGATGAATTCAAGCCACTGGGAAGAGCAAAGCTCTCTTGCTGAAACAGATTCCAGACCTGCCTTTTCTGTCTCTACATAGTAACAGGGAGGCAAGCTGCTGTAGCTTGTTTGTAAGCAATACAACTGCAGTGTCCACCCATGGGGCCCTGCTCAAATCAACACCCACACAGCATCCTGATAACTTTCCAAATTCCCACCCATACCTCCACTTCACACTAGATTAAAGCCCATTGTAGAAAATACCTTTTTACATGACAGGAGAGTAAAACAATGTCCTACAAACTAAGGGACTCACCCAAGGTTATGTGGACAAGTCAACAGCAAAAGTGACACAGACCAGCTCCCCTTTCACCTCGGTCCCAACGAACTGTGTTCAAATCCCAGAGGCCTCGCCAGCCAGTTAGATTGCTATACTTTGTTCAATGATAATATAGCTCCTTGTATCGACTCGGTTTGGCTTGGCAGTGAAACAGCACAGAAGCCCAGGGCTGAAGTTATTTAATCAGCATTACCAGACCACGATTCCCGCTAGCAGCAGCTCTGAGTGCTTAATATGGAGGATAATAAAATGCAATCTGCAAGATCCATTTATATTTTCATCGTGTCATCGGAAAACCAGAAGGTGCTGTTTATAGCCACAGATTGACAGTGCCTACAAAAAAAAATCTAGTTGAGAATACAGCTGATGCTTTAAAGTACCCTGGGAGCATTCAGTCCTCTGCTCTAAGCACTGTATGATCCGGACACAGAAAATGGGTCAGTGCAGACACGTGTGCGTGGGTTCAGCTGACTGTGTTTGCACATTCTCAAGCTGTCCCTTACAGACAGGGCGACAGAAGCTGCAGAGGAAGACAGACAACACACACACACACACACACACACACACACACACACACACACACACGGAGCTCCACCCAAGCTGAAAGCCTTAGTGACAGATTGGAGAGAAAGAAGAGTCCGGAAAGAAATGGGCCAGGAGGGTGTTGTAAGCTAAGTGTGTTGACGCCTGTGAGTTCCTGAAGCCACGGTTATTTTTACCTGGCTATCGTGTTGTTTCTTCAATAAACATTGAAGTTCTGGGCTAAATTTGGCAAATTGTCACAGTGAAGCAGAAAGCCACTGAATTAGGCAGATCTGGGTTCAGACTCCAGGTTTGAGGCTCCGGAACCCTAAGCAGGAGGCTTCACTCCTTTCGAACCTGCTTCAAGGTCTTTAAAAAGGTGCTAATAGGAGCCTGTTTTATTTGGTTGGGGGAGGTCAGAACGTAGAGTAGATAATATCCGGTGGGGCATTTCATGCTTCTGAAACAGGGAAAATGCTACTTCGCTCATGGTTTTGTTTCTCAGAGAAATCCACAAGCAGAGTGCCTAAGGCCAGGGAGCTTCCATTTGTATTCAGAGATGCAACTCTGCCCTGGGAAAGATAGGTGCTGGGCACAGTATCAGGCTGGGAAGCCAGTGAGAGAGCCTAAGAAGACAACCATGCAAACCGTGCCCCCCCTCCAATGATACGTTTATAAGAAAACTGGACTTCTAAAAGAAAAAAAAAGTCTTTATCATGAAGGAAAAAAGGAAAGGCTGATATTCCTAAATAAAAGACCAAAAAGCATCATGACAACATATAATGTATATGTCTTTGTAAGATAATGATTGAAAAAAAAACCAAAACCCCATGGGTAACATCCGGAACACAACTGGACTATCCTGCATATATACTGGTCCCTCATGATGTCAGTCACCACTGTTCACTCCTGGAGTGATAATGGTAACCGAGGGGATACTCTTCTTCAGGTTTATGCCCAGGTACTTAGAGGAAAGGGGTAGATGATTCCTGTGCTTTCTTTGGAAACTGTTGAAAAAAATACTAGGAGTGTATACGTATGTGTATGAACTAAACACAGAAAATGCCAAGAGTCACTGAAACCTGATCGAGGGCACATGGGTTTCTTGGATCCTGCCTCACAGAATTCTTTCCTACTTCCCTCCCTTCCTCCTGCCCCTCCTGTTCTTCCTTTCTCTTTCTCCTATCTTTCCTCCTAGCCTCCCTCCCTTTGGAACCCTTTCTTTCTCCTTTCCTCCCTCCCTCCCTCCTTTCCTCCCTCCCTCCCTCCCTCCCTCCCTCCCTTCCTTTCCCCTCCTCCCATATGTTTGAGAACATTGGTAATAAAATGCTGTTTGGGTCCTAGGGCTGAAATATACTTAAACAGCCCAGAGCAAGTGTTCACCAACAACCCATCCGGGGCCTTCTTGTTCCTCTCTAGGCGTGTTTTGCCTTTTTGAGGACAGGCATTTGCCAGCTCATCGTCAGTCACCAGAGCTGTGTCCACTCACCCACTCTGTCACTCACAAGCCAGAAGCAGCCCAGTCAGCCATGGACATGACGCTAACGGTGACGATGGAGAGGAAGAAGGGGTCAACCCCTTGACTTCCTGATGCTGGGCAAAGAACTAGACTGGAGACTCTGCCAAGTACACACAGTCCTGTAGCCACTGAAGAGCTATCTGAAGAAGTGATCGATTTCACTATTTGATATTCTAATAATGGAATAATTTTTAGCTAAGAATCCAGAGCGACCACAAAACTGTTGGACATCGCCAATGTGCGGCATGGAAAATGGCATCAAAGCCAAACTAGAAATTCACCCAAACAAGTTATTAGATTACCAAATGAAAATAAAGCATGGTGAAATACTCAGAATAACAGCAGGGCAATGTAAGTAGCCTTTTTAATTTCAGAATGGACTCGAGTAACATAATGCTAGGGACAGCACCAGAAGTGACCAGTCGGAAATGAGTGAGGCTAGGGAGACAGCACAGTAGAGAAAGTTCAACAAGCGTGAGGGTCTGGCTTTAATACCCAGCACTCCTGTGTGTAGAGCCAGGCATGGGGGCACGTGCCCATAGTCGCAGTGCTGCAAAGGTAAGACAGGTAGGTCCCCGGAGCTCACCAGCTAACAAGCCTAACTTGATCAGTGAGCCCTAGGTCCCAGTGAGTGACTCTGTCTCAGAAAACAAGGTACACAGGCTCCTGGGGACTAACACTCAAAAGTTCACCTCTGATCTCCACAGATGGGAACTTGGACACATCCATACACATCCACATCACACACGCACGTGCCGCATACTCATAAACACAATGAGGAGATTGGTTTTGAGAAAAGAGGGGGAAAAAATCACAGAAGATCCTTTCTAGGGTACAAAGATTCTATTTCTTGATTTGACGTAGTCATTACAAGGTTACGCACATTAAATCATTAACCAAGCTGTGTTATTTGTTTGTGTGTGTGATTTTCTACGCCGTGTATTCAATTGTTTCGTGTGATAACAGTGAGATTCAGGAGGCAGAACACGTTGTGAAGGAAAGCGGTTTATTTCGGCTCTAAGGGGCTGAGTCTGCTGTTGCCCTTCCTGTTGGCAGAGTCCTGAGGCAATGCAGGGTGACAAGCCACATTCAACCACAGTATCAACCGCTGTCAGAGGCTGTGATCCACCCAAGCCTTCCCCACAGTATATTTTAAAATGAACTTTTAAAAGGAGACAAGTGAGGCTAATTAGCTCCACTCACCTTTGTCTACCCATGCAAACTCTTTTGAAAGTCCTGCTTCCCTATTGCTTACTGAACTGTTGTGTGGGCGCAGGGGGTTTGTTCATGAGAAGATCTTTCTTAAGATATTCCCTAAGTACTCAGTGGGTCATGAAGAGCTCCGATGCAAGGGTTATCTTTATCCCCACTGCACGCTGGAGATGCTGAACTATAGACCATTAAACAATTGGTCCAATCTCCTAGAGCTAGCAGGAGGCAGAGAATAACAGGCAGAGTGCTCTGACTCCTGACCCATGCTCCTAGCCATTAGGCAATGCTGCTAAGCTATAAATGAAAACCTGACTCTCTGCTGTCTGTTTCAACCTTCCCCACCCCACCCCCCACAATGCCTTTTCCTCTAAGTGGGGAGTAAGAAAACAAATCCCTAAATTCAGAAAACTACTAAAATATATGGGCATGTATCATGAATTTCCTCAATATCATAGTGATGAAATAATAAAAGGCTTTGTGATGTGGCTAGATTTTTATCTCTGTCTTTTAAAAATCATAATAGGTATCCAGTAGTCCATCTTAAATAGTCCTATATACAACTTGATCCCCTGTGTAATGAGAAAGAAAGAAAGAAAGAAAGAAAGAAAGAAAGAAAGAAAGAAAGAAAGAAAGAAGGAAAGAAAGAAAGAAAGAAAGAAAGAAAGAAAGAAAGAAAGAAAGAAAGAAAGAAAGAAAGAAAGAAAGAAAGAAAGAAAGAAAGAAAGAAAGAAAGAAAGGAGGAAAGAATTTATGGAGGGTACAGACAAGGAACGCAAGATGTTTCACCTAACGGCCATTACCATTTACAAAACAGGGCATCTATTCATCTTTCAATGGTTCTGTTGTTATTGGTCAAGACAGGGTTTTTCTGGGTAGCTCTGGCTGTCCTGGAACTTGATCTGTAGACCAGGCTGTTCTCATACGCAGAAATCTGCCTGCCCCTGCCTCTGCCCATGCCTCCGCCTCCGCCTCCGCCTCTCCTCTCTGCCTCTCTGCCTCTGCCCCTGCCCCCGCCCCCGCCTCCGCCTCCGCCTCCACCCCCGCCCCCGCCCCTGCCTCCACCTCCGCCTCTGCTTCTTGAGTGCTGGGATCAAAGGTGTGCGGCACCACCCAGCATGCCACTGGCTCTTTAAACTTACAAATAATGCATTAGTATAGGAAATCTATTCTCGTGGCTACTTTGTGATGAAGATACCATGTGGTAATCCAAATCTGCTGAACCACCATCCATCACTGGGTCTCACTGAGCCAGTAGTGAGGTGTCTGCCGCCCAGTAAAACAGCATGCATCTTGGCTTCCATGAAGCAGAGTGATTATAGATCTATCACTGAACTTGGCTCCCCTTACCTCCATGTCTAAATAATGTGCATGCCAAGGAGAAAGAAGGCTCATCTCAAGTCACAAAGAACTGTTTGACCATGATGTAACATTATGCCATGCTAATGAAATTAAAGAAGACACAAGCAGACCATGCTTTACGAAGCCAATTGGTGAGGTCTCTGTCTAACTGTCAGATACTAGAACAGTGTGATACTCAACATGTGGTTCATAACCTCATTGGCAAACCTCTATCTCCAAAATTGTTTACATTACGATTCATAACCGTAGCAAAGTTACAGTTGTGAAGTAACAATGAAAATAATGTTATGGTTAGGGGTCACCACAACGTGAAGAACTGTAATAAAGGGTCGGTCGCAGCGTTATGAAGGTTGGGAACCACTGCGCTAAGACCTTGCACTCTTCTTACATTTCACTAGACGGTAAAACTCTTCTTAAAGAGTTAAAGGGTAAGATGTCTAAAAGGCCTCGTAGTTACAGTTATGGAAGCCTAAAGGGCACTTGGCTGAAGCATCCATCGTCTTAAACGATCCCAACCCCATCTTTTGGTGTACCTAAGGGCACAATGAGAAGGCTTCCCATTTGATACCATGGTATGGCTCGTAGGCAAAATGTAGGCACACTAAAACTACTGCATAAAATTGCCTTAAAGTTATGTGTAGGTGGGCATGGAACAAATAAATTTCATGTTTAGTGGGATCTCACACCCAAGATATCCCACTAGGTATATGCAGATATTCTGAATTTGGAGAGAAAGAAAGAAGAAAAGAAGGAAGGAAGGTAGGAATGTAGGAAGAGAGGGAGGGAGGGAGGGAGGGAGGGAGGGAAGGAGGGAGGGAGGGAAAGAAGGAAGGAAGGAAGGAATGTAGGAAGAGAGGGAGGGAGGAAGGAAGGGAGGGAGGGAGGGAAAGAAGGAAGGAAGGAAGGAAGGAAGGAAGGAAGGCAGGCAGGCAGGCAAGCAAGCAAGCAAGGAAGAAAGAGAAAGAAAGAAAGAAAGAAAGAAAGAAAGAAAGAAAGAAAGAAAGAAAGAAAGAAAGAAAGAAAGAAAGAAAGAAAGAAAGAAAGAGAAATTGGAAGTACTTCTGGTCCCAAGCATTTAAGGCAAGGATGCACAACTATAATAAGGCCAGTCTGAGGGTGAGCCCAGGACCCATGATGTTCCACTAAGCATCTGCCAGCTTTCATAGTGGATGGAGGACCCTTAGTGCCTTAGTGTATAGCAGTTGTCAACTCCCGTGGTGTAAACAACATTCCTACCACGGCTGAATTTAGCCTACGCATGGTGTCACTGAGTACAAAGCAGGAAAAAAAAAGGCACAGTCTTTTTCCAGCCCTGTGAGCTGACCGCAGGACGACACAGTGAACTCACCTCTGTGTTTTTTTATATTGTGGGACAATGAGATCACTTGTAAGTTATGTTCTGTTTGATAATCTCTGAATAACCATGACACTGGAGAAATTTATCCAGATAATGACTAAAAGGAGTGTATGACTATATAAACATCTAGATTCTTCTGTCTCCACTATAGGAGAGACAGCAAAGCTAATAATTGTCCCCAATCCATTCTAGTATAGACTGACATGCTTTGAACTGAGTAATTTGCAGGGAGTTAACCAAACAGTCTAATCGCAGGTAGTTAAATAAATGAGCATTTCAAGAAAAGGGAGAAAGGTATCCTACTTCCAAGATAAGGTGTATACTACCCAAACTTATTGTACTGCTAATTAGACAAGAAGGAGAACTAGTAAGGCTGGCCACATGTTACTGGGTGACACATGACAAGAGAGGAAGGAGGAAAGGAAAGGGCTTGTTTTCTCTTTGGTACCATTTGTAAACCATTGCTATTGCCTGTCTCTGGATATGCTATGGTACACAATGCCTAATGTCTTGCCTAAAACAAGACAAAGAAACAGACACAATACCTGAATGAATGTGAGGTTCACAGCACACACAACTTTTGGTCTCCTCCCACTCCTGGTACTAGCAGATCCTTAGTGATGCACAGTCACAGAGCTGTCCTCTTGCACCATGACGGGCCAGGGGTGCAAGTGCAAGGTTAATGCTACCCGTCCCATCACAACATTAGGCAGATTAAATTATTGTTTCATGACGACTGTCTGCCTAAGGGAAAAACTGCTTACAGCAGCATTTCTCAATGCATGTTTTACAGGATCCCAGGCTCCATGGGACAGAGAGAGATTTGATGTGGAAAAAGGATTCATGGCCAAATAAGTTTGGGGAATGCTCTGTTTACTTTTTCAACTCCGTGCTGACAGCATGCTCATGAGATCTTCCGATGGCGTGAAAAGCAGCATTTCCCAACCTGTAGACCCAAGACATCTTTTCAAGACCAGTCTTCTGGATGGCGGAGGCCAGTGCTCTGAAGATCAGGACTTCTGGCTTTCTGCACAGCTGATGAACTCACAGCACAATGGTTGAAGAGTCCCCCAACCCTATAATTGCTGTGGGCCCCCTGTTATCTTGGGTACGCATTTGTATTAAATGCGAACACACCATTGCTCAGGTTTGAATGCCTCCTCCCAAGGTCATGCTGAAATTGAATTGATAATTTGGGGGTAAGATCTCTAAGAAGTAATCAGATGTAGAAGTCTCCTCTACCACAAGTCTGTTAGTTACATAAGAGTGGGTTTGTTAGGTGCTCCTCTCTCTCTTTCTCTCTCTCTCTCTCTCTCTCTCTCTCTCTCTCTCTCTCTCTCTCTCTCTCTCTCTCTCTCTCCCTCTCCCTCTCCCTCTCCCTCCCTCTCCCTCCCTCCCTCCCTCCCTTCTTCCCTCCCTCCCTCCCTCTCTCAACTGCTCCTTCCATCTCAGCATACTCAATTCCCCTTAGGTAGTGTAGTTACACACACAGCAAGAGAACCCCACTGGACCATACACTTGGATTTTCCAACCTTCAGAAAGAAGACTTTCTTCTTTCTGAAGAAAGAACCTCGAAAAATAATTCTGTTCTTTATCATTTCCCCAGTTCATGATCTTTCTCAGACTAGCATTCTGTCATTAAAACAGAGAACATACTAAGATAGCCCCTGACTTAAAAATCAAAGAGCTGATATTGAAATTAAAAGTTTTGAAATACAGACTCAACAGACTCTCATGGCCCTAAGCAAACTATCTCAAGACATAATGGACATTGGAAAATGACACTGTGGGTGGGTGTGACCGCTCAGTGAGTAAAGGTACTTGCCACCAAACCTTATGATCTGAGTTCAATCCCTGGGGACCTACGCGGTGAAAGGGAAAGAACTGTCTTCCCACAAGTTCTCTGACCACCTCCCCAGCCATCCCATGCATACCCACCAACATATACCCACAATAAATAAATCACACAAACTTCAAACACATACGCCCAATGGAAGATATGCAGTTTATAGCAAAGGTAAAGAAAGAAAACAATGAGATGTTCAAAGGAGTCAAACAGGCAAGTGAGCGTGGGACAGTAAAGAGAGTTCTTCTATAGCACAGGGATTTGTGATAGGTGAGCCAAGAAGGGAACGTACAGTACACCGAGCCAAGGGATGCTCCCGGGATAAAAGCACATGACTGAAGGTGTGAAATTCGGATCACAGGCTGCCTAACAATGCAGACACACACATACATTTGACTTTTTCATTACAAAAGAAATCTAAAAACCCAGAACTGTGAGAAACGTTCTATGAGAACGTTGATATTAGACACAGGTAGGTGAAGTCAAATCTATCTGGTCAACCTCAGGGAGGATGAGCACAAGGTATTTCTTAGGTATTTGACTCAATGATTCCTTGAACAATTTGCATCAAATTCCAGGTGCAAAAGCCATTCAGCAGTCTCCTTACCAATGGACAGATCTGGGGTATTGGGGCCTCCTGGAGCCAGCAATCCAATTCAAAAATAATTCTGGATCTTCGGAGATCCTATTACTAAGAGGCAGAAATAGACTTTTCAAGTGCTCACTTTGAAATATCAAGCATTGTTCCATCCAGCTTTTTCCACTATCTTAGAGCATTTATTAAAAACCAGTGCAGGGTGAGTCAGCTTCTAAAAGAGAGCTTCACGGTAGATGCGGGATGGCCTTGCTTCCCCACCATGGCGTAGGAGTAGCGATGATGATAACTTTTTAAAGTATACCCAAGTGTCGATGAAGAAAGCATCGAACTGGGGAGATGACTCAGTGATGAGAGTGCTTGCTGCAGAAGCATAAGGGGCCGAGTTATGATCCTGGACACTCACAAGGCTGGGGCTGGTGGTGGGCACTCATAACCAAGTGCTGGGACAGAAACAAGCAGGGCCCAAGAGTTCGCTGGCCAGCCAGTCTAGCTGAAATAACAGCTCCAGATTCAGTGAGAGACCCTGTCTCAGTAAATACAGTGGACAGCAGTTGAGCGAGTTAGAAGACATCCACTTCTGGCCTTCACATACACACGTGAGTGCACCTGCACACTCACATCCATAGACTTGCATTCAACACATACAAGGTACACTGCCTAGGCCGGGAGGATGGCTCAGCAGGAGAGTACTTACCTAGCACACATTAAATACTGGGTTCTAGCCGGGCAGTGGTGGTGCATGCGTTTAGTCCCAGCACTTGGGAGGCAAAGGCAGGCCGCTTTCTGAGTTCGAGGCCAACCTGGTCTACAGAGTGAGTTCCAGGTCAGCCAGGGTTACACAGAGAAACCCTGTCTTGAAATAAAAAAAGTACTGGGTTCTATCTCAGCATTGCAAAAATGATGACTAGTACATAAATAAAACCACACATAGTTATGTGTAACTATAAATATTGCAAATATATACGTAAAATTCTATATTTACAGGCATAAATTGAACACCTATTTACTTATTTCTGTTAGCACGGTTCTCTGGCACATGCAAGAATGTGAGTTTGATTCTTCCCAAAAGTAAAGAAGGTAGAGTTAATGTATGATAGAGAAAAGTGCATTTATTAGTCAGGATTAAGGTCTATCACTCTTGCATAATTTCTGTTGTTCCTCACATAATGAATATTCAATGATTTTAGCACTTTAACCCCCATACTTAATTCTTTTCTGCCTCTATGTTCATATGTCGCTTTGGAAAGCTTGGCACCCTCAGATAAATACAATTCTCTGAAGTGCTGGGAGCCCCGTCTTTACTGATCTCTTCACCTCCTTTACCACCTGAAAGCTTATATCTCCTCTGACTTACAGGAAGGAGGAGAGAGACACTAGAGAGAGAAAACCATTGAGGGCACAGAGCGTTGATTAGGGAGAGAGACGGTAACTTGAACTGCAGGAGAAATGGATGGGCAATGGGAAGTGGGCAAATACACAGCTTTATTCTGAAACTGGAGACTAGAGTATTTACATGTGAAAAGACCTGATGTGAGAGGAACAGGTACATGTTTGCATAATCTGTTAATGGAGGAGGCTTCAAGAGGAAGAGGAGCAACATTGGAAGGAAATACTTAGCCATATTTCTTCCTATCAAGGCTGAAAATGCCTATATATCTATGTATCTATATATATATCTATAGATGTAGATGTAGATAGATATAGATATAGATAGAGATAGAGATGGCAACACTAGGAGGCATCTGGATGCATCAGAGAGCACAGGGAAGGGTGGCGCTGAACATGCACTCCTGAATGTGATCAGAGGCCACTAGGTGAAACCACTCATGTAGCATCCAAGGACTGCACACTGGGGAGCATGCACCCTTAAATGTGATCAGAGGCCACGAGGTAAAACCACTTATGAAGCATCCATGGACTGAACATTGGGGAACAAGCAGCAACTCAGCCATTGGGGAAAATGATCCAGCAAAGGAGAAAAAGAGTTCTTGATGAGTTAAGAGGCCATAATGAGATGAAAATGTTGTGGAAGCCAAGAGAGTGGGGGGTGGGGAATTACTTGAAAAGTGGAAGATGTTCATGCTGATGAGGCAGAAAAGCTGTGTTGGGTGGCTGTACTAGGATAAAATATACAAGCAGCCTTGACCTGAGAAAGTTCTACAGAGCATGGGGATGAGAGATAATGGAGGGAAGGCATGGATGGTCAACTTGACAGAAGTAGAAAAGATAGAAAGCTGGGCTAGGAAGCATGCTAAAGGAATGTCACACAGAAAGGCAAGCTGTTGTTCTACTGAAATGACATGGTTCACAGAAGAATAAAAGGGAAGGCAAGATGGAGGATGAGGGCCTCTTCTGTGCTGGGAAGATGAATTGCACACTCATCAGCTGAGAGAAACAGAATCAAGTTGGTGGCTCAAGGGAAGATGGAGTGAGAGGCAATGAGCTATGAGTAGAGGACATAAATGGGCTGCTCCCATGATGGGGACACAAATGGACTGCTCACATGATGGTCCAATTCTTCCTTCCACCCCTCAGCTCCCTTGTAAGAATCTAGTTATCCACTAGACCCAAATCTTGGAATTGTGTTCAAAGAGTGGACTAGTTACATGTTTTGCAAAAGTAGCGATAATACAATCATGAAAGAGGGTTGTTTAAGGTAAAGGAAAGATTTCCAGGAATGTGTCCCCAACCAGGTCTTGGACACCGTGTAGAGTGCCCATGGCTGCAAGTATGGCTGGCAGCCCACATTCAGAGTCACCTTCACTTCTCATTTTGACAAGGACATGGGAGCACGGACGGATGGGACATTCCAGAAGAAGAACACTTCAAAGGCTTTGCAAATCTATTATGGGATTAAAGAGGGAGGCAGAAAATAGAGTGACAGGCTGGAGTCAGTAGTGCAGCTGTGCATTCTGGGATACAAGAGACCATGTTCTTATGAAGGAGCAGTGTAGAGAAGAGTCAGTCACTCAAATGTGTGCTTTTGTTGCCAGGGTGAGGTAGTGGTTTAAATATATTAGTGTCAGCGCTGGAGAGATGCACAGCAGTTAAGAGCACTGACTGAGCTAACAGAGGACTAACAAAGGTCCTGAGTTCAATTCCCAGCAACCACCAGGTGGCTCACAATCATCTGTAATAGGATCTGATGCCCTCTTCTGGTGTGTTTGAAGACAGTGACTGTATACTCATATACATTTAATAATTAATTAATTAATTAATTAGATAGTGTCCAGGTTCTACAAAATACAGCTTCCTGGCTTCCTACCTTGTAAAAGTTATGTTCGTCACCCCTTAAAGATGGAGAGGATAACCTTTAGGTCACCAATATCTGTAACATCCTGTCAAATGCCATGCTTTTTAAAAGAGTCATGATGAAAAATCCCCTGCCAAGTTTTCAGAAGAGCTTTAAAACCGCCAGGATAGGGCCAGCAAGATGGCTCAGCAGGTAAAGGCTCTTGCCATCAAGGCACATGGCTGGAGTTCAGATCCCCAGGATTCACATAGTGGATGAAGAACTGACTGCAAGCTGTTCTCTAAGCTCTACACGTGTGCTGTGGCATGTGCTCACATGTATGCACACGCACACGCGCACACACACACACACACACACACACACAAATAAAATGTAATAAATAAATTTAACCACATCAGTATAAATACCTAGCTTGGGTTTCCCAAAGTAAAGAAATGTTTTTCGACTTGTTAAGAGTAAGACTTTTTAGGTTCTGGAGAGATAGCTCAGCAGTTAAGAGTGCTTGCTGCTCTTGTAAATTCAGTTCCTAGGCCCCACATGGGGGCACACAACCATCTTCAACTCCAGTTCCAGAGGATTCTACACTCTCCTCTGACCTCCTCAGGCATCAGGATCACATGTGGTCTGTTCTTATATACACAGGAAAATCACTCCCACACATAAAATAAAAATAAATTCATCTTAAAAAGATAAGACTCTCGAGTTGAGGACATAGCTCAGTTGGGAGAGCATTTACCTATCATACATGAAGCCCTAAGTCCAGTCTTTATGGGGTCTGATAATTCACATCTGTGTGCCCTTGTGGTAAACTCAAGACCAGTCTGGGATACATGAGATCCTATCTCAAAACAAACAAATGAGACTCTCTACAACTGAGTTTCACAAATCTTCTCAATAGATAAAATCCCAGAATTCAAAAACTGAACTGCCGCACTGTTGGATAGCAATCTCTATGATTGAAAAAAAAAATCTATGTTGGAGGGAAGCTCCTTAAGGTGGAAGATGTTTAGAGGAGGATCAAACAACAGGATGATCTAAGGGAGGGTGAAACCCTCCATCCTGCAGGGAAGATAGATTAATTTCAGGAAGTAGACAACTAAAGAGCTCTCAGAAGTTCCTGAAATCGATCAGATTCACTAAACTCCTCCCTCCTGAAGCAAATATAAGGAGACACTCTCAGAAAGAAACAAAGACAAGCTAAGCTAACTGGAAGGGACTCAGAGATCAGCTGAGCACTGGGACTGGGAAAGGGCACTCACCAACCTGTCGAGCTGCCTGCAGGCAGTGCAGTTGCTCTCAGTTTCCAACTTTCATGAGCTGTCACCTAGGCTAGGGTGTTTGTCTGTGATACAACTACCTTTGAATCATCCCTGCTCCCATAAGTAAACCTTCATTCATACTCCTGTTAGTAGCCCCAACAAAACCTAGTGGTTTGCCAAGTTGAACTTCATAGGAATCCTTACTTTGGTCTGCTATCATTTCTTTATCTGAGTGAGTAGATACTTGTTCACGTCTCCTTAGGAATATTGTCGCATGGCATACACTGATCAAACAACAGGTGGGAGGCATGCATAGAGATAGGACTCCCATTGCTGTCTGGAGTGCGACCACCCACTAATTCCAACTGAATAAGAGAAAGCTAGATGCCTGATAATGCAAGACTGCCAACCTTGCTCTAAATTTGGGATTAATATCATCTCAGATTATATAATGGTCATGTGACCCAAGTATCATCTTCTAGAAACCCCTGCAGATGGCCGAGGGAAGTGGTCCAGAAGCAGACACAGTATCTTTATGATGCAATCATTGAATGGTCACACTCAATGGAGCAAATGAAGGTAGCGAATGACTTCAAGCAGTTTTGGACCAGGTCAATATTTTAATATTTTACTACTAAATGAGCTTCCAAAGGGAAAGGGGAAAGAAGGGTAAAAAACAAACTTAAGAGACATTTTTCTCTTCTCAGAGCTTCTTGGATTTTAAAAATGTGTTTTGTTTTCTGGCTGGTTTTGTTTGTTTGGGAGGGTAGGGTTTTTTGTTTTGTTTCATTTTGCTTTTGTGGTACTGGAGATTGAAGCCAGCTCCTCACACATGCTAGGTGAGCACATTCCAACTAAACTGCATCCCCAACTCCACATTATGCAATTGAGCCTAATACAATTCCAGACCCATAAAATAAAAACATGTAAGTTTGGGAGTTCAGCTTCCTCTATTGTACTATCGTACCACACAGAGCTGCCATTTGACTCTATGAAAAGCAGATGAAAAAAAAGTGAAGGTTTTTAAACCACTGATAAGTGTCAAGAAGTGCAATATTTTGGAGTGTGCCTTGTGACACGCCATACAGGGAGCCCACTAGGAACAATGGTGTCAATCAATATACAGTGATGGATGAAGGTGAATATTCTTTGGCTTCTGAGATCATTGGTACCCACACTTATGATGCCAACTATTCTGTTTTCTGGTACAGACAAAAGTTAGACAATGACTATTAATCACTGACCTCCTGCAAACATCATGTCTAACATGAGAACAGTAAGGACCAGGTGCTGGATCTGACTTCCCTCGGACGGGACAAGAGATATAGCAAATGGAAAGGGAATATACTGGACTCAATGAGACATTTATTCATTCGTGTTCACCATAGCCAAAGGACTGGATACGGATATTTTTAAATGTATATATGTATACAATTGATATTACTCAGCCTTAAAATGAGAAGGGAATTCTGACGTATGATCCAATAGACCTAAGCCAGGAGGTAACTGCACTAAGTGGAATGGGCCGGTAAGAGGACAAACAATGAGAGACCCCATGCACATGAGACATCTAGATTAATTTAATTCATAGAGACAGAAGGTGGAATGGTGGCTGCTGGGAACGGAGGGCGAAGGAATTGTTATGAGTATACAGTTATGAGTATGAGCTCATTGTTATGAGTACACAGTTTCAACAGGGAAAGGAGAGGGTTCTGTGGTTGGCTGATGGGGAAGGGTGCACAGCAACGTGAGCCCTCTTGATGCCACTGAACTACGTGCTTACAAAGAAGGGAGCAAATTTTATGGGTGCATTCTCACAACTAAAAATAATAATAAGAGTTTAAAAGGACCTTTACAGTTTACGAAGTCACCGTCTGGAAATACCTACTGAGCAACATAAAGGATGACCCAGGCACTCTACGGATAACAGCAACAGAGTCTGAAAAATCAGAAGATTGCAGAGATGGCTCTGTGGGCAGAAGGTCTTGGGCCTAGATCCCCAGTACCCACTGGGAGACCACGCAACTGTAACCTCTGTGCTGGAGGTAAGCATAGGTGAGTCCACAGGGCTCATTCACCTCCCAGCCTAGCTGGAACCACACGCTCCAAGAAAGTAATTCAGAGAGCAACTGATGAAGGCATTGCAATACTAAACTCTAGCACCCACACTGGAATTTACAGACAAGCACACCCCCACACAAATACTCACAACACAGAGAACCCAAAATTATAAGGAAAAGGAAACAGTGATGGACCAGAAAGCGACACTGACAACTAAGAAGTAAAGAAGACAGGACTGTTAAGCTATAAGTGACTGATATCTTTGGAGATTTACTGCACGTTTGCAACAGGCTGATAACTTCTGACATGCACACAGCTCAGGAAACTCTCAGGCCCTGCTGAGGCTAAGGTTCTGTTGCAAAACCTTGGTAAAGGTCATAAATTTGGAAAGTTCAGGGAGCAAAGATTATCAATTAGTCAAGGAAGAAGAGGATCTAGTAATTGTACTTCTCAATCCAACTACAATTCCACAATCAGCTGAGAGATAGCCTCAACCAGAATTTTATTGGAATTTAATTGTTCTGGGATAGGACTGGCCACTGGCATTTGTTTTCAAAATTAACCAAGTGGTTTAATGCACAATGAATAGTGATAGACCAGAAAGTTACACTAACCGCTCAGAAAAGAACTTGACCTAGAGCAAAAATCAGCTACACCTCACAGGGGTACATATTTTTTTTTCTTCTGTAGGTCATATTGGACAAAGAATTGCCTTGAGCCACATATTAAACCCACAGGTGTCTAAGCCTCATTGTGCAGGTTGCAAAGGCATATGTATGATTTCAGTGCAAGGCAAGGAGCTATCCTGGGCTATATGCCACCAGACAACAAACCCCTTAGGCTTCGCTAGCTATCCTGTTACTGTCACAGCTACTGAACACTGCCGCTAAAGTGTGAGAATAGCCAGAGATAGTACAGAAATGGATGTGTGCAGCTAAGCTAATAAAACTTTATTTGTAATAACAGGCAATGGGGTCATGGTTTGCTACTGCTACTGTATAAAGAAAGAAGACTGCAGTTTTCTAAGTGGATAAAAAAGTGTTACTAACACTTTGGAAGTCTATGGTTTGCATACAGAATGTCAAAGCACCAAACTCCCACCCCACCCTCAGACATTTAAATGCACAGTTGGTGGAATTGTTGGGAGCTTGTGGAACCTTTTGAGAGAAAGGCAAGGATGTCATAGATGGGTCACTGGGGAGGTAGACCCTTGAGGGCTCTAGACCTGCCCACTTTTTACTTAAAACTCTTTGCTTTCTGATCTACCAAGATCTGAAGCAGCCATGATGCTAGCTCCTGTCGCTGGTAACACAGCCATTTCAGCGGTCATTCAGCGGTCATGCCTTCCCCACCACCAGGGACTCGAACTTCTAAACTGTGACCCAAAATAAGTGTCTCCTCCCTCAGGTTGCTTCTTTCAGGTGTACTATCCCAGGAATGAAGATCATGCCTAATACAAACAGAAAACCTCAAATCAAAGAAACTTTAGAATTAATATAAAATTAAAATCAAAAGCTATACAGAGAGAAAACACTTCCAATCCCATTCTTCATGGGACAGATGCAAAGAGCAAACTAGGTGGGTTGTCGCCTGTGTCTCAGGTTAACTTCTTTGTAAGGAAGAGGGAAATGATGGATAAAGAGTCAGGGAACATCTGAAACGTAGATTATGGTGCGAGCTGCAGAAGAAGGGGCAGTAGGGAGCATCCCAGAAGAGGGTTGATCTTCACAAAAGGCCGGGATCCTAAGAAGAGGCATGTTTTGAGGATGGTCATCTGGACAAGAGCATTCTGGACCTCAGTGACGTGCCAGCAGTAGAGGCCAAGGGCCCGATCGGTCGTAGACCATCAAGAGTCTTCTCATCTGGGAGCAAGTATGAGACAGCCAGGAGAGCAGCTCACAGGCTTGTAGTGTGCTAACAGGGAAGAATTAAGGACTGCCCACAGGTAAGAAGATTTAGTGACCTCTGTCTGGGAAGCAGCTAAGTTGGGCATGTGCTTGCTGGAAAAGCCCGAGGACCTGAAGTCATGGTGAGCACAGTTGTGATCTCAGTGCTGGGGAGGGAGGCAGTAACCTCTGGGGCTCACAAGCCAACTAATCACTAGGGCTTCTTGGCCATCTTGCTAGTTCCAAGTTCAATGAGAAAGTCTATCTCAAAAGACTAAGGTGGAGAGTGGTAAATCCAGGCACCCAACATCCTCTTCTGGCCTCTACACACAGACACAGACACATGCACAAACACGTACACATAAACACACATACACACACATACCACATAAAAAGCAAGGTACATGATGCCCAAGATTGAGCTTTAGCCTACACACACACACAGAGAGAGAGTGGGGGGGGAAGGAGGGAGGGAAGGAGGGAAGAAGGGAGGGAGGGAGGGAGGGAGAGAGAGAGAGAGAGAGAGAGAGAGAGAGAGAGAGAGAGAGAGAGAGAAAGAGAGATTACTCTGCCAAGAATTATTATTTTAATGACACTAGCAGAAATAGTGGGAAATGTAGCTTGGGTAATTCTTTGCTTTGGAGTTGCTAACCAGGAGTATAGTAGTCCACAGAAAAAGTCTACAGGTTTGAGGATCTGAAAGCCCTAAGAGGTAGACATGGATAAGATGAGAAGCACTGCCATCACGAATTTCAAGTTCCTGCCAGATGGTAGAGATGTTCCTGCTCTTCCACTGTGACCCAGGAAGTATATTTATAATCCAGCATATTCGCCGATTTAATAAACCAGTTCATGTGACCTTACCGTGAAGGGAGATTGTGCTCTAACACAAGAAACATGGCAGAGAGGCACAAGGCAAGAAGAGAGTGAATTAGTACACAATTATAATATTGCCACTGTTGTTAGGTTCCAGGGAGGAAGGTATCCTATGTGGGGAGTTTAGAATGAGCAGACTTGATCCATGCTGGAGCTGAGACATAAAGAATTAGGGGGGAAAGGAAGAAGCATGGGAAACGGAAAGTTGCTACATGAAAGGCCAGTGGAGGAAATGTCTGCAGCAAGTGAGCGGAAAGGAAAGAGGGAGGAGCTACGAAAGCAAGAACTCAGTGGCACACCCAGAGGAGACAGGCAAAATCATGGCCAAGGGAAAACAATGGGATGGCCTCAGCAGTGCTGGGCAGGAGGCAACAGCATCCCTTGTGCGCATCCAAAAGATGGTACAGCAAAGAAAGTGGGAAGGCTGGCCCAGGCAAGTGGTCCTGTGTAGAGAAGCCAGTGCACACCTCCTGGGCGGCACCTGCTACACCCAAGGCCACACTCAGCAGCAGGTTTCTCCCAACTCGACTTGTGAATGTTCTCGTTCTGGATTCTAGCCATTGATCATTGACTAACTGGCAGAGGGAAAGACCATAAAACTGCTCTTGTCTTCTCTTGTTTTGAACCCTACGCCCAGGTCATACAGTCTCTGCCATAGTATGGCTGATCTATGAACATGGGTGTCCCATGATAACGGAGTTTTCAGGGATCACTGTCATGGCTGGAACTTATCCAGTTGACATTTAGTTACCTTGTTCAGATCTTCAAATATTCAATAGAGTTTGGGGAAAGAACCTCATAATTTTAGAGAGAGAGAAAGAGAGAGACAAAGACAGAGACAGAGACAGACAGAGACAGAAACTCCTCTGAATGTATTCTCCTTACATTACTCCCTTTGAGACCTCTTGGAAGTAGGTGGTGTTAAAGCATGGTTGGCTTGGTTCAGTCTCAGATGATACAAGATCCTGGATCCTACCCAGGATCCTCATCCCAAGGTCATTAAGACTGGTGCCATGTTGGTGTCTCAAGCTGCCTTTCCCATAACACAGATACCCACGAGAGACGGATGCCTGCTCTTAAACTTATGCTTACTGAGTCCATGAAAGACAGAATTGCAATATAAACTCCAGAAGAGTATAAGGTCTATGTTAAATTTCCAGACAATTACAAGGGAGGCAAAGCCATGCCTTTTGCCAGCTGTTTTAGCTTTGGGGGAAACAAAAGCCAAACAGACTTTTTTTTTCTTTCATGTTTCATCTCCAAACCACACGCCAGCAAACATTGGTATTTACTCCAATGTTAATAAAAGTAAATTACTTTGTGGTTTGGGGTCATTGGTATAAAACTTGTGGTCTTCTTGGTTTATGTTATGTACGAAAGTTCAAAATCTCAAGTCGCATCCAACACCGATTGATGGCTTACGTATGTTTTCCTGTGCGATTCAAAGTCATTTTTTTTTTCAACTTATGTTTGAATTACTTCTGCTCTGCCAGGACAAATGTCTCCGGATTCCTGCAAGACTTTTTCGCTCTTCTTCCATCACTTGACCTTCATGGGGGCAACACATTTTCTTCTTCTTCTTCTTCTTCTTCTTCTTCTTCTTCTTCTTCTTCTTCTTCTTCTTCTTCTTCTTCTGACATCTCCCCATACTGCCAGCTACTTGAAAAATCATACTTGGAAATTCAGGAAAACTCTCATCTCGGACTATCAGTCACTGGTGGAGGTTTTCCAGAGAGATGGAATCTAATTAATCCTTCCTTGCAGCTCCTTTTTATTTCCTAAAGGAAACAAGTCAACTGGGACCAACATAAACAACTTGAAAAGAACGTTCTAAAGCCTAATGTGCAGATGTCAAACATGCAGCCCCTTCCCAAACCCACCAAGTCCCCACACCAGATGTTGGGGCTGTGCACAAAGTTCAGCATTCTTTCCGAGCAGCCTTTCCATCGCCCAGATGTTCCAGCCGATGGTCCCCTTTATGATTATTTATCACACAGAGAGAACTTCACAGACCTGAAGCGGCAGCCACCTCCTCTATATTGGTCAAAATGTTAGAGACTGACTTCTTTTAAGCTGTCTGAAAACATGCTACTGATTTAGACAACCTCACAGCACAATCCATCATGGGCTAGGTCCTGGTGAAGGGCCCTGTGATGCACATGTTCAATTCATAAGACTCTCACTTAAGGCTGAACACTTTTTTTTTTTTTTGGTTTTTTGAGACAGGGTTTCTCTATGTAGCCCTGGCTATCCTGGAACTCACTCTGTACACCAGGCTGGCCTTGAACTCAGAAATCCACCTGCCTCTGCCTCCCAAGTGCTGGGATTAAAGGCATGCACCACCACTGCCTAGCTGAACACTTTTCTTCTTTATGTTTTTACACTGTGGTGGTTGTGGTGGTACATGTCTTTAATCTTGACGTATATCATACATTATTATTTGGTACAGCACACATTAAAGTAACTGGGATTCATGAGACTTAGCCGGTTAAACAGAAACTCAGAGACTTAGCATGTCTCAGAAGTTCAAGGAATGTACTGCAAACCCTCTCCACCCAAGACACTTTCCCAGGCTGTCAATCACTCCCAGCTGTCTCTAGATTCAACTTCAGTTTGCTTTTCAGTATTGGCTCCTTTCTCCTTGCCCATATCCCTAATAAACTGCCTGATGCTCCATTTACATATGTGATGGCTATTGTCCCATGTCTATCGGTGAGTGCCACTTCAAAGCGGGCTTAGTTTCCACATACTCACTGCTCATCAGTTACCTAGAGCCTCTAACATGTAGTTCTCAATCTTTAAACCTCCCCATTTCAGAAGTTCTTGTTCACTTTACCCATTGTTTGCGTTATGTTCTAGTTATGGTATTTTAATACTTTTGCTAAATTATGAGGTATTTGGGAGCAAAGATGGTATTTTTGATATTTTGTTTTTAAACCCCCTATCAGTATCTGAGTGACTTTTACAAATCACTTAGATGATTTGCAGATACTCATTGTACTGGCTGGTTTTGTGTCAACTTGACACAAGCTGGAGTTATCACAGAGAAAGTAGCTTCAGGTGAGGAAATGCCTCCTTGAGATCCAACTGTAAGGTATTTTCTCAATTAGTGATCAAGGGGAGAGGGCCCCTTGTGGGTGGTGCCATCCCTGGGCTGGTAGTCTTGGGTTCTATAAGAAAGCAAGCTGAGCAAGCCAGGGGAAGCAAGCCAGTAAGGAACATCCCTCCATGGCCTTTGCATCAGCTCCTGCTTCCTGACCTGCTTGAGTTCCAGTCCTGACCTCCTTTGGTGATCAGCAGCAATGTGGAAAGTGTAAGCTGAATAAACCCTTTCCTCCCCAACTTGCTTCTTGGTCATGATGTTTGTGCAGGAATAGAAACCCTGACTAAGACACTCATTAAATCCATTTCTATAACTCTTCACAGATGCGTGGGCATGTGACTGCTTGGAAGCAATGGAGGCAAGACCTGGGCTTGGTCCAAATTCTCTACCTTCCCCAGGGTGAGGGATGGGACACTTGAGCCAAACTGTCTCACTGCTATGTTTTAACTGTTGTACTTCACCATATGATTCGGGGCCCTGGGCCAGGTTTCTTCACCATAAAGTCAAACTAATAAAACTACCTGTTCTACATTGCCACTGGGGAGCTTAAAAGTTCCCAGTGAACCTTATAAGTTCTTATTAATATGACATCACTCTTCATCCAAAGCTTGATCGTTTTCCCTAGGTCAGGGGGTAACTGTCTCAGATCCATAATCTCCCTCAGGGTCTCTTTCCTGCCTCCACAAAACATACAATATGAGCCAATAAAGCAAGATGGTACAATTTATTATAAGTAGAATAATGTAGAGAAGACTGTGAAAGGAAGATAAATTTGACAAATTCAGAAGTTAAACTGTTTCAGAAATCCTGACTAACCTGAGATGTGTGTCCAGTGAGCCCAATAGTTTATGCCTATGGTAGAGAATATACAGACTTTTTTTTCTGTATCATTCCCATACATGAACTCTGAATTTCTAAAAATGGATCTACTGTCTCCAAATAGGACCTTCCCTTTGAGCTTTCCAGCTCGGACAGCCAGGGCTTCCATAAGAGAGGCTGCTAGCTGGCCTCTCATCTTACACCCTTGAAAGCCAACCTCCATTTTGTGAGGAAACCCGAACTATACAGAGATATGTAGGAGGCATAACAGTCCCTCTCAGGAGGAGGCTCACCTCTAGCATCCACCACTGCAGTGGGCAAGCCAATGTCAGCTGCAGCGTCCATCTAGGCTAGCACAGGCAATAAGCATAAGAAACAGAGGCAAGCTATTCCTGCAGAGCTCTGACCAAGGTGCAGGTTTGTGAGGGAAATCAGTTCTGTAAGTTTTCAGCCACAAAATTTTGAGGTAACTTGATACGTAGGACGAGTAGCCAGGGCAGGCAGTTCGGTACACAGCAAGAGGCAACTGGTGAAAGCATTTACCTCCCGTTTCTGCCTCTCTGTGTCTTCTTTGAAAATAAGAGCATTGGTCTAAGACAGCTGTCAAGGGCATCCTGTAGAGTTTTACATCTAGATCACTCTGATAATAAAGCTGTGCTGTTTAATTATGTGCTGTACCTGAGGAATTTGCAGTGTGTTTTGGGATAAGAAAACATCATCAAAAGAAATAATTAAAACATCACAAGAAAGCTGAGAAAACTTGCATCAACCAGGCATACAGATTTCTGAAAAACAACCAGATGAATCCCCGTTCTCTCTTAATAAATCTGTATGAGTCCTGAAACCCTAAAACAAATGTTAACAGAAACTAAGAGCACAAGCCCTGTGGGAAATATAAACCCAGGATTGTGCCCCACCTCCCCCCAAAAACAGCCATTAAAGCACACATTATTTTTCAGTCATAAATTTTATGAACTCTGATAGACCATATAAAAGATATTAATCTAGCTGTTTCACTGGTATTATTAGAACCTGTGTAGTAAATAATTAATAATAATAGTAATAATAAAAGTCTGTTTCAGATCCAGGAGCTAAATAACACCAGAAATGACAAAATGTTGAGATAGAAACTCACTAAACGGCTAAGTCATTGCTCTCGTTTTCCTACCATCTGGTCAGAAGGATATTTTATTAGACATCAAGTGCTCCTCCTCCCTTAGCAAGAGGTTAAAACAGTAAAGCATGGACTGGAGAGAAGATTCAGTTCATAAAGTGCCTGACTGGGTCCCTAGCACCCCCACACACAGCATGGTACAGCAGTATCTCCAGCATTGGGGAGGTGGACACAGGAAATCTGTGGTGCTAACTGGTCAGCCAGCCAAGCCACTGGGTGAGCTCTAGATTCAGTAAGAGACCATCTCCAAAAACAAAATGAGGTAGGGGGTGATCAAAGAAGACACCCAACCCTGATCCCTGGCCTCTACACACACAACGTGTACATACACCATGTTGTAGCCCTTGATTTGCTGATGCCAACTTTCTGCTGTCAAATATTCTGTTTCTCGGAAGCCTCACCAAAGAGACTTCAGTGTGTAGGTACAGAGAGTTGGCTTCTACGCCTTCCCGCAGAAGTCCCCTTTCTCCCTCCCCATGCTCATGCCTGTGACAAGCGCAACGGGTACGCTGGCAGCTGGTGACCTCCTGCAGCAAACACAGGGCTTCCTCACTTGGACACACTCATGTGAACATATCCAAATAACAAAGAGAGGGGAGGGGGAGAGAGAGATTGATTTACAAAACCCCTGTCATTACAGAAGATTGTAGGAACAATTTAGGACTTAAATAACTCAACAGAACATGCAACAGTGAAGGCTAGCTCTTCAGCTAGCCTGGTTCACTTCAGGACCACCGCCATGACTTCTCCCAGTCCCCATCCTCAGTTATATGAAGCATCTGAAACAATGTTTCTCCTTTCTCTTTCATCCAACTCTGCTTCCAAGTCTATTGTTCCTGGATCACCTCTTTCCTTTTAGGATTAAGGAAACACACCCAGATGTGATTGAGCAGAGTTTGCTCCCAATATTGACTGACATATTAAATAACAAGTCATCCTTTTATCTGAAGCCATACTTTTGAACACTGTAATTGATAACAGCCTCTTTTTCTTCATCATGTAGAACGCTCAGCCATTGTTTTCCTTCTAGTTTGAGAGAGCTGCATTCTGGAGAATTAGCTCCACATAAATATTTAGAGCGGTCAAACCTACAGAAAAACACAGCGTGATTTATGGCTGGGTCTACCATATACATGTCAATAACCACAACCAATAAGTCAACAAGGGATCTTTTCATAAAATATGAACGCTGCATACGTGCTGGAGGGTGGAGGGGTAAACCCCACAGCTAAACATTTCTCCGAGCTCTCAAAAGCCTTTGCTGCAGAATTAGAGGTCAAAATTGCCACTTTCCATTGTCTCACAGCTAAGCACGGGATTGCCCGGAAAGCATGCCCACCATGTATGGGAAGTAAGCTATGATCAGATCAGATCAGATTCACACTTTCGCCCTTGACTATAGCCTGCTGTGGATGTTGGCATGCCCGGCACATCTTATATCCCTGCCTTGTCTTTCAAAAACAGCCAGAAAGCATGCACCACCCGAGACACCTCAACGCATGTCTTCATTCTCACTCTCTCCCCCCCATCTTCTCCCACCAACCTTTTGAAAAAGCTCCATTGTTTTTACTAATCTCCATTAGCAAACACATAAATGTTCATCAGGATAATTTCTCTACCTACTGATGAAAGGGAAAATAAATTTTAGTTTTATTTAACAAAATAGTTATGACCGACTAATTGACTCATTCCATTATTGACTGAATAGTCTATCCCAGGCCCCCGAGGGGCTTCACACTGTAGTGGTGGATAATGTATTCAGCGTGCATAGAATTACAAGTAGTGGTACTGAGGGCCACAAAGGGAGCTATGGAAGAGGATGTCCAGGCTGGGCAGACCCCTCAAAAGAGTAATGTTAGGCTTTATATGTAAGATGAATACTCATACAATGTAAGGTTTCCTTTCTCCCCTCTCCCTCTCTCTCTGACAAAGGTGAGCTGGGTTGATTGTTTCACCACTGAGTCCCTTTATTTTCTGGAGTTCTGGGATTCTTCCAGAGTGCCACATGGCCTCTGACCAACAGCCTACAATAAGAACACACCAATAAGAACACACCGGTCTGACTCCAACTCCAAACTACGAAATGTCCCAGCGCACACCAGGTACTGAAGTATTCCCACAACATTCCTCAACCACCTCACACATACCAGGCACGGACGCTGTGGGTGCCACGAAGATGGCTAACACCCTTTTCCACTCTCAAAGATGAGCTCATCCATCCACCGAGGGAAACAGAGGAGTGAGACCCAGCAGCCTATAGGAAATGTGAAAGAGGCACAGGCAGATAAAGTGCTGCTGCAACCACAAAGGAAGACCCATCTGGTTTTGAGGTCTGGAGGAAACTAAGATTTGGCCTCTAAACATTGGCAATGTCCCTGCCTGTCTTTGCTCTGTCAAGGTCTTCAAACAAGATAAAAAGACAAGAGGTCAGAGAGTAATAAAAACATCTGAAAGGAAATAGTTTTTATCAACAAAATAACTCAGTCAGTGAGTGAAATGCTTCCTATGCAAGCATGACAGCCTGAGTTCAGATCTCCAGCACTAGTGCGAAAATCTGGGCGTGGCAGCGTGGGCTATAATTCATCAGTGCCAGGGAGGTGGAAATATGGACATCCCTGGAGTTTGCTGGCCAATCAGCCTAGCCAAATCAGCGAGCTTCTGGGTTCAGTGAGAAGCCCTATCTCGAGAAAGAAAGATGGGAAAGAAGTTGAGAAAGTAATGAGAAAGACATCCAACAGGAACTTCTGGTTTCTACACACAGGCACGTGCACCTACATGTACACATGTATGCGTAAACACGTGCACACACAATGGGAAACTTTCAAAAAAGTAAGGTTAAGGGTAAGTGAGGAAGACATCTGTCATCTCCTCCGACCTTCACATGAGCATGTATGTGTGTGAGCATGTGCATACACATGTGCGCGCAAGCGCACGCACGCGCGCACACACACACACACACACACACACACACATACACACACACACGTTGTGGATAGTCCTGGTGCTGTTTGTATTTTGATGCTAATTCTGCTTTCCCAGGAGGGACTGTGGACGAGAAGTGACTTCCAATTCCACGACTGCATCATTAAATGCCACCTCCTTGTGTGTTCCCTCACTGGACAGGGTGCTGTATCTGTCCATGATCTTTTAGACATTTCTATCCATGCTCAGTTATTTTTTTAGATTTATTTATTTATTTAATGTATATGAGTGCTCTATCTGCATGTATACCTGCATGCCAGAAGAGCAGGGATCACATCATCAATGGTTGTGAGCCACCATGTGGTTGCTGGGAACTGAACTCAGGACCTCTGGAAGAGCAGCCAGTGCTCTTAGCCACTGAGCCATCTCTCCAGTCCCTGTCCATGCTTATTATGGTTTGAAGAAGAAATGTTCCAAGTGGACCCATCCTAATGATTGTTCCCGTCAGCACTATCTGGGGAGGCTGGAGAACCTTCAGGAGGTAAGGTCTCACCAGCAGAGGGTAGGTTACTGGGGACAGACAGGCCTTTAAAGGTTGAACCTAACTCCTGGTTCCTGTCCCACTGGCTGCTTCCTGGCTGTCCTTGATGTAAACAGCTATCCTCTGCCAGTTACTCAAACCAAGGGGCTATGAAACTATGGCTTCAACCTTCTAGAACAACAATAAAACTAAGCTTTCCTCCATTACACTGGTTTGGACCAGAATTTTAACAAAGCGATATACAAAGTAGTAACTACTGTAACAGTAATGGTAGACATGAAAACAGGTCCTTAGGGCTCTTCATGGTGACCACCCATGAGGAGGTAAGAACTGTCACTTTCACAGCACCCTCAGGTGACTTGTCACCTATTGGTCACCACAGTGGGTTATTATCACATGGTTTTATCTCCCACAATTCTGTCAAGAACTTTTTCCAGGTTGGGAACACCTATCTAGGTGATGTTTCACCTCACACAAAAGGATCCGGAGGTCAAGGGAGAGGGAGCCACTCTAGGGTCGGTTGGCATAGGAATACCTGAGGTGTCCACAGTGGAGATGTCATGCCTGCAGTGAACAGCCACACTGAGGACTTGAGAAAGGAAATAAAACCAAACCTTCAAGTAGGGGTTAGACGCATTCGGCCTGCTAGGCGATAACTTTATGCAAATAAACTTCTCAACCACAAAGTAACTTCAAAAAGAGCAAAGAAGTGGCAGGCAGCAGTTGCTATGGTGATCAAAAGCACGCCTTTGCCTTTTCGTCAGCTCTATAAGGGAAGGAGAGAGCAGAGGGTATGTGGAGAACAGCCTGAGTCTAAAGCAGAGAGACTGGAGTGTCTGGCCCTCAGATGGAACAAAGAGTCCATCCAGACAGCTTGTCCTAATGCTTATGAGGGGTAAAGTGTCCAGCTAGCCTTTCTGAGAAATGAGCCCTCACCAGGGGAGGCTCCGCACACCAATGCTGGATAAGGGCAGGGGTGGGGTGGGTAGGAGAATGGGGCAGGGAAGGTCTAGCTGACGGTGTTATGGAAGAGGAAAGAGTGAATGATGTGCTTGCTACCCGAAGGTCTAGTGTCACTCGACGGAAGAAAGAAGTTTTAACTCCACTCACGTAGTCAGCTTCAGGGCATGATTCAGAACAAGAAACTACAGGGCTGTGAACTACAAACGTTTGCCATTCTTCCGCGACATAGAGTGTTTCTGCTGTTGCCTGTAGGATCTGAGGTGAAATGTTGACTGTTAGGTGTTGGCACGGTAAACCACTCCTGTTCCTGAACCCACCCTCAAGTGAGGGAGGAGAGGACCCAGAAGGATGAAGAAAACTGTCAGAGGAGCCAAGAGCACAACCTCAGACACAGAGGAGAAAAAGACTTAGCTTCAGGCCATTAAAAATGAATGCTTTCACTGAAAGAGTCAGATGCAGATACTTAACCAACGGACAGAAGTCAGGGACCCCTGTGGTTGAATTAGGGAAAAGCTGGAGGAAGCTGAGGAGGAGGGCAACCCTGTAGGAGGACCAGCAGTCTCCACTAACCTGGACCGCCAAGATCTCTGACACTGAGCCAGCAACCAGGCAGCAATACACCAGCTGATATGAGACCCCCGAACACATATACAGCAGAGGTCTGAAGAGTCTGGCCTCAGTGAGAGAAGATTCACCTAACCCTCTAGAGACTTAAGGCCCCAGGGAGTGGGAAGGTCTGGTGAGGTGGGGACATCCTCTTGCAGATGGGGGAGGAGGAATGGGATGAGGAACAGTTAGAAGGCAGACCAGGAGGGAGATAATGACTGGACTGTAAAAAAAGATTAAATAATAATAATAATAATAATAATAATAATAATAATAATAATAATAAATGACTGCTTTCAAATAGGTATCATTTATGGAGACTTATTTTTTGCTGTGTAATGTAAGAACTTTTCAGGCATCTATAATTTTAGGATGAACCAGGGGGAACCCTGTAGTAACGGGCACATTTCCACAAATGCTTCCCTTCTACTCTTGGCTCAGCCTCAGTCTTCTGTTATGATGAGTCACATGCTTGAAGAGAGAGTTCATACTCAGAGCCCAGTCCGCTGTAACAAAGAAGAGCCTATGGTGAATTCAACCATACAAGGGCCTGAGAGATGTTCAAGAATATCTGTAGCTCTAATGTTGCAACGTTAAATGCTCTGCCTTACTATTTCATGATCACCTGCTCAGCCAGGTAATTTACCCCACAGATGCTTACGGATCATCTACTATTGGCTAAGTGCGACACTCTCATCTATCCCTAATTGCGTTGCAGGAGATACTAGAAACACCTGGACAAGCAAGACTTCCTGCTCTGTGACGGGAAAGTGGGCCAGCTTGGACAGCTGCATCACAAGTGCAAGGTGACTTCAGAATAGGAGACTATTGGGTCATAGGTATCATGGGTCAGTCACGGGTCATAGTCACTCACAGGTCATAGGTGTCATGGGTTAGTCTTCACACTCTCTGAATTTGATGTATCCCCAGCTCAGAGCATCAACCTAATCCCTCCAATGAGGGTAAGAATTTTCTGGTTCAACTGAAGACTAAAATCACCTCTGTAGTTGATGCCCTAAAAATGGAGGAAGTGCAAGAAAGGTATATCTTATACCATGAGTGTATACACTCCAGTGTGTATACCCAAGGAAAACGATAATGAAGATTGCAAAACAGACTTCCTACTATATAAATATACTCTGCCTTTTTCCCCCCTGCTCCATTTCAGTTGTGTCAAATGCTAGTCCCAACCCACCAGTTTGACTTTATTACCCTGATCAGGGTGACACCCAGCCCATTGGAATTCACCATTTGGTGGGTAAGAAAGCAAAATATACTGCACTCGCCTCTGGTTGTCCATCTGCACAAGCCCCACCTTCCAGAATCAAACCTCCGTCGGCTCGAGAAGAATTTCCCCTCACTTTCATAAAAGATGTGGTGATTAACAGATGTTCCTTATTATGAAAACCAGACTTTTAAGAACAGATGTGCAATTCCCAACTCTGTTACTTTATTTAAAAAAAAAAGAATATTTGGTTTTCCTTGAAGATTCCATGAGTCACAGTCATCTCCTTTGGATGGACTTCGTTGCCTTAATAATGAGCACAGCCTTCTGCAGCCCAGGGATCTTATGCATTCCCAGACTCAGACAGGGATGGCCAACCTGCTAAAGAGGCAGACACTGGCATTTAACCTGCCTCACCCCAAGACCCTCAGTGTTTTTGCAAGCATTGATCCCCCTTGAAATGTAGTAATACATTTAACCTTCAGATTTGTTACTGATTTTCTACTATATTGATCCACATTGAATTTATAACCCAGAATCACACACATACATACATACATACATACATACATACATACATACAGAGAGAGAGAGAAAGAGAGAGAGAGAGAGAGAGAGAGAGAGAGTACACACAGACAGACACAGACACACATATGGGAGGAACAATTCCCTTTACTCTTATAATAATTCAATTTCTAGCCAGGTGGCGGTGGCACACACCCTTAATCCCAGCACTCAGGAGGCAGAGGCAAGTGGATCTTTGTGAGTTTGAGGCCAGCCTGATCTACAAAGCTAGTTCCAGGACATCTTGGGCTACACAAAGAAACCCTGTCTCAGGGGGAAAAAAAACAAACAATTTTTTGGTTTTATTTTTAATTAATTTCCACCCCCCACTGAACCAGGAGTCTTCCAGCAAGTCCCAAGGATCTCCTGTGTCTTGGCTTTTACCTGGATGCTGGGCTAGAACTCAGCTCTTCCTGTTTGTGTGGCAAGCACTTGGCCAACTGAGCTATTGCCCGATCCCCTCGTGATTCAATTTCTTTTTCTTTTTAAGATTTATTTATTTATTTTATGTATGAGAGAACACTGTCACTGTCTTCAGACACACCAGAAGAGGGCATCAGATCCCATTACAGATGGTTCTGAGCCACCATACGGGTGCTAGGAATTGAACTCAGGACCTCTGGAAGAGCAGTCAGTGCTCTTAACTGCTGAGCCATCTCTCCAGCCCCTCATAATTCAATTCCTAAAGCCACTTCCAAGTTCTGTTTTGTTTTTAAGATCTGATCTCTGGGTAGCCGAGGCTGGCCTTAAGTTGGCAATCTTCTTGCCTCTGCCTTCCTAGTGCTGGAGTTACAGGCGTGTGTCACCACACCTGGCAACCACTTGCCCCCTTTAAAGAAATTTTGCAAGATCAAGAAACCTATTAGTGAGGTCATCTCTTGTCCTTATGTAAAGTGTTAGTAACTGAGGTTTTTAATGCAAGCTTTTTGTGTTTGTTTCATCACACACACACATGGTTTATTTCTTTAAATTCCTGCTAATTGCCTGAGTTGTTGCCTTCCAAAGCTTACTCAACACCTCCCCATTTGTAGACCATTCCAGAAAGACTGGGGGATGTATGGTACATTAACTCATTAGCTAGTGTGAAAATAAAGCAATCGGCTCGCAAAGCTCATGCCAGGGAGCTCATGCAAGGCTGGAGCTCAGGGGTAGAGGGATTGCCTTTCACGCACATAGCCTTGGGTTTGAGCCAAGGCTCCTAAGAAGTCTAGATCCCCTACTTGCTGTCCCTGACCACTGCCCTCACCATCTATCCAGTTGTACGGATGTCAAATGTGGTAGCCTGAAGACAGTGCCCCCACCATGATCCAGACCATGGTCCAGTTGAACTTGAAGTTTAAAACAGTTCTCTTCATCTTCAGTCTTGAACACAGCCAAGCCTCAACCCCTCGTATAACAAAGTCCTTTTTAGAACAATTACTCAACACACTGAGGCTTCAAACAACAATCCCTTAGGGAAATTCATTGTCTTAGTTGAACTCTTAATTCTTTCCAGAATTGCAATTCTCTAGAATCTACTCACAGAGGGAATTAAAACCCAGTGTAGGTTGATACGTATTTATCTCAACCACAAAGAGCCAGAGTCCTCCAAAGACAGCACTTGTTCCACAGAGCCAGGCTCAGACTACAACTGGGAAGAAGCAGGCACCGCCAACAATAACAAATAGCAAAGGAAGATAGGCAACTTGGTGCAAAATTAATTTCCATTTTTAGGCTACCTAAGTTGCATTTGAAAGTATGGAGAAAAGATACAGTCCAGTGGTTGAGGAGATAAGGAAACCTTCATATTTCCATGATGGAGGAACTAATTGTAGCAATCCACTTTTGCTGTTTTTCTTTAAAATAGAGATGATAGTACTTCAGTTGAACTGTTTAATGTGTATATATATATATATATATATACACACATATATGGATATATGTGTATATATATATATATATATGGACAATCAAATCCATCACTGTCTCCGAAGCGTCTTCCCTTATAGTTAAATGGCAGGGCCTCTCATTTCAGATGGCCACCATTACTTGCTCTCCACTGGGGTCATACAATGGCATGAACCCACCTTTCAGGGGCAATCAATCAACTGCTCCAGTATTTATCAGAGGCTTTTTATGCAAACAGGCCTCCAAGGAATTTAATAGAGATTTAGCAGGACTAGGGAGATAGTTCAGTCAGTAAAAAGGGTTTGCCTTACAAGCATGAGGACCTGAGTTCAAGTCCCAGGACCCACTTTAAAAAAAAATTAATGATGCCTGCTTATAATCCTAGGGCTGTGAAGGTGGAGACAGAAAGAGTGCTGGAATATACCAAAAATCGGGAAATGTTGAAGGCCCTCTTCACTAGTTGAGTATACGGTGCTGACAGAACAGGACACTGGGCTGGAAGAAGTCAACAACATTGCCATTAAATAACCCAACTCATAACTGCAGTCTGGTGGGCTGGCCACCACAGAGACAGTGAATGGTAGGATCTGGGCAAACTGCTGTCCACAAGATTTCTTTTATAAACACTATAACCCTACCCACTAAGGAGGAACCACGATCATAAATGATACTCAAATCACCATTATTGAGCAAGACTGGAAGTCCATTTCCTGTGGTGGTCAGCGTGAGGACAGCATGAGGACACTGGAGCTCTCGGGATGGTTCCTTCCAGGCTCTTGGGACTGCAACTGTTGTACTTGGCCAGAGCAGGTGGCATGTTGCCTCCTCTCTCCTCAGCGTTACTTTCAGAGACTAAAGGAACAGACTGCTCATTCTAATGACGGAGAGAAACGAGCAGGAGAAAATTCTGGCATGTTGGGACAAAGGAATGTCACCACAACCACAAACGACAAGCCATCCCACAGCAATCAAATAGTTCCAGGTTCTGTGACTCTCCCTTAGGGCCATGCTACATGCTAACTTCAATTTCCACCAAGTATCTGAAAGTGAATGTGGTTTTTACCACTTCTCAATGAGACTGCAAGAACAAACTCTTGCTGTCCCCTCTATAGTAGTAGGAAGGAAAAAAAAAAACCCCATCTGTATACCTGAAAGTCGCCAAATGTCTATGTAGGGACTATCACAAACAGAAAGGTGTGTGGAAAAAAAGGACCAGAACTTAAAACACACAGATGCATAATTTGGGGGACTGCTCAGACTAACAGAAACTGGAAGTTCTCCATTCCTGTTCCATCTCTACATACATTTTGACATTCTTACATCCCACTGACGAGCTAGCTATCCACACGGACACTCCTGGAGTCTGAGTTTCCTGCTAGTTTTGCCTGTCAGGACAAAGCAATCTAGAAGATGCTGCATCACTTCTGACATTCCATCTGCCTGAGTCCAGACAAATTCCCTCTGTCTTCCAAACGCTGGGACCCAAAGGCTCCAAAGCACCTGCGCCTCCGTGAGATCCACACAAGCTGTTCCCTTGACAGATGGTGAGCATTCCATCCTATCCAACAGGAAGAGTTGTCCTTCCCCATGTGCACTTGTGATATTTTCAGGCCAGAGTTTAGCCGTTGCTTACAAACACTCTGGATTAATGGATCTCCATTTCTCCTAGGAAATGATGCTTTGGGGGGTCAAAAGTGGGGGTTTAAAAAAATACAGCTGCCCTAGCTTCCTGAGATCTGGAAGACTTTACAACATGAAAGGAGAATGGTTTCACTGGATAATGACCCATCTGCAGAAGAGAGAAGTCCATACTACTATTAAATATGTTTATCTGCTGATTTGATTCGTCTGCATATTCCTTGATTTGCTCTTAAACACTATAATCAAATGTTGTTATTTAACTAACATAGACTCCGGAAAAGTAATTTAGACTCTCACAGGTGGTCTGAATCCACGACATTGGTTTCCTCCTAAGAGGGGGGAAATCTTATATAATTTTTTCTTTACATTAGGGCATGAAATGCCAAGCTTTTATGAGGCAACTCGTTCCCTAAAAGTGAGACTATTGCTTGCTAGCTTATGTTTCTATTTAATCAAATCTCTTAACTAAACACACATGAAAAAACGATAGGACCCATCCTTTGGTACAAATCTAGGCTTCAAACATTGGCAGCCTGAGTTTAAGTTACTTCCTGAATTGCTAAGCAAACAAAAGGAATCGTCAAACACAAGCGTGCCTTCCTCTTCCATTTACATAACAATTCTTTTCTTCTTGTTGAAAATCTTAGTTTTCCAGCAATTACTGTTTACCCTGCTTAAATGACTGATATATAATGAGGTAACTGCATCGGCCAAAATGTAGAGAGGAGGGGCAGACTGCTCAGACTGCTTACATGATTAAAATCCGGTCTGTACTTTTTTCCATACCACATCACTAGGACACGTGTGCTTTTGTGAGGAGATTGGGTTTCTGGGTATTACTTTCTCAGTGAGAAGGGGGACAGAAGGAGTCTGTCTGGAAACTTACAGGTGATTTCAAGCCATAATAGGGACGCATGCAAGTATGTGTGTGATGTTCCCAGCTATCTCTGAAATCCATCAATTAACTATTTGATTATATTTTCCTGATTTCTTCTTTCATTCATTTGCTCCAGAAATACACATTAGATCCATGTGTATGCCAGAAAATATGCTAAGCTTACATACAAAAGTGAGTAAAATTGAACATTCTGTATTGAAATGGCTAAATCTGCAACTTTAAAAAAATGGTTTTGGTGGGTTACACTGTCCTGTCTGCTGTATTGTTTTAAAGAACATTAACATCTGAGAAAATCATGTTCCTTGTTTCATGCACAGAAACTCCACATCCCTGGTTAATTCCAAAGTTTTAGAATAGAGAGAGACAAACAAAACTGTGTCTAATTTAAATTGTTCTCTATTACCTTAGGAGATCTCACATCACACCCAAGAAACTTCAACACCTAGAACATTATTAACACAATGCCAGCTCACACACTATTATTAGTTATTAGTACCACACAACTTGATATTAATTTTTAAATGTCTTTCATTCTTGCGGAAGTCAAAATAAAACTGAAGAAGGCAATTACGCACAACCTGGCAACCCAAGCTCCTAAATGAACAAGCATCATTCTGAAATCGAGACACTCCACCACTCCTGTGCGAATGTTTCAAATATCTGGGGAAGATCCTGTTTCCAATTTGTTTCCCAAATCTCATGCATATTCTAGATGTTGAGGGTAGGTAGGGGAAAAAATTCCAAATATTTAATACAAATTCCACCCCCACCTTCATTGTCCCTCATATTAAAAGCAAGACACAATGATGTCCTTACTGAGGGTGTGTGTGTGTGTGTGTGTGTGTGTGTGTGTGTGTGAAATTTGAGTGTGCTCCAAATTTTTAAGTATTTCTTTATAGAAACTCATCCATGAGGCAGAATGAGAAACTGGGCAAACTGACACAAACAAGAATAACTTTAATTAGATTTTTACTTAACATACTAGATTTCCTTGATGAGGGGGCTGTGCATTTCTCATATCATCAAGTTTCAATTTTCACTGATTTCTTCTCCCAAGCTAACCTCAAACCATCAGTAATCCCTCTGCCTCAGCCTCCTGAGTCCTGGGAACGACCAGTCTCAATTAGTTTTTAGTAACTTCTATACTAACTTGGTATGCACATCTTCCCCTAGCATACTAACTTCTTCCAAGAGATCAGTTGTATTAAGAATCCAATGCACTCCTCCACTGCTGGTGGGATTGCAAGCTGGTAAAACCACTCTGGAAATCAGCTTGGCGGTTCCTCAGAAAACTCAGCATAATACTACCAGAGGACCCAGCTATACCACTACTGGGCATATACCAAGAGGACTCTCCAACATGCAATAAGGACACATGCTCCACTATGTTCATAGCAGCCTTATTTATAATAGCCAGAAGCTGGAAAGAATCCAGATATCCCTCAATGGAGGAATGGATACAGAAAATGTGGTATATTTACACTATGGAATACTACTCAGCTATAAAAAACAATGAATTCATGAAATTCTTAGGCAAGTGGGTGGAACTGGAGAATGTCATCCTGAGTGAGATGACCCATTCACAAAAAAAAAATCATACATGATATGCAGTCACTTATAAGCGGATGTTAGCCCAGAAGCTTGGAATACCCAAGGAACAATTCACATATCAAAGGATACCAAGAAGAAGGAAGGAGAGGGGCCTGGTCCTGGAAGGGCTCAATGTGGCAGTGGAGGGGAATACCAGGAAGGGGAGGCGGGAGTGGGTTGGTTGGGGAGCAGGGGGAGGGAAGACGGTGTATGGGACTTTTGGGGAGGGGGGGAAAGAGTAAGAGGGAAATCATTTGAAATGTAAATAAAGAATATACCTAATAAAAAAATTAAAAAAAAAAAGAATCCATTGCAAGCCAGGAGTGATGGCACATGCCTTTAGTCCCAGCACTGGGGAGGCAGAGGAAGGAGTTCAAGGCCAGCTTGGTCTATGGAGACAGTTCCAAAAAGAATATCTGGCCATCTATCATGTTTTTGACTGTTCAAGGCAAATTAGTGCTAACACACAGTCTAGTAACTCACCCCTCCACAAAGAGACTCCAGCATGAATCTAGCATGAAAGGAAGAAATCTGTCAACGATGACAGGCGTCACTAGAAGCTAAAACCAAGCTATGTGATTCCTATAGTCACACTCAGCATGGCTGTAAACCTTTTGGAGAACCCCATTTTCTTTATGCCTTGTCAAAACAGAACTGAACCTGCCTTACTACCAAGGAAGGCAGGAGACACCATCTTTCTGATTCTGCAGAACCTAAAATGCCACCAGATGGTGTATGGGACCTTACTCTAGAGAAACTAAACACTATATGCCTTTTCACCAGTTCTGGAGCCGCCGCCACAGCTACTGCCGAACTGTTCCACAGAGCACGGGTGGTACTATGCCGACAGGGTTCATTCTTGAGGGAGGTCGAAAGTGAAAAATAGCTCAGGAAAATGTAGTTTTTCTCATAGCAACACTGTTCTAATTAGATACTAGCTTTCCGGGCTGGAGAGATGGCTCAGCGGTTAAGGGCACTGACTGCTCTTCCGAAGGTCCTGAGTTCAAATCCCAGCAACCACATGGTAGCTTACAACCATCCATAATGGGATCTAACGCCGTCTTCTGGGGTGTCTGAAGACAGCTACAGTGTACTTACTATAATAAATAGATACTAGCTTTCCGATCAGAACACTGAAAAACAAATCTGCCACAGGGGCCCTATTTTATCAAGTATATAACTAAGCATTAAACAGCATTGTCTTGAAACAGCCCATTTTTGCTATGGGGTACGTGCACTCTTACCCAGCTCAGATGTTGGAAAGTTGCTCTCCAGATCCACGTGGCTGTGGAATTGAGAGGTGAGGCATTTGGGAGGTAATTAAGGTTAGATGAGGTCCTCAGAATAGGGCCCCAGTGGTAAGAGGGAAGGCTTTGTATGAAGAAAGACCACAGTCAGAACCTTTACTCTGTCTCCTATGCCACGCCCTCTATGACCTTACTAAATATCAAGAGGGTCCTCAGTCGACACTGAGCAGATGCCTGGACCACACGTAGAGGCTTCCCAGCCTCTGGAACCACAAGCCAAACATATTTCTATTCATTACAAATTACCCACTCCAACCAATATAGCTTGTTCTAGAACAGAGAGGGGATTAGGATGATTACAGATGGCAAATTCAGCGAAAAAAAAATAACGCTGAAGCTAAATTATTTATTTGTGATTTTTGAGATTAGATCTCCTTTAGCCCAGGTTAACCTTAAACTCATTTGCACAGCTGAGGCTGACCTTGAACCCCTGATATCCCAAGTGCTGGGATCACAGGGGTGCTCCACCATGCCTGGCAAAGTTGTTTTGGGATTAGTTTGGTTTTTATTCATTTCTTTCTTTGAGAACTTGATACGGGGAAACCATATCTACATAACTCCCTCCCCTCTCTCCTCCCTCCCCAAGCTTCTCCCATATCCCCCCTCCCAAATCCATGGTCTCTTCTTTAATTCTTATGTTTAGACATGTATACACAACCTGCTGAGGCCACTTAGCTTTGCTCGTATGTACATGTGTCCAGAGCTAACTACCTGAGGCTGGACAGTCTATACATAGCTCACTGAAGGAGACTGAGTCTCCCTCTTCCAACAACTATAGTGCACCTGTAGCTCTCCTTCTAGGGGTGGGACCTGTGGGATTTCCCTTGTCCACACTGGCATGTCAAATGGTATTTAATCTTGCTCAGGCAACCACATTATTGAGATTTCATGGACGTGTTTTCCCTGTCTTGCCTAGGGAACACTATCTAACAACAGGCATCCTGGGCCTCTGCTTCTCACACTCTCCCCTCCTCCATGATTTCCCTTTGGCCTTGGGGGGGGGGGGGTCACTGCCTATGTATCTGTACTGGCTGGTTTTGTGTGTCAACTTGACACAAGCTGGAGTTATCACAGAGAAAGGAGCCTCCCTTGAGGAGTGACCCCATGACATTATCCAACTGTAAGGCATTTTCTCAATTAGTGATCAAGGAGGGAGGACCTAGCCCATTGTGGGTGGTGCCATCCCTGGGCTGGTAGTCCTGAGTTCTATAAGAAAGCAAGCTGAGCAAGCCAGAGGAAGCAAGCCAGTAAGCAGCACCCCTCCATGGCCTCTGCATCAGCTCCTGCCTCCAAGTTCCTGCCCTGTCTGTGTGAGTTCCTGTCTTGATATAAGTTTCTTTAGTGATGAACAGCAATGTGGAAGGTGTAAGCTGAATAAACCCTTTCCTCTCCAACTTGCTTCTTGGTCATGATGTTTTGTGCAGGAATAGAAACCCTGACTATCTATTTGGGATTGAAGTAAGTTGAAAAAAAAATTGTAATGTCTTTCTACTTTTTTTCCTCCCACCCATCAACTCTAAAATATTAAAAAAAAAAAAACAAAACAAAAACAAGCAAAAAAAACCCAGCTTCATCAGGAAGCAGCTAAAGAAAGACCTCATCTGGGTGATACTCATTAAGAAGCTGAACAAAGTGCCAAGTAGAAGAGTAAGAACGTTTAGAATATGTGTTCTGCTGCCCTCCGCATTTGGAACTTCCCTCCCATGTAAACTTGGCTGTGATCCACTCAGAAGACCTGGGTTCAATTCCCAGCATCCACATGGAGACTTAAAGCTTCTCAAACTGCAATGTCAGGGGATTCTATGCCCTTTTCGGGCCACTGCAGGCCTGCGAAATGTGCACGGTACACAGACACACATTCAGGAAACTCTAATATATATAAAATAAATGGGGGAGAGAAAGCCACGTGCTTGTTGAGAGAGCAGCTGCCTCTCATGTCGGCGAATGCACCATTTCAGTTTTGTGCAACTTGACAGCGGCTAACAGACTTGAATACTCTTTGGGCACCCTCCATTCTGCAGCTGCGCCATGCTTTGGGCAACAGCTCTCCTGCCGCGAAACACCGAGTGTCCAGCCTCTCCTCACAGCCCAGGTAAAAGCTATTTTGGCAACACGTTTAATGCTACCACAGGCTGGATGCCGATATGATAATCCTGTGGACACTGAAGGTTCCAGGCTTCACCACGTGTGACAATTGTGAAAGACCATTGTGAAATAAAACAAAACAAAACCTCAACTCCATCCAACCACAACCAAAAAAACACCCCCACCACCAGCAACCCCCCAAAATAACAAACTGGTTTAATGATTACAGTCATTATGTGGAAAACGTCTGGTAGGACAAGACGGGAAATGCATTTTTGTGAAAGATAGCAGGGGAAACACACAGAACACTTCAGCTAGCCCGCATAGGGCTGTCCAATCTGGCCACCTCACAAATGAAAAACAAGAACAAAAGACTTTCTCACGGTTGTAGAGCCCACGCACCACACCCTGAGCACAGAACTAGCAGAAGCAGATAGCCCTATCAAGCCCCTCTGATCCTTCCTAGGCTATTTTTTGCCTGTGAAATGATGCATTAATTCTTCCTGCCTAGATATAAATAAATTCCATTACAGCTTCCTTTCTGTTTGCCACCAGTGCCAGCTGGGCGGGAGCCTAATGGTGTGTCAGGACACTGCTCCACAGTCAGCCATGGACCCCAAGCAGCTGCTGCCTAAAACAGGACAATGCCAGTACTGCACGGCATTGGCTGTCAGGCTCAGGCCCAGGCCCCTGCCCTCTTCTTGTTCCTGTGTCTCCACTGGAGGGAAAAGAAGGTTGGGTCATGCAGAACTTTACAAGGTTTCTAAGGAGATCAACCCTTTCCAAGAGGCAGCTGATCACTCCCACTGCCTAACACTCAAAGGTATTTCTTAGGGATACTTTCTTTTTTGAGTGAGAAGAAAATTAACTTTTACTTTAAAATGAGCACAAAATCTTACCAGAAATCGTTCTTCTGAGAAGACTTTATGTCAAGCTTACATTCAGAAGAAACAGAAGATCCAACGCAGTATGAGCTCAGCAACATATGCAACACACTGCCTTGGAGACTCTGTGTCTGTATGTCAGTGCCTGTGTGTCTATATATCTGTGTGTCTGTGTGTATCTGTGTGGCTGTGTGTATCTGTATGACTGTGTGGCTGTGTGTCGGTGTGTATCTGTGTGGCTGTGTAGCTGTGTGTGTCTGTGTGTCTCTGTGTCTCCATCTGTGTGTATATGTCTGCATATGTGTCTGTCTTGTATATGTGTATGTCTATAGCTGTCTGTCTGTGTGTATATGCACACATGTTTCTATGAATGCACATATGGAAGAAAGAGGTCAGGCTCTGGTGTTATTCTTCAGGCACTGTCTGTTTGGGGTTTTGAGAAGAGTTCTCTTGCAGATCAGACTATGCTGGCCATACAGAGAACCCCAGGGACCCACCTGTGCCTCCTGTGGGATGTCAAGACTGTACCACTACTCCCTTCTTTATGTGAGTTCTTGGGATAGAAGTCAAGCCCTCATGTTTGTACAGCAGGCCCTCAACTGGACAAGAAGTAAAAAGGACAAACCAGAATCACATTTTCATCCTAATTTCCACCTTAATATATCTACTTAATCAAGTCTATTCCCTGCTGGCTTTATATACCTAGACAGTGACAAAATTCTGGTTTCCCATCCTCCAAGAGAAGCAAAGCTATCAAATTTCCACAGACACGACCAAGCTTACACACAAATATTCAGAAGTTTAGGAGTCCCCTTGTCATTCTGGCATTCTTAAGTGGACTGATTGGTACCAATATTATAATTATTTTACATGATGTCCCCACAGCCCCGATGACAAATGGCAAAGCTGTTTTGTTAGAACTTGGGCTGCAAATAGCACAATGACAGAGCTAGGAAAAAATCCCTCACAGTATTAACTGGCTCACAAAGATTATTCTTAATGCAAGCTGTTCCAACATATGGGCATTATTTCTGAGTGACCCAGACTGGTGACCAGACCCTGGGTAAGCCTTCAACCCCAATCCTCGAGCATGGACCCACAGGTCTAAGTCAGAAAAGCTCCAACAGAAAGGCCTGCAGGGGCCCCCACATGCAGAAGTTCACAGGTAACATCTCTACCCAGCCTTTAAAAAATAAACAGTCCTGGTATCCAAACACCTAGATATGAACAAGGAGGGGAAAAGATTCAAACTAACGGGCTGCAGATGTGGCTCAGTGGTAGAGTACTTGCCTAACATAACTAAGGCCTTGAGCTTACTACTCAACACCACAAAAATGAAAATAAATTCTGCATTACAATCTTTCAAAATTCAAACCAGTACCACCTCCCATGATGGGACGAGGATTTCTGGCATTCTAGTAAAATAGAAAAAAAAAAGAATAAATTCTTTTACTAGAAATACAAATTTAGAAAAGGTTTTCTTGTGGTTCTATAAACTTTATTAAAACTGAACTTCATAAAGAGTTTTAAATATGGGTCTAGAGAGATGGCTCAGCAGTGAGGAACATTTGTTTCTCTTGCAAGGACTTTGGTTCAGTTCCCAGAAGCCACATGGAAGCTCACCACTGTCTACAACTCCAGTTCCAGGGGATCTGAACTATGGGGGAATCCATCTTCTACTGACAGGTTATCAAATTCCAAGTGGTCATCCCTAAATACCTGTACATACGAGCAACACTAAATAGACTCAGAAAACTCTGTGTGTGTGTGTGTGTGTGTGTGTGTGTGTACAAGAATAATTAAAAAGGAGGCGGTCATGAGTCTGAGAGGGAGTTAAGGGACACAGGAGACGTTGGAGGAGTAGGGAGAGGGAGGGATAGAAATGATATAAATATAGTACTCATGTATGACATTCTCAAAAATGCTTAAGAAATAATATGTATGTAAAAGCTAAAAAAAATCAAAATCAAACTGAAAACACGTTAAAAAGTTATAAATGCATAAAAACTGCCTATGCCACTAAACATTTAACAAATACACTACAGCAGTCATTTCTTAAGGAATCAGTTCAAATGTTCAAAATCTGGATGCGCGGCTACTATGCGCTGGGTAGGTTCTTCTCATGGAGTTCCAGAAAGCCTCTTGTCAATACAGTGCTATAATACAGGCCTGTAAAGACATGGCTTGTAAGCCCCTGAAGCTTACTCACTGTGACTCCTGGCTGACACATCCCACCTGACTGACTTGACAGAAGTCCACCTCTTGCATGCTATCCCCAGAGTTTGGTGGCTCTAATCCAGGCTCACTCATTAATCATTCAACCTAGGCTAAGTCACCAAACTTCACTCCCTAGCCTTCCAAGTTCCTATTCATTAGAAAGAAAGGAAGAAAGAAAGAAAGAAAGGAAGAAAGAAAGAAAGGAACCTAATACATTACTAGAGAATAAATGCGGGGATGGGCTGTAGGAGAGCTAATTCTAGTTTTACTGTATAAATGAGAAAAGGTGTCTCTGTGTGACTTTGGCTTGGGGTGGAAGGAACACTGCTGATACAAGTTGTGGTTTTTAAGTTCAGTGTCTTAAACCAACGCAAAGCTATTGCACTCAGCTCTGAAGGTCAGAGTGCATGGTCAGGCGTCATAGCGCTACTCCTAGAAACTTCGAGAGAGTTCTCCCTCCCTTCTCTAGCTATTGGAGTTGGCCAGCATTCCTTGGGTTCAGGGCCTCTTCCACCTTCAAACCATACCTGGCCTATCACTTCATCTCCCTACCGGCCTCCTGAACACTCCTGTGATTACAACGGGCACAGTCAGATAAGCGTATGTACATAGTCTCATTCGTTTTCAACCTGTGTCATTCTCTCTAGCTCTCTCCCACCTCCCCTACCCCTAAAATGGAAGCTCTGTGACAAGGCACAGGCCAAACAACTGAGTGCAGTAAGCAGACATTTCACAAAACCCACTCATTTTCAAGGGTTCTGTCTTCTTTGCTTTCAAACAAAATTCACTCATTTAATTCATCAGTAACCAAGAGACTACCCAGTCTAGTGTGTTTTTTCTTTTTTCCAGCTAGCACAGAGATTTCCCTCATGGTGAAGAGAATGTGATATGCAAAGTCATTGGGCCACTGTCCTGTAGAACAGCCCAAGTCCTTTGACATCAATGAGAAAATGCCTCAAGAATGCTAAGGGCATAATACAGATGGTGAAGTGTGAAATTCCAGGGCATTAACCCTTTGAGAGGTGCTGTCTTTATCAGTTTTATTTTCTTTGATCAAACAGACCGTGAAACTAGATTGGAACACTACATAATAGACTCAATTGTCTTAAAAAAAAAAAAAAAGACATGGAACTTGATCGTTTTAATATCTCCCAAACGCCTTCTATTTAGCAGACAGGTTTTAAGAAATGAGCATTGCTACCAGTTAAGAATTGTTACCTGTGGCCTGGGAGATGACTTAGTAAGTAAAGAGCCCACAGAGCAAATGCTAGACCTGGAGTTCAGAGACCCAGCAGCAGCATAGGTCTATAACGCCCAACACTGGATTAGAGACACACATGGGGCGGCGGGGATGGGTGTCAGTGGCCAGTCCGTCTAACGGAAACACTGAGATCCAGGCTGAGCAAGAATCCTGACTCAAAGAATAGAGTGGAGAGCAAAGGCAGCTGACATCAACCTTTGTCCTCCATACCCATTCTCATGGACAAGTCCACCTACACATGTGTATACATACATATACACAAACACATACATGCATACATACATACATACATAAACATACACACACACACACAGAATGGTGTCTCATCAAGCTTCATATATGTCACCCAGGCCTTGCTGCTTATCTTTGGAAATGTTTTAATGGAAAACAAGACAAAAGGGCATCCAGACCATAACAACTGAAGCAACAAGGGCTGGAGCACCTGGGGTGGCAGACTCAACCAATCTGTTCAAGTTGGTACAAGGGAGAAACTGAAGGAGCAATTCAGGCAGGCCAACTCCAAGTCCTTGGTGTTCCAGTTTCCGTCTTACCACCCTTCCTTCCTTCTTCCTGTTAACACTTCCACTGCGGATGCCATGGAAGGGCCTACAGATGCTTAAATTCAAAAATCACAAGTGGAGTAACAGAGCAGGTTCCCAAATCCTCAGACGTCTTGGCAGATGGCAAGAGCAGCAACATTCCTATTTTAGAGTCACCCGGACAAATTTAGATGGTACAACATGCCAACAACACACCCTGTTCCTTTTCGCTGCCACGACAACCTATTCACAGCACTGCGCTCAGCAGCTTCTGTCAGTCAGGAATATCTATCACCCTGGATTTGGAACTCCAATATGTCTGCACAATAGAGGTGCGTAGGGGAAATGGAGTTATTTTGAAGTTAGAGTGCTGGGTTCGATTCTGACAGCAGCAGTACTAAGTATGTTGTTGCCTGGGGAACCGTATTTATTGATTTCTTCATCTTTAATGAATAAATAATAACTGAGCTTAAGGAAGATTATCTATTATTTCATGGCAAGGCATCTGACAGGAGCTATGCACAGACCTTTCACAGGAAGCATTTGGAATCATTCTAGTGGTCTTTATTTCACCGAGAATAAAACAAAAATGTCAATTAAGAACTAGATACATCTTAGTTGCCACAGTCGACATTTTGAATCTCTGCCTAAGGCCCGTGTGTTAAAAGACTTGGCCTCCAGAATAGCACAGTTGACAACTATGGAAGTCTTGAGAGACAAAACCTGGGAGGCGGGGCTGGTCTTGGGTCACTGGAAGTGTCCCTCTGCAGGGGGCTGAGGGATCCTTTCTCTCAGTCATGATGTGAATATGCTGTTATGAATGGCCACCAAGTTACACTACTTCACCATACACCCAGAGCAATGGGGCTGAGCAGTCTCATAGAACTTCCAAAACTGTGGGCAAAGTGATACCATTGTCTCTGTGAGTCCACTAACTCAGGCATCTTTTACTGTAATGGGATGATGGCTAACATGCAAGATATTTGATTACTGCTGTTGACTACAATTAAAATGATTAATTTTTGTTTCCTTCCCCTAGAGTTTGCACACCTATCCCCCATCCCCCCTTAATCAGCCCCTCACTAATGACTCAATTGCAGCGGACTCCATCCACCGACTCCCACCAAGATGACACATGAGAAAACAGGTGTGGCATAAGTCAACCACTGACTCCCGTTCAAACTCTTGTCTTTTTGATTTGGGAGTTCTGCTTTTGGGGGAAGCTAACAAAACACCACTTTGGCACTCTCGCCTGCATGATGTGTTCCCATTAGACGAAACGTGACAAAGTTCTTTAAACTCCAGTAGGTGCTGTGCCAATAAGGACCACTTGCTGCATCCTTACCACACATCAGTCACAGCCAAGCCACAGATGGCATCTGACGGGAGCTATGCACAGACCTTTCACAGGAAGTATTTGGAATCATTCTAGTGGTCTTTATTTCACCGAGAATGAAAGTGGGATTTTAAACAATGAGGCCTTTGAGGTGCAACTTGGAAAGAGAGAAGGTTGGGGGGGGGAGTAGGAGACAGAACCAAATGCCTGTTCTGAAGGGAGAGAACACAGAGTGAGAGAGAGCAAGCCTTAAACAGGTGCTGAGCTCCATTCCTCATGAAGCAACTCCACTCAGTAGCTCCCCAGTCTCAGCTGGGGCAGTGATGCTCTCCTCTCTCACAGGAGATGACAAGAGAAGTGGGTGTGGCTCTTCCCTCTGTCCTCAGAGGTCGCCCCCCCCCAATCTGCCTAAACCCTTCATCTACCTGACTTCCATTCCCAGCATTCCAGTAAAAACAAGAGCCAGCCGTCTGAGGATTTCTGGAGTGAAACACACTTCAGAGAGACTGAGCCGTGGCCAGTCATGTGCTTACTGCACGAGTCACAAGCATGAGCACCTGAGTTCAGATTCCCAACATCTGTGAGGAAAAAGGCATCAACAGCACCGGTAATCTCAGCACCGGTGAGGCAGACCCACGGGGATCCCTGGGCTTCACTGCAGCCTTAATCAGTGGTTAGCACCGGGGTCAATAAGAGATCCTGCCTCAAAAGATAAGCTAGAGAAGAAAAAGAAATGTTTTAAGATGCCATATCAGTTTCTGATTCCCATATATGTACACACACACAAAGATATTTATACACACACATATTTACAAAGGAGAGAGAGAGAGACTGAGTCAATCTCCCTTTTACAGATAGAGCATTAAGTGGCTGACTGAAATCCACACTCTGATATATCTTCAAAGGGGCAAATTTATTGTCCAGCCTTTGATCTTTAACCTGCTGCTTTCTCGTTTCTTCTTCTATCACCACCAATTAGCTGTCTCCATTTCAAACTGGTCTCTCCTTGATGCTCCCTGGTGGCTTGCTGGTTAAGGTTGGGCCCCCGTCAAATTGGTCTCCTCTCTTCTTTGTGCATGTATGTGCTTGTGGGTGAGGGATGCACATGCACGCATTCCTGTACGTGTGTGCATGTGCACACATGGAGAAGCTCGAAGTTGAAATCAACTTAGTTGAAGCAAGGTCCCTGGATGAGAGCCCACCTATTCCAGTTAGTCTATGAGGCCAGCTTGCCCTGGGCACTACCTACCTCTGCCTCCAAAGCGCTGGGATAACAGGCAGCCACTGCACCTGTCTGGCTTTTCCATGGAAACCTGAAACCCAGACTTAGACTTGTGTGGACAAAGGCTGTATGTACGGAGCCATGCCCCTGCCCGGTACCTCTGTTGAACTACTTGACAATAATCCTTCCTGACGTGTTCCTACTTCCATTTCTCATTCACATATTCAACCAACAACTTTTACAGTGCCTACTATATGCCAGGAACCTTCAGAGTCACAGTAACCCAGGACAGGTCACAATTGATGCCATCACACAAGGGACACACAAGACAGGTAAGTGACTTACACAAAGCCCCTCTCTCGTGCCCATTCTTCACTCCTGGGTCCAATGTGTCTCCCTCTACTACTGTATCCCCCCCCTTCTTCCACAAATCAGACAGATCCTATTTCCCCCCATTTTAAAAGTCACTTTTGACAATCTCAATGCCAGAGTAACCTGCTCAACAGCTGGGACCACCCAAGGAAAACTGTTTATTATCCCCACCACACATTTTAGAGATGACCTCTGCCCCCTACAGTAGCTGAATACACGGAAGGAAAAGGAAGCCAGGCAGCTATTCTTTTCTTTCGTGCAGACTCACCATTTGGTGAACAAACAGGACAAGAAGCAGAGCAGATCCCCCCCATGGCCCCCCAGGACTAGACAATGAGGTACAAATTAAAGACAAAGCAGAAGCATGCCGGGTTCTCGGGGAAAGATTGATTATACCCCAACTAGGGACTGAGTTTGTTTGTACAATCTAAAGAAGGAAGGAGTCCTGTTTGGGTGAGATAACCTTCAGTCTGGCTTCCGTTTTGTTTTGTGTTATGTATTTTTGTAACTCGGGGTCTGCCAGAGCAGGGGTGCAAGGTCTCCTAGCAAACACTCTTCTGTGCAGATGAAGAAAAATAAATACGAGGCTAGTGCTCCGGACAGACCCCGGCTGCCCTCTTTCTTCCACTTCTTTCAGGAGACGAACACACACAGACTTCCAGAGCTGTCTGACCAAAGGGGTGGTCACTGCATGCGGCCATTGAGTTCTTGCCTAGGCTGGGCAGAGGTCAGTAGGGTAGGAGGGTGGGAACAGTCTTTCAGACAGATAAACATAAAACTGCCCATTCTCTAGACCCATGGGGCAAAAAGAAAGCAAAAACCATTGTTGGTGGGTGTGCTTGGAGACAAACTGTTTGTGGTGCTCAAATGTAGATGTGATACCACCTTCCTGTAAGTGAGAAGAAACGAAACAGGCAGACAGGCAGACAGGCAGACAGGCAGACAGGCAGACAGGCAGATAGGCAGACAGGCAGACCCTCGAGGGTTTGTGAAGGAAGAGTCCAAGGGGCAGAAATAACAGCAGAAACTCTAAAAGTCAAAAGATTAAGCAGCTCCCCCTCCTACCTTTCCAAGAGGCCTGGCCTCTGGTCACCATCTCTGATCACTAAATAAATGCTCACACATTGATCAATTCTCCCAATTTTAATTGTGCTGCCCCTGAACTGTATCAGGCTAGAGGGATTAAAAACTAAGGTAGAATGCCCTCCATGCAAATATCCAAAATGTTTTAGACCCAACACTGTCTGAGTGTATCCAAAACACTAGGGGATCACTTCACTCCTAGCCACCTACAAAAGGCCACATTCAGGCATCAGAAGGACAGCACAGAGCTTATTGTCCCCAAATGAAAAGGGGCTCTCCTGGACTCTGTCATCTGTGATAAACAAATGTTGTCTCTTGTACAGACTGACTTAAGATATATAAATTATCTTTTGCCTATACATAAAAGAGAGAGGGGGTGGAAGAAGGGGGGGGCTGGATCTTATCCTCATGTGAAAGGGCTGAGGAGATGATAAACTGACTGCTTGTGGGACGAGCGTGAGAATCTGAACTTGGATCCCTGGTACCCATCTAAGAAGCCTGGCAAAGTAGTGCATATTTGTAACTTCCCCATTTAGGAGGTAAGAGGATGGGCCCTGGAACTCACTGATCAGCCAGGCTAGTGAGATCCAGGTTCAGTGAGAGACCTGTCTTTTAAAAATAGAGAGTAACACACAATGTCAACCTCTGGCTTCTACACACATGTGCACACATGTGCACACATATGCATATACCCACATAAACATGTAAACACGCGAACAAGGTATCTACGTGTGTGCAGCCATAACCAAAATCTGAAATATCTGTATTCCTAAATGTTTCAGATAAGAGCACCTAACCTCTGACGCCACATCCATCTCCAGTCATAGGGAGTTAAGAGTTAATTGGAGTTTCACTAGAAACTTCCAGCAGGTGCTCCTCTATGTACCAGGTGTACTGATGGATGTGTCCCTTAGTATCTCACCTCTAATGAGTATTTCAGATGAAAGACAAGCCAACATCAATTGCTCAATAGCTGTGAACTATAAACAGAATGACCTAGATTTTTCCACTAATTTCAACAAAGCTGAAGAAGTTTGTTTACAAAGACCTGTCAAAGTGACCTCAGGAATGGGGTGACTCTTCTGAACACTAATGTTTCCGTGCCAACCAAAAGTCTAAGAGGGAGAGTCCCTGGGAGGAAATGACAGAGCTGGCTGGAAGCCGCTGCAGTGTATGCTGGGTGGGCTGTTTAACTCCGGTCAGAAAACAATCGCTTCCAGACCGTTCCTCCACAATGCATGGAATCTTCAAAAGATTACGCTAAGTGAATTGCTCTAAACACACAATATTCATAATGGGAAACTGCCAGGTCCAAGCTCATAATAAATTTCACTAATGTTTCCTATGATACAGCTACATGACTATGTATATATACACAAGAAGAAAGAGCTAAGAGTCACATGAAGTTAGAGGAATCTTTGCACTCTCTCAGATTTCGCAGCAGCCTCAGTCTCAGATCAAAAGCATTCACATGCATTAATACATTCTGTCTCAGCCACAGCATCTAGTGCATCCAGACTTTAGCTGCCCAGCAACCCAGGGGCTCCAGACAGCAATGAAACTAGAAATCTAAGTGCCTGCCTGTGTGAGCAGACTCCGAAAAGAAAAACCTGCAGCATAAACAAGGAAGGCCAAAGCCAGGGATATTGGGTAGTGACTATTTTTAGGAATGGCAACTAAGTATCCAGGTCAACAACCACAGACACTCAAAGCTATAAGAAATAGCACCTAAAAGCAGGTATAATTGAGAAAACGTAGTAGCCAGGTAGGGCACTGGGCACATGCCTATAATCCCAGCACTCAGGAGGCAGGGGGATTGCCACTGGTTTGAGGACATTCTAGGCTTTTTCTTAACCTACTCTGAGACATGGCAGACAACAGAGATGGAATGGTAAGAGAGAGACTCTCAGTGTGTACCAGAAAACAGGGGCGGGGACTAAGAAGAGGAATGAGAAGCAGACAAGAGTCAAACAGCTCATGAGATCAAGGTCTCTTTGGAGACACAAAGCCGTCTGAAATCATTATCTCTGCATATTAAAACAATTTACTCTTCATGCTGTGTTACTGTTATATTTTTATGTTCAGAAAAAAAATTATATACATATATATATATATATATATATATATATATATATATTCTTCTCAATTTAAAGATCCCTTTGCACCAGGCAATGAGCAATGTCACATTCTCTGAGTAGAGATTAAGAAAAGGGACCAGGAAGGTGACTGAGAAATCTGGGGGCCAAGAAGAATTATTTTTACAGTCGAGAGACCTAATCAGGATCCAACACAGACACCCAGAGGCAAGCCTAAGATGGATTTTCCTCTGCTTCCTTCCCTGCCTGTGGCACGAGAAGTGCAGATTTCCTGCAGGAAACAGAAGATGAACGATGCCATCAGCCGTCAGCCGCTCCATCTGACACAGACAAAGCCAGGGTTTTTGTTGGTTTTTCGGCAAACTGGGTACCTAATAGCAGCACAAGCCAGGAGAAGCTACAAAACTCTACTATTATTCCTTACCCACAATTCAAAAGCCAGAAGTAACAGTGCACACTTGTAATATCAACACTTGGGAGGCAAGAGCAGGTGAATTTCTGTAAGTCTGAGAAAGTTCCAGACCAGACAAGGTTACACAGTGAGACCCCCCCCATCTGAAATAAACAATAAAAATATCCTGACACCTCTGAAAACCTGACTTGAACTAACCCAAGACTGTGTATTGTCTTAATAACTCAATGTCTGCATTCATATATTTCATTTCCCAAAATACCCAGTGTGTTTAAATATAAGATATTGCTATTGAAGAGGTTATATGATATGTTATATGTTCTGCACCAATTCTTGTAAGTCTAGCAAATTCCAAAATATATGGTGTATTTCAGATAAGGACTCGTGGACCCTTTAGAATCTAGGAAGCCAGCTTTGAACTTCTAACTAGGTTCTTTCATTCAACTGATCTTTCCCCCAAACACCCAGTTTCCTGAGAAAGGATCCCACTGTCATCGTGGGCTGGCATAAAGCTCACAACATAGCCCAAGCTGGTTTTATACTCATGATCTTCCTCCCTCCACCTGCTGAATGCTGAAATTGCAGGTATAGGTTGCCACACTGTCTCATCTGGCATTTCAAAGCACTTGTTACATGCCTGGTATTGGGCTAGGTATTTGGCATCATGCAAAGGACCTCGACTTGATCTTTGATTTATATGCAAAGCAAAGTGAAGAATAAGGATCACTGTAATTGCTTAGATCATCAACATGGTCTCACATCAGGAGAAAAAGGGAAAATAAAAAACCAAACAAACAACAAGGATTCCTGATTTGATATGCACAGGGTTAAGTTTGTGAAAGTGCTTTTTAACTATATAAGAGGTATCTTAGATAATCCTATCAGAGTGACAGGAAGAGGGAACAGGAGGGAAGAGACCTCCCTAATAGCTGTATTCCCTTCTGATTATTCTGAGGCTCAGAACACCACTCACTGGGCATCATGACCAATCAGCCACCCAGATGCCTATCCTACATCACTACTTCTAACTCCTCTCCACCAAGCCCCTCCAGTACCCCTCATACAAACACAGCTTTTCCAAGGCCACACATGGACAGCACTTCAGCTTCTAAATGGGTTTCCCCACTCTCTGTCATCACACGAAACTGCCCCAGAATGGGCTAATCACAGCACCCAATAGAAACAAGTCTTAGCTATAGGACTCTCACTCATGCGCCTGCCTCACGCTTTTGGGCTGTAAAGAAGGTAAGAACCATTCACCTAACAGTCTCTGGTACAGAAATGGCAGTGGAACATGCTAAAGTGAAGAACTTGAGTAAAAGAAGATACAGTGTTTCCATGCACTTGCTTAACAGTTCAGATACTATACTATTCTTACTTTATGTGGAATGTAACAATGTATCAAACACAAAATGTGCTGTGCCTGATTTAAGATTTTTATTTTATTTTATTTTATTTTACTTTGACTGTTCAAATTACTTCTATCACATGCAGACCCAGAGGGCTTCAACTTGGTAGACATGTCTCATGTTCCACAATTTTTGAGATTTAAAAAGCAAATCTATTTCATATAAAAATCTAGTCCATATAAAAAGTTATATTCCATATAAACTGTGTTATGTAAGTAAATACACTGACCTGAGTTTTACACTCAGTCACTTTCAATTCTGATGACTGATGTAGAAGCAGGGTGGGTGGGGAAAGGGAGCAAGGTGGGTGTACTGGCTGGTTTTGTGTCACCTTGACACAAGTTAGTCATCAGAGTGGAAGGAGCCTCAGTTGAGAAAATGCCTCCATGAGATCCAGCTGTCAGGGGAAGGGGACAGCTCATGGTGGATGGTCCCATCCCTGAGCTGGTGGGTCCTGGGTTCTACAAGAAAACAACCTGAGCAAGTCAGGGGAAGCAAACCAATAAGCAGCACCCCTCATGGCTTTTGCATCAGCTCCTGCCTCCAGGTTCCTGCCCTGTTTGAGTTCCTATCTTGACTTCCTTTGATAATGAACAGCAATATGGAAGTGTAAACTCAATAAACCCTTTCTTTCCTCCCAACTTGCCTTTTGGTCATGGTGTTTCATCACAGCAATAGAAACCCTAATTAAGACAGCAGGGATAAAGGAGTTAAAAAGGGAGGAACGGTGGGGATAAAGAGGTACAGAGTGGACAGACTTAAGATAATGGGTGGAGAAACACCAGTCTTAGCCAAAGCAGAAACCAAATGGAACTCTGGCAGGAGATAATGACACAGGATCCATAAACCAGATTGGTTATGCTCTTCCTAATGCCATTAACAGCCAGTGTTTCTAGAGCATATGTTGTGAGCCAGCCATTATGACAAGCACTTGGTGTGTTTCAACTCAGGACAGAGCATAGCATCCCAAACAGAAAACATGAGTCTCACCCTTACTTTACAGATAAGGAAACTGAGGCACAGAAAGTCAAAGTATGACATAATGGACTTGAATATGGTCTATAAAAGCCAGTGGAACTAATGAATTAAAGAATAAATGGCTGCCCCAGTTTCTGCTGCTGTGTTAAAATAACCTAACCAGAAGCAACATTTGGGAGAAATGTGTTTATTTTAGTTTACTACTCCAGATCACAGTCCATCAGTGGGGAAAGCCAAAGCAGAAACATGAGGCAGGAGCTTGAAGTTAATCTAATTGCTATCCCACACAGTATTACCTCCAAACACAGACGTGGCTCACAGCCACAGAAGTACAGCAGGAACCATGGAGGGTGCTGCTTGCTAGCTGGCTTTCAGGGTGACTTACATTAAGCTAGATTTTAGTTCAGGATCACGTTGCTAGGGAGGGTGCCACTCACAGTGGACTGGACACTTCTACATCAGGTAACAATCAAGTCAATTCCCCCACACACTTGCACATAGGCCAACCCGGTATAGATAATTCTTCAACTGAAGCTCCCTTCTCAAATAATTTGTTGAGTAAATTGACATTTAAAATCAACTATCATGAGTCCTCACTCAGTCACACCGATTAGGTTAACAATTTTAATAAAATATGCCCTAGGAAGAGAAAGTCGATTTGAATCTCAGCCCCTCTTACACGTGTAGCCAATGAAGAAAGAACCACCATCTGTTGGGTGTCAGGCATTCAGGGGTTAACCCTTCATTTTCAAAAAGAATCATGAACATTTGTATGGCAAATACTTTAGGCATTTTAATTTTCACAAAAATCCAACAATACAGACTTGAATACTAATCATAGCTTGTTTGTTGAATATTTGTGTGGTGCTGGGAATGGAAGCCTCTGCCACTGGGCTGTCTCCCAGCCCTCGACATCACTATCAATATCAGGATTCTGTGTCCTAGAGACTTCAGGCTCACAGTCAAGGTCACAGAGCATTTCCTCTTCCTTTTTCCTTTAAAGATGGTGGCTGACTGTAGGTGACTCTAGGTTATCGTATGCCCTCCCTGCAAGTAGGACAAGTGTGTGCAGTGGTTCCCTTCGTTCTTTGTGTGTGGATCGTTTTCCTGACTAGTTTCCTCACAGCTAGCCCCACTGCTAAGCAGCAGCTTATTTTCATCTCAAACCAAGTCAAAATCAACCCCCAAAGCTTATTTGCTGAACACTCACTCACTCACTCACTCACTCGACTTTCAGAAAACTTGGACTCAATTTAAAATATAAGCAACAGTCTTTTTGCCTCAGCCATAATGGAAGATACCTTATTAAACTAACTATACAAGAAATGGCTGGCTTTTATATGTCTAATATAAAGATTTTAGGGGAGAGCCCAAGCATCACATTCCAAGACATTTGGGACATCCACAGAGAGTATGCTGCCTGGGACAGAGCCCTAGTGTTCAACCCCGAATGGTTGATGGGAGTCCGCCGTTTTGTATAGGTTTTATAGAAGCAAGGGAGTGCATGGTTGGCTTTCCTATTCTCCCATCGCTAACTGCAAGCAGCCACCTCCCACTTTATGGGCATGCTCATGAAAAGTCTGCAGACCACTGGGGTGGATGCACCAAGCCGCTCTGGGTGCTTTCCGGTACATTGACTGTCCTTGGTAAGCACTCCTTCCTTCCCACTTACTTCAGTGAATGCTCTAGAAGCCTGTAGATTACCCATTTTTCTCCACCGCCCAACACAGCACAGACAGGCTTCCCGATCTCTACTCTGAATCCAGATGCTAGTGCTGTTCCAGGGGCCCTGTGGGGTCATTTCTTATACCCAAGATACTTGCATTTAATGCAAAACAATAATTTGTTTATCTGTAAATTTGGTTTCAACAGTCTCTTGATGGATCGTGCTGGTTGTGTGTGTCCAACCAGAACTCTCTCTCTCAGCATCCACGAGACTCCAGTCTTTCCAGCTGTTGATGGCTGCCACCAAAATTAAGATTTCCACTGAAGAGATTACTTCTGAAGGGCACTATAACTTCAAGCCAGTTCCCAAATTTCTCTGCAACTCTTCATGTCCCCAACCCTACACTTCTCCTGTGTAGTGCCTGTCGCTGATGTATACCAAGTATCCCACAGATGCTGGCCTTTCCAGTTGTCCCCACTTGCTCCAGTGAGGCTGACACTGAGTACCAGACCCTGTGAGCACCCTTCCCGCTCTTCACCGGAACCATGTAGGACAACCACGACTGTGTCCCAAACTGAATCTCCAGCATTTTTCTTTTTAATCTTTAAAGGTTCCTTTAAAGATTATTAGTCCATCCCCTGGGATTAATATTAGTATAACATTATGTCTTCATTTTTTAAAGGCCTTAAGTAATTTTTAAAAATAATACTGACCTTAGGAGCTCATTGGAAAAATAAAATAATGCCAGCAGTTCAGGTAATTTGTAGAGAGAAGTTTCATATGTTGAATGAAAGTCCCACTAAGAACAATTTGTAACTTTGTCATGGATGAGAAGGGGTTCATTGTGATGCATGCGGCATTAGTTTATCGGGTGATCATATATCATTTATATGTGGTCTCATAAAAAGATTACTTCATTATTATATTGGAAATGCCATTTTCAGTCTTGTGCCTTTTAAAAGCTCTTTATAAAATTGGCCTTGAAAAGATCAGTAACATAACAAAAACAAATGCCCAAATAACTGCATGTAGCATAATTTAATAATATCTGCTAGCAGGGAAACAATATCATCAAAAGTAATAGCATGTGGCTTTTCTACTAAGGGCATAAGTATCCTTCACATACTATTTTTAAGTATGTGCTACTAGATAGTAAATAAAAATAGAAAGATTAGGCTGGGTGGTGATAGTGCATGCATGGCTTTAATCTCAGCATTCAGGATGCAGAACCAGGTGGTTTCCTCTGAGTTTGAGGCCAGCCTTATCTACAGAGTTAGTTCCGGACAGGACAGCCAGGGCTACACAGAGAAACCCTGTCTTGAAAAACAAAACAAAAAGGAAGGAAGGAAGGAAGGAAGGAAGGAAGGAAGAAAGGAAGGAAGAAAGGAAGAAAAGAAGGAGGGAAGGAAGAAAGATTACTTCAAACTAGGAAGCGGTGGAGTCTTTGGACTCCAAAGGCAGCCCCCTGGAAGTCTAACATCAGGGTATCAATAACTCTTAAGAAATGGCCACCTTAATTGACAATACTATTCCTGGGCTAGCACTTGCAATCTCTAAACAGATTGTAAGTCCTGGAGATCCAGATCAAGGCATAAATGGTACAAAACAGGAGATCAGTCATTGTCATATTTCTAGGGTAGATCTTGAGTATGGTTTCAAAATGAAGTCTGTAATAATTATCAACCAGCAAGAATAAATTCCAGCTGGCCCACATACAGTAAGACATGCTTTGTACAGCATTCTTGCAATGAGGAATCTCTATCCTGCAGTACTTGGCAGCCACAGGCTAACACCTGCTGTCAAATCCTTTTGCAGGCCAAGCCTATTTCTTCTGCACTCCACAGTGCAGAACTGGGGGATTCGGCAGAGAACCTGCCAGGTGTGTGCCTGTCTCAAGAGCCTCCTGCAGTATGCACATTGGCCTTACCTTAAAGCTGCCTAAATATTGCTTTGGGAGGGGAGGGGCTGAGTTCACCTGAGGCACGGTTCCTAGTGGAACCCTATCTGAAACTCATCCATCAAACGAGTTCCAGCCAACTAACAGAGCCAGCAAGCAATGCAATATAATTAACCTCATGGGTCGTCTCCAGAGGCAAGACTGGATTCCGTCCTTATCTTGTTAGTCCTATGCCCTAAAATTCAAATACAGCCCTTGCAGACATTTTATTTTATCCTCCATAGCCAGCAGACTTTTGTATCAATGACATGACAACTTCTAAGAACAATAACAAAAACAAACAAGAATGGTGAAGAGAAGTATGTTTGTGAAGTTTCATCATAACTTAAGGCTACTGGGCACCTAAGGGGTTCTAAGCATTCCTCCCTGATACCTCCATTACCTCCAGCATCCCTGAGAAAGGAATCACTATCCCCCTGACTTTTCCGCACATTGGAAAGTACACTTTCCCAGATCTAGTTGCCAGGAACTACATAGTCTCTCTTCATTCAGGACTGGACTAAAAGTTCAGTTCCCCAGACAGCCTTCAAGGGACAACACAAGGGAAAGCAATGACCTGCACTTCTCAGCCTGTCCCCTCCCTCTGCCACCACATGGTCTTGCTTAGTTTTATCCATAGCATTTAATGTTATCTGAAATCCTTTTAAATTTTTATTGATTTCTTTTTAAAGATTTATTTGTACATGTCTGTGCCTGAGTGAATTCATGTATACCATAAACATGCAGAAGTCCATGGAGGCCAAGAGAGATTCAGATCTCCTGGGATCGGAGCTACAGATGTTTGTAAGCCACTTGTGGGCACTGGGAACTGAACTTAGATCCTCTGCAAAAGCAGTAAGTACTTTTAACCAGGGAGCCATCTCCCATGCTTGTGTGCATGTGTGTGTGGGTGCATTCCTGAGTGTGGGCCTCTGTGAATGCAGGCACATGTAAGCCACAGTGCAACTATGGAGGTCAAAGGACAAATTTTGGGAGTTGGTTCTCTCCTTCCACCTTCTTGAGACCTTGCCACTTACTGGTTGGCTGGTCCATGAGCTTCCGGGTGATTCTCCTATTGCTGACCCTATCTGGTTGTATGAGTACTGACTTTACTTAGTGTTCTCACCACCACATCTACCTTTTTTACATGGGCTGCAAGAACTGAATTCAGATGTCAGGTTATGCAGCAAACCTTTTTTACCTACTGAGTCATCTTTCTGGTGTCTGAAGTTTTTTTAAGTGTGTTAATTAATTATCGGACTTCTCCACTATAATGTAAGTTTCTTTAGACCAAGGGAATTTTTCAGGTCTAATACTAGGTCAAAGCTTTAGAATTGATGTTAATAATAACAGTGTCAAAGAATGGCATTTAAGTATGCAGGGGAGTGGGGGAAGGAAGGAAAGAAGAGGAGAGGGGATAGGGTCACAGCTGGTAAGAAAGCAAAGACTACACAAAGAAAGGGAAAAAGAATGGGGACGATAGAAGATAGGCAGGAAGGGAGAAGGGAGGGAGAGGGGACAGAGAGGGAAGGAAGGAAGGATGGAAAGAGGGAGGGAAGGAGGGAGGGAGGGAGAAAATGCAGAGCCCTCCATTACTTTCAGGAGAAACACTTATATAAAATATTGGAATTCTGTGACTTAAAACCAAGTCAAATTCTGAGACTCCTCTCTGAGAAAGGCCATAAAGCATTCATTAATTCCCAGGCTAAAGCCCTACCGTTTTTTAGAAAATATCTTGATGCACTCCCTTATGAACCAGGAATGACCTGAAACTTGGAGCTACACCATCTTGTTCTGTCCCTGATGGCACTCAGAACTCTCTGAAATGAAAGTGCGTGTTTTCTCTCGGGTTGGAAATCACTTGTTTGCTGCACTTATATTATCCCTCACAGCATGCTTCTCTCTACACCCCACCCCCATCACACAGCGCTTTAAAAGCCTGAGTTGACAGAGTCCCATTGTCACAAACAGCATTTTTAAAACTGGAATTTGGCTGGCTGGCCACACACACCAGCAAACATCTGGACCAGTGACTGTGAGAACATTCTGTGGTAACAAAGGCAAAGCTTTCTGTGAGGATGGGATTGGAATCCTATGGGTTACAAGGGGAGGTACCTCAACAGGCCAGGGAGCCAGGTCGACCAGATGGCTTAAACAACAGCCACTTGCTCTGAGCAGGACATTTGGCTGCTACTGTGAACATTGGTGCCTTCACCAGCAGTGCCTTCTCTGGTGCCTTCAACTCTCAGTGAGCAATCCTAAAGCAGACTTGCTCACAGTGCTACAGGTGATGCCAGCTTGCTATTGGCCCTGACCAGATGCTGGCTGCTCCCCAGGTCAAGTCCCTTCCTTCTCAGTCCAGGTGAATGGAGAAGGTGTCAGATTTAATTAAATTTTCTAACTTCTGTATGACCTATAACTGAGGCATGTGAATGATAAGGAGGTTCTCAACTGAAAAACACTGGCTGACTAGACAGCTATAGTCTTAAGCCTTGATAAGATCAGATACTGCCTCACTTACCAGCTAAAGTATCACGTAGCCTCACATATTTGGCAAAAGTTAAGTGAGCGACTGAGACGTGCAAAAGAAGACGAAGGGTGGGGAGGCATAAAAGAAGAAATACTCCATCTTCAGTGTCAAATGTACATGTTTAAGCAGTAACTGAGTGGCTATCAATGCCTCAAGGAGAATTAAAGTCACATTTAGTTGTGCTGATATGTAGCCTCTTCTCTGATACTTCTTTTGGTCAACATACATAAATTCAAAATGAAAAAAAAATCAAGCATTTGTTTCTTTTACTAATTATAAAATAACATATGCCTGTTGGAAAAAATTCAAAAATTCATATACCATATTTCCCCTTTAGTGTACATTAACTATACAAAACAATAGATTCTACTATGATTTTTCACATATGTATATAACAAGTTTTTTATGGACATCTATCATGTTCATGATGTAGACGAAAGGGCAAGAGAGAGGAGGGTAAATTTAAGACATTTTACTTCAGTTAGATTGTTAATTAACATCCAATCACCCTCTAGAAATACACCTCCTAACACACTATTAGTATGCTTCACACTGCTTTGAAGGGTCAAGGGTCAAGATAAATATGTCATATAACATTAACAACAGCCTCCAACAATAATGCCTCTCTCTGCATTTTCAGGAAAGGATTATAAATTCTAGATGCTTAAGCAGTTCCCTTATTATGTCTGCTGTTATTACTACCATTATTATTATAAATCTTGATGAAAACAAAATTTTATTACTGTATGTATGTCCATTTTATATAAAAGAGAGAGAGGAAGCTAAGAGAAAGTAAGCATCTTATAAGTGGCAAGGCCAAGATTCAAACTAAGGCATAGTTAACTGTAACTGTCAACTTGACACAATCTACAGTCACCTGGGAAATGAGTCTGCCAATAAGGGACTATCTGCATTGGGTTGGTCTGTGGAGGAATGTCTTAAGTTAATTGATGTGAGAGGATCCAGCCCACTGTGGGCAGCAGCATCCCCTAGGCACGGGGCTCTTAACTTTATAACACCAGAGAAACTGAGCTAAGCACAAGTAAGTACCCATTCATTTCTCTCTGCTCTTACCCACGGATATGATGTAACAGCTGTCTCAACCTCTTACAGCTGTGACATTCTCCCCAATGACAAACTGTAACCTGGAACTGTGAGCTAAAATAAGCCCCTTTCTCTTCTAAGCTACTTTTTTCAAGATATTTTATCACAACCACAGAAATAAAAGTAGAATATATCTGATAGTCCCCAAATCCATGTTCCTAATCACCCTATTACATCTGCCATTTTATCAACAATGTTTTTTTATATTATGCTTGCAAAAGGTATACCATCTTTTATAAAAATCTTTGAACCATTTTATTCTTTATTTATATGAGAACTAACTGTATGGTTTAAATTGTTTTCAAGCATAAGTTTCTCACACTTGTATCTTTGAGGCTGATGTGAATTTTACTTTGGCACCCTGTATTGTGTTTCATAGTCCTGAAATTAGATAACCAGGGTTGGCATCAAACAAAAGCTGCCGTGATGACTAGTTGACACGGGAACATAATGCATAACTTTACATCGAACTCCATATCCAGTATAATTTATATTCATAACAAAAAAATGGCAATCTCCCAGTCTCTGACATAAGGATTTATGGTCTTGGCCAAGGCCAAGTCAAGGCACATTAGCTGAATATATCTAAACATCTGACTCTAATCACTGCACTGAAAATAGTCAGGCATTAGGGGCTTATAAGTCTGTTTCACTGAGCATGAGAAGTTAACAGGAAGTTAGGTTTTGAAGGGGGATGTGGATAATGTGCTTTTAATTCAACATCATCTTTTCTTCATGGCATGTGAGTTGTCCCTCCTCCCATGCCTGCTCTGGTGGTTAAGGACCCAGTTATGGCCAATGTTGCTAAGTCAAAGTCAGGCGAAAGGCAAAAGGAAGATTCTGTAGACATCTCTCAGCCATTGTGATTTTATACTATTCGTAGTTCTCTGTGGTCCACACACATCCTCTTCCTGCCTCTCCACCCCCCCCCATCCTGTTAAAATGAATAATAAAGGGTTATTAGTCTTTCAGTCACTCCCAGATACGTGGAGGAATGAGTTACTATAAATCTGTAATCTATTTTTTTCTCATATAAACAGAAGGAGCTGAAGTTTAAACAAAATGTATTTATTACCCTCTAATGATATTTCCCATTCTACCAGGAAGGAGGGAGGCGGGCTCCATCCAGCTCTGAGGGGGTCTGCATGGAAACCCAGCACCAGCCATCCATGGTCTATTAATCCTCAGCCATCAATCTCCTTCCTCAACCACTTCCTTCTGATAAAATGCAGGAACCTCTCCTAGACTTTTTTTTTTAAAAAACCTTATTTATCCTTTCCCCATTTGTGGAAGCAACCTGGGTTTCAGTCACCCCACAACAAGACAAATAAACATTTACAGCTCCCCAGGACTTTTGTTTTAGGTACCAGGGACAGAACCAAGGCTTTTATATAGGCTATACAAATATCACTCCACTGAGCTATACCTCCAGCCCTAGGCCAGGATAAACGGTCTACCAAGTGTTAGTATCTTTCCATTTCTCTTTTTTTGTTTCTGCTACACCATTGATATTTTTTAGAAAACTTATATTATAGATGATTCTTCAAGACCCACAAGGCTTCAAACCACTTGGCCAGATTTTCTCCACCCTTCTCTGCTTATTAAGTCTGCATGCTGCATTTAGTAAAATACTTATCTTTATGGCTTTGTAATTTAAACCAGGCTCTAAGAGGAAGAAAAGAATAGTACTAACATGTCAAGGAAGAATAGAATTTGGCATTTATCAGAACCTGGATATTTTCGTGATCTCAAGCTCCAAAAGGCCTTGAGCAAACTCTTCTCCCAGAACACCTTTCGGGTTGGGTTAGTAAGTCCCAGGTTCAAGTCCAGTAAATTAATTACAAAATAGGCCCCAGCACTGTGCTACATTGAAAAAAACAAACAAACCAAAGGTCACTCTGTCCCACCACTTCATCACTTTGAAAGCTTTACATTTTTGCTCTTGGCAAAGACTAACTTCTGGTCACCAGTTTGACCAAAGGGCAAAGATTGGATACACCTGAACCTAGAAGGACACGGTTCATCACGTTCATCCTCAGCTTCTTCCCCCAAGGCTCAGGTCTCCTCTTTTATCTCATTATCCTAACAGCACAAAGAAAACATCACACACACACACACACACACACACACACACACACACACACACACACTAACAGATGTAAGCTGACCCAATTACCATGTTCTTTTTTAAATACTGCCCTAAAAATAAAAATTTTAGGGTTTGCCATTTTACCTCTATTTCCTCTTCTGGTTGCAAAATCTAATGACTCTTAATATCCTCAAGCAACCTTCTTAAATACTGGCCTATTTAAAATTCCTCAAATGTGACGAGTGGGGATGAGATACGCAATTCAACACCTAGGACCACAGCTGCCGTCTGTCTTCAGAACGTAATTAGATTTCATTTCTTAGTATCCTTGGGTTTTCAACTGGTCTCTTTCTTGGACACGCTTAAAATGATTGGGTTGAAAAGCAACCTCCATATGAAATCTGCAAGTAGTACCCAATAAATCACTGCTCTGCTTCCCCAATGCCAATGCATTACGACGTGCGGCCTGGGGGAGGGGCGAGCGTCATAAGCTCCGCCCACAGAAAGAAAGCGCAGAAGCACTGGAATAGATCAAAACCCCCGTTAAAAATAGATTGCAGGAAACGATAGTAATGACAACAATAAACACCTACAAGCCCCCAGGGTTTGTATTTTTTCCAAGCTGGAGGCTGTGACCTGAGGTAGAGCACAGGAGTGGGCAGTACAGCTGTCAATCAGAAACACACAGTGACTCGCAGCCAATCAGGGAGACAGGGCAAGCAAGTTTGAAGTTCTCTTTCAACAGAAAGGGAATTTGCTGATAAATACAAAATAGTATTTGGCTAATAAGTCTCTTCCTTCCTTCCTTCCTTCCTTCCTTCTTTCCTTCCTTCCTTCCTTCCTTCTTTCCTTTCTTCCTTCCTTCTTTCCTTTCTTCCTTCCTTCTTTCCTTCCTTCCTTCCTTCCTTCTTTCCTTCCTTCCTTCCTTCCTTCTTTCCTTTCTTCCTTCCTTCTTTCCTTCCTTCCTTCTTTCCTTTCTTCCTTCCTTCTTTCCTTCCTTCCTTCCTTCCTTCCTTCCTTCTTTTGGTTTTTCAAAACAGGGTTTCTCTGTGTAACTCTGACTGTCTGGAACATGTTCTGTAGACCAGGCAGGTTGGCCTTGAACTCCAAGATCCCACCTTTGACTGATACGTCTTAACAGTAATTTTGACCATGAAAAGTTAGAATGCTATACAACCAAAGGGGGGGGGCAGTTCGATATAAAGGGTTTTGCGCACATTATCTCTCTATTATTCCAAGTATAAAATCCAGTAATTTAAGAACATCCACTCTGGAGCCAGACTGCTTGGGTTAAAACCCCAGCCTGACTTCATTTAGATAAAACTTTTAGTTCAGGGAATATCACATTACAATATTATATTATATTATAAGACACATGGCTATTTCCTATGTTCTTCAATAATAGTCACTATCTTAAAGAGGTATTTTAAGATTCAGTAAATGAATCTAAAGTACATAGAAGAATGGCTGATACACAGGAAAGACTTGATGGATGTTAATTTTTACCGCTTTATGACATGGTCATCATCATCATCATCATCGTCGTCGTCATCATCATCATCTTTACTTTGCCCAGAACATTCTCCCTATTTCCTCCCTCCTATACATCTTTTACTAGATTTTATACATCTTAGCTCAAAGTTTTCCTACAGTTAGATGAGAGCGGGTCCTCATGCTACACAGTCACATAGCATTTCTCTACCACATTCCAAGTGCCTAGGTCTCCTGGTCCATCGCCGATTGTCTTACTTAGGGTTTCATTGCTGTGAAGAGACACCGTGATCAAGTCAACTCTTATAAAAGGACAACATTTCACTGGGGCTGGCTTACAGATTCAGAACTATAATGAGCCCATCCATAGCAGAAACAGGGGCACAAAATTAACTCCTAAATATCCAGGGCCTCATACTTGCCACTGGACCCCAAGTATGGGAGAGATTTCAGTCAGTGACACCATAAGTTCTCTTTCTCACCTTGTTTTACTGAGGTGTGACTGAGCAGAGATCCAGGTTGGAATGGAAAGGGGTTGGAGGGCAGATGCTTGAAGAACAGACAAAGAAAGACCACTGATGAAACCAACAGCAGTGGGGGCAGGAGGAAACCTCTCTTTCCTACAAGACAAGCAACTCGGCCTTAATGGAAGAACAGAGGTAACCTGAGATGAGCAGAAATCTTAATGGCACCAAACAAAGCCATCCTGAAGAATGTGAAGAATCCAATGTAACGTAAGATGCGATCTATAGACCTTGGAATCCTGTACGCAGCTCCTATAACAACCAGGTCTTGAGACACTACCTCCCTTGTTTCTGGAAGGCAATAGTATGGAAATGCATTTGCCCTCTAGAGCTACTCACTGAAACCAGGCCTAATTCCCCTGTGCTTTCATTGAATCTCATGAGTTGGTCCCTTTCCATAAGAGGATTTTTGGTATCATAAGATATAAAGTCCTTCTAGCACCTCATTTCCTAAATTTCTAAATCAATAATCTTGCTTAGCTATTCAAAGTCAAATAAAGTAAGAAGAAGAAAAAAAACATTCTCTTTTGCTTTTAAAGAATTTAAACTTATTGGATCTGGAAGAAAGACTTTAATAAAATGGGGTGGGGGCGCCTGCCAGCTTCCCTTCCGCGACCTCTGTTCCCGCGGACTGCGCTGGAGAGACCGGTACCCAGGCTCTCCCCCCGATATAACATCACTTGGGACACGGCCTGTTGGGGCTTCCGTTTGTGCCCGAGGGCGGGTTGGCGCTGTGGTCGTCTGGGTGCCAGATCGGCGGGCCATCGTGACCACAGGGTGAGTGGCGCCACGGAGACTGCCCTCCGCCATCTTTGCTCCAGTGACCAGGTAGTTGGGACCGCCAGGCTCAGAGACAGACAGGCATAATATCGCTTCGGTTTCAGGCAGCTTGTGTGTAACCTGCTCCCAGGTGCTGGGCTGATCTGCAGTAACCAGCGCGCCAGTTCCGTGGTGGGACCTTCTGCCTGGTGGAGGGACCCCGCGCAGGGAGGGAGCCTGCCAGCTTCCCTTCCGCGACCTCTGTTCCCGCGGACTGCGCTGGAGAGACCGGTACCCAGGCTCTCCCCCCGATATAACATCACTTGGGACACGGCCTGTTGGGGCTTCCGTCTGTGCCCGAGGGCGGGTTGGCGCTGTGGTCGTCTGGGTGCCAGATCGGCGGGCCATCGTGACCACAGGGCAGCTTGTGTGTAACCTGCTCCCAGGTGCTGGGCTGATCTGCAGTAACCAGCGCGCCAGTTCCGCGGTGGAACCTTCTGCCTGGTGGAGGGACCCCGCGCAGGGAGGGAGCCTGCCAGCTTCCCTTCCGCGACCTCTGTTCCCGCGGACTGCGCTGGAGAGACCGGTACCCAGGCTCTCCCCCCAATATAACATCACTTGGGACACGGCCTGTTGGGGCTTCCTTCTGTGCCCGAGGGCGGGTTGGCGCTGTGGTCGTCTGGGTGCCAGATCGGCGGGCCATCGTGACCACAGGGTGAGCAGCGCCACGGAGAGTGCCCTCCGCCATCTTTGCTCCAGTGACCAGGTAGTTGGGACCACCAGGCTCAGAGACGGACAGGCATAATATCGTTTCGGGTTCAGGCAGCTTGTGTGTAACCTGCTCCCAGGTGCTGGGCTGATCTGCAGTGACCAGCGCGCCAGATCTGCTGTGGGACTTCTGCCTGGCAGAGGGACGCCCCCTCCCCCCCCCAGGAGAGATCACACACCCCTGCACAGGGCAGGAGCCTGCCAGCCTCCCTTTGGCGACCTCTGCTCCAGGAATCCACTAGGCTGAGCCTTTAGATGTGCAAGGCCTCCCCAATATAAGATCACTTGGGGCAAAGCACATTAGGGCTCCAAAGTCACTCAGGAGCAGGCAGGCCCCAGAAATCGGTGCCAGGGGAATCCTGGTAATCCAGGGGGGGCAGAAATAGCTTTGCAGGCTCACAGGAGATCCAACCAACAGCCAGTGGCAGCAGGACCAACTAACACCAGAGGTATCCAGATGGCAAAAGGCAAACGTAGGAATGTTACTAACAGTAATCAAAGTAATGTGGGACCATCCGAACCCAACTCTCCAACAGCAGCAAGTCCTGGATACCCCACCACACCCGAAAGACAAGATCTGGATTTAAAATCACTTCTCATGATGCTATTAGAGGATCACAAGAAGGACACAAATAAATCTCATAAAGAGTTACAGGAGACCATGAATCAACGGTTAGAAGCCCTTACAAAGGAAACACAAAAATCGCTTAGAGAAATGCGGGAGAACATGGATCAAAAGATGGAGGCGCACAAGGAGACAACACAAAAATCGCTTAACGAGATGAATCAACGGGTAGATGCACTCACAAAGGAATCACAAAATTTGCATAAAGAAATGCAGAAGAATATGGGTCAACAGACGGATGCCCATAAGGAGGCAACACAAAAATTGCTTAAAGAAATGAATCAACGGTTAGATGCCCTTACAAAGGAAACACGAGAACTGCTTAAAGAAATGCAGGAGACGATGGATCAACAGATGGAATCCCATGAGGAGGAAACACAAAAATCGCTCAGAGAAATGCAGGAGAACGTGGGTCATCAGGAAGAAATCCTGAAAGAGGTAATGCAAAAATACCTTAAAGAAATACAGGAAAATACAAACAAACAAGTGAAGGATCTCAGCAAATCCATCCAGGAACTAAAAAAGGAAGTAGAAACAACTAAGAAATCACAAAGGGAGACAACTTTGGAGATAGAAAACCTTGGGAAGAAATCAGGAGTCATAGATGCAAACATCAACAATAGAATACAAGAGATGGAAGAAAGAATCTCAGGTGCTGAAGATTCCATAGAAAGCATCGACTCAACAGTCAAAGAAAATGCAAAATGCAAAAAACGCGTAACCCAAAACATCCAGGAAATCCAGGACACAATGAGAAGACCAAACCTAAGGATTATAGGTATAGATGAGAGTGAAGATTTGCAACTTAAAGGGCCAGTAAACATCTTCAACAAAATTATGGAGGAAAACTTCCCTAACTTAAAGAGAGAGATGCCGATGAACATACAAGAAGCCTACAGAACTCCAAACAGACTGGACCAGAACAGAAATACCTCCCGTCACATAATAATCAAAACACCGAATGTTCTAAACAAAGAAAGAATACTAAATGCAGTAAGAGAAAAGGGCCAAGTAACATACAAAGGAAGACCTATCCGAATCACATCAGACTTCTCACCAGAGACTATGAAAGCCAGAAGATCCTGGGCAGATCTCATGCAGACACTAAGACAGCACAAATGCCAGCCTAGACTACTATACCCAGCAAAACTCTCAATCACCATAGATGGAGAGACCAAGATATTCCATGATAAAACCAAATTTTCACAATATCTTTCCACAAATCCAGCCCTGCAACGGATAATAGGTGGAAACCTCCAATACAGGGAGAGAAACAACACCCTGGAAAAAATGAGATAATAACCTTCTTGAATCAAACCCAAAAGTAGAGAACCACTCAAACATAAAGATAGCGTCAAGAATGGCAGATGGCAATAATCACTATGCCTTAATCTCTCTTAATATCAATGGTCTCAATTCCCCAATTAAAAGACATAGACTAGCAGACTGGATACGTAAACAGGACCCAGCATTTTGCTGCATGCAGGAAACGCACCTCAGTGTCAAAGACAAACACTACCTCAGAGTAAAAGGCTGGAAAACAATTTTACAAGCAAATGGCCCCAAGAAACGAGGTGGAGTAGCCATCCTAATATCGGATAAAATTGATTTTCAACCCAAAGTCATCAAAAAAGACACAGAAGGACACTACATACTGATCAAGGGAAAAATCCACCATCAAGAACTCTCAATCCTGAATATCTATGCTCCAAATGCAAGGGCACCCTCATTCGTAAAAGAAACTTTACTAAAACTCAAAGCACACATCGCACCGCACACAATAATAGTGGGTGACTTCAACACCCCGCTCTCTGAAATGGATCGTTCAGGAAAGCAGAAACTAAACAGGGACACAGTGAATCTAATTGAAGCCTTGGACCAAATGGAACTAACTGATATATATAGAACATTTCATCCTAGAGCTAAAGAATACACCTTCTTCTCAGCTCCTCATGGTACCTTCTCCAAAATTGACCATATAATTGGTCACAAATCAGACCTCAACAGATACAAGAAGATAGAAATAATCCCATGCCTCCTATCAGATCACTATGGAATAAGGGTGGTCTTCAATGGCAACAAAAACAAAAGAAAACCCACGTACACATGGAGGCTGAACAATGCTCTACTCAATGATAACTTGGTCAAGGTGGAAATAAAGAAAGAAATCAAAGACTTTTTGAAAGTTAATGAAAATGAAGGCACAACATACCCTAACTTATGGGACACAATGAAAGCAGTGCTAAGAGGAAAATTCATAGCCCTGAGTGCCGCCAAAAAGAAACGGGAGACAGCATACACTAACAGCTTAATGGCACACCTGAAAGCCCTGGAACAAAAAGAAGCAAATACACCAAAGAGGAGTAGAAGGCAGGAAATCATCAAACTCAGGGCTGAAATCAATCAAGTAGAAACAAATAAAACCATACAAAGAATCAACAAAACGAGGAGTTGGTTCTTTGAGAAAATCAACAAGATAGATAAGCCCTTAGCCAGACTAACCAGAGGGCACAGAGATAGTATCCAAATTAATAAAATCAGAAACGAAAAGGGAGAGATAACAACAGAAACTGAGGAAATTAAAAAAATCATCAGATCCTACTACAAAAACCTGTATTCAACACAACTAGAAAATCTTGAGGAAATGGACAATTTCCTTGACAGATACCAAGTACCAAAATTAAATCAGGATCAAATAGACCATCTAAACCGTCCTATAACCCCTGAAGAAATAGAAGTTGTCATTGGAAGTCTTCCAACCAAAAAAAGCACAGGTCCAGATGGTTTTAGTGCAGAATTCTATCAGACCTTCAAAGAAGACCTAACACCAATACTCTTCAAACTGTTCCACAAAATAGAAACAGAAGGAACACTACCCAACTCGTTCTATGAAGCCACAATTACACTAATACCAAAAGCACACAAAGATCCGACAAAGAAAGAGAATCTCAGGCCAATCTCTCTTATGAATATCGATGCAAAAATACTCAATAAAATTCTTGCCAACCGAATCCAAGAACACATCAAAACGATCATTCACCACGATCAAGTAGGCTTCATCCCAGGGATGCAGGGATGGTTCAATATAAGGAAATCCATCAATGTAATCCACTACATAAACAATCTCAAAGAAAAAAACCACATGGTCATCTCATTAGATGCTGAGAAAGCATTTGACAAAATTCAGCATCCTTTCATGCTAAAGGTCTTGGAAAGATCAGGAATTCAAGGCCCATATCTAAACATAGTAAAAGCAATTTACAGCAAACCAGTAGCCAGCATCAATCTAAACGGAGAGAAACTTGAAGCAATCCCACTAAAATCAGGGACTAGACAAGGCTGCCCTCTCTCTCCATATCTTTTCAATATAGTACTTGAAGTTCTAGCTAGAGCAATTAGACAAGAAAAAGAGGTCAAAGGGATACAAATTGGAAAGGAAGAAGTCAAACTATCACTATTTGCAGACGATATGATAGTATACATAAGCGACCCAAAGAACTCCACCAGAGAACTCCTACAGCTGATAAACGACTTCAGCAAAGTGGCCGGATATAAAATCAACTCAAGCAAGTCAGAAGCCTTCCTATACTCAAAGGATAAGCAGGCTGAGAAAGAAGTAAGAGAAATAATACCCTTTACGATAGCCACAAACCACATTAAGTATCTTGGCGTGACGCTAACCAAACAAGTGAAAGATCTGTATGACAAGAACTTCAAGTCTCTGAAGAAAGAAATTGAAGAAGACCTCGGAAGATGGAAAAATCTGCCATGCTCATGGATTGGCAGGATTAATATAGTAAAAATGAGCATCTTACCAAAAGTAATACACAGATTCAATGCAATCCCCATCAAAATCCCAACTCAATTCTTCATAGAGTTAGAAAGAACAATTCAAAAATTCATCTGGAATAACAGAAAACCCAGAATAGCTAAAACTATTCTCAAGAGTAAAAGAACCTCTGGGGGAATCAGTATCCCGGACCTCAAGCTGTACTACAGAGCAATAGTGTTAAAAACTGCATGGTATTGGTACAGTAACAGACATGTAGATCAATGGAACAGAATTGAAGACCCAGAAATGAATCCACACTCCTATGGTCACTTGATCTTTGACAAAGGAGCTAAAACCATCCAGTGGAAAAAAGATAGCCTTTTCAACAAATGGTGCTGGCTCAGCTGGAGGTCAACATGCAGAAGAATGCAAATTGACCCATCCTTATCTCCTTGCACTAAGCTCAATTCTAAGTGGATCAAAGATCTCCACATAAAACCAGACACACTGAAACTAATAGAAGGGAAACTAGGGAAGAACCTTGAACATATGGGCACAGGGGAGAATTTCCTGAACAGAACTCCAATAGCTTATACTCTAAGATCAAGAATAGACAAATGGGACCTCATTAAATTACAAAGTTTTTGCAAGGCAAAAGACACCGTCAAAAAGACAAAGCGGCAACCAACTAACTGGGAAATGATCTTTACCAACCTTACATCCGACAGAGGGCTAATATCCAAGATATACAAAGAACTCAAGAAGTTAAACTCCAGAGAGGCAAGTAACCCTATTAAAAAATGGGGTACAGAGCTCCACAAAGAGTTCTCACCTGAAGAATATCTAATGGCTGAGAAGCACCTAAAGAGATGTTCATCATCCTTAGTCATTAGGGAAATGCAAATCAAAACAACCCTGAGATTCCATCTCACACCAGTCAGGATGGCTAAGATCAAAAACACAGGAGACAGCAGTTGTTGGCGAGGATGTGGAGAAAGAGGAACACTCCTCCACTGCTGGTGGAATTGCAGGCTGGTACAACCACTCTGGAAAGCAGTCTGGCGGCTCCTCAGAAAACTGGGCATGACACTTCCGGAGGATCCGGCTATACCACTCCTGGGCATATACCCAGAGACTTTACCTGCATGCAATAAGGACACATGCTCCACTATATTCATAGCAGCCTTATTTATAATAGCCAGAAGCTGGAAAGAACCCAGATGTCCCTCAACGGAGGAATGGATTCAGAAGATGTGGTATATTTACACAATGGAATACTACTCTGCAATTAAAAACAATGAATTCACGAAATTCCTAGGCAAATGGTCAGAACTTGAAAATATCATCCTTAGTGAGGTAACCCAATCACAAAAGATCACACATGGTATGAAGTCACTGATAAGGGGATATTGACCCAGAATCTCAGAATACCCTAGACACAATCAGCATAGCAATAGATTTCTAAAAAGATGGAAGGAGAGACCCCTGGTCCTGGAAAGACTGGATGTAGGGGAACGCCAGGACAGAGTAATGAGAGGGGGTTGAACGGAGAAAAGAGGGAGGGAAGGGGGCTTATGGGACTTTCGGGGAGGGAGGAAACGGGAAAGGGGAAGTGATTTGGAATGTAAATTAAAAAAATAAAATAAAATTAAATTAAAAAAAAAATGGGGTGGGGGCGGTGAGAGAGAAGATGAAGGAAGTTCCCCGTTATTCAACTCAACTAGTTTGTGAGATGAAAACTCATTTAGTGGTTGGGTTCCCTCCCCGCCCCCCTTGGAATGGGGATATCAGGCAATTTTCACATTGTTCCAAATTGCCCTGCAGCTGTAAGGCTGGTTTCCATGGTTGGAGCAAAAGGGCTAAAAGTGGACTCCCAAAAGATGAATACGGTGTTACTGTATCATGACCTCATTTATGGGACCCACCCACGTGTTCATCTTGATGTAAATTCAGAATAAGCACCCAACTGTCTCACGGCCATTAAATTGTTCTTTTTCTTCATGATAGATGCACTTAGGTATACGTGACAACTTCTTTAAATATTTTCTTATTTTGTATTTTGTGTATATGTGGCAGAAGGAATATACGCATGTGTGTGCTGACTCCTGAGGCATCCAGAAGGGGATACCAGATTCCATGGGGCTGGAGTCACAGACAGTTGGGAGCTACCCAGGGTGGGAGATAGAATTAAAACTAAGATCCTCTCCAAGAGTAGTGATCACTCTTAATCACTGACCCATCTGTCCAGCCCCAAATGACAACATTTTAATTATAGCAAGGATGTCCAAATGTTTTAAGGATTAACCAAATCAACCATTCTGCCAAGTTATCGTTGATCATATGGTTACTTTTCTCCCTGGTGTGATAGTGTTGCCTATACTCGGGGAGAGTTTTCCTTGCTCAGAAACACCCTCAAAGACATGTCTAACCTATGTACCCATGCTGCATCTAACGCCTGTCAAGTTGACAATGAAGGTTAACCATCACACCGACTGTCATCATCTGGCTCACTGAAATAATATATCATTCAAGTTTGAATGGCACAATGGAGATACTTCATTGCTGGCCACCCTAACGCCCTGATACTCTGGGGTCTGAACAGTCCCAAGAAACGTTTCTGGTTGAATATCTGACTAATGAACTGACTCAAAAACTGAAAGCCCCAGACGTCTCTGCTCATGAGTAATATTAAGTCAACAAATCAAGTTGCACAAGGTCAAATATAATTACCTACGTGTTTTAAAATTTGGCATGGAAAAATAAGCCAAGTTGTAGCATCACTTCATTATTAAAGAGCTCGTCATAAAATTTCAAGTCAAGTTTCTAAATATATTTTAATTAATAAGAACTCAAAAAATCCAATACACTGTCTGCTGTACTGCTCTACCTATATATAACCCATGTAATAATCCAATCAGGACCACTAACAAGTTTTCTAAGATACTTTTAATCAAGATGGAAATGCAGACAAATTATTCTGGGTCACTGACTCCAACAACTAAAGTAAAATGCCTTAATTCCCAAAGGAAATTGCTGTTCTTCCCCAATACTTATGGGAAGGAAACCTCAGGACTAATTTAGGAGGTTTTGTGGTGATAGTTACTAGGAGCCAGTAACCATCTGCCTGTAACTTTACCCTTGGACCAATCCACTTCTACTTAAATGTCCAGCCTGTCACTGACATTTTCTAAAAAGCCAAGCAAAATGAACTGTTTCTGTCTCAGAAGAAAGCAACTGCTCTCTCCACATTGGTATGGTTTGAATGAGAATGGCTCCCATACTCAAAAACTTAGGTTCCCAGCTGATGGAATTTTTGCAAAGGATGAGAAGTGTGTTGCTGGGGTGGGGGGGAGGTAGGCTTTGAGGTTTTAAAAGCTTACACCTTTCACAGTTGACTCTCTCTACCTCCTGCTGGTACATCAAGATGTGACCTCTCAGCTACTCCAGCTATTCAGGCCACCCTTCCTTTGCTCCACCATCATGGACTCCAGCCCTATGTAACCAGAAGTTCTGTTAAATACTATTTTTCTTAAGTTGCCACAGTCATGGTGTTTTGTTACAGCAATAGAAACCCTATCTGATACAGTTGACTTTTAATTCTCATCTCCCTATTTTTTTTTTATTTTTTTTTTTGCCCTGGAGGAATACTGGAAACCTGGTATTTTAAACGTAAGAACATCCATGTTTCCATAGTCATCAGAGAAACTTTGAACACATTTCTGGTTTCTTGTAGTCTTCATCTTCTTGTCTTTAAAATGGGACCACGATGGGGGCTGGGTGACTTGTAAGACACATTCTCAGTGAGGCAAGCCATACTTTCATAGTCAGAGAAATCCACCTACAAAGATTCTGCTGAGGGAGTTGCCTGCTATACTGAAAGTTATGTGCCTTAAGCAGAGAGTTGCTCATAGCCAAGCATCTCTGTTCAACCTTCTCTGTCTCACTAGCTCCAAAAACCTTTACTTACCCATATCTCCTCCACCACTGGTCTTCTCTACTTTCCCAGCATGCTCTTGAGTACTTCAATGCCTTCCTTAAGAACTATGTCAAAAACTCTGTCCTCATTCACTCAATCTGATATTTGGCCTCTGACTATGGGCAAGGTGTTGAGCAAGATGAGATATGAAATAAGTGGCTGGGAGCTAGTTCAGTTGGAAAAACACTTCCCTTTATAAGCACAAGGCCTGAAATTAATCCCTAGACCCCACAGAAAAGTGTGGGATGTGGTAGCACAGGCTTGTAATCCTGATTCTGTAGAGGCAGGAGAGGATCCCTAGGGTTCAATGACCAGCCAGTCTCTCCTAATTAGTGAATTCCAGAACAATGAGACCCAGTCTCAAAGGAGGTGGACAGTGTTTCCGAAGCTGATACCTGAGGTGCTTGGCCTCCACACCCCTGTGTACAATACACACACATAACTACATACACACGCATTCGCGCACATAGAAACACACATTAAAAAAAAAAGAAAGAATAGAAGTTTTTATATGTAACTAAACTAGCAAAAGACCAAGAATTTTGTAAGTACCTACTAGTTTATAGAGCATTTTATAAAATGATTCAAAATTGGCCAGATGCAATGACCCACTTTTTAATCTCAGCAGTCAGGAGGCAGAGGCAGGAGAAACTCAGCAAGTTCAAGGTCATCCTGGTCTACATAGAGAGCTCCAGAACAGCCAGGACTACCCAGAGCTGTCTCAGAACAAAACAAAAATACAAAATTAAGTCCAGTTAGATTCACTTAGTAGAACCATTGAGTGACTAGCTTTCAAAAGCTGAAATACTGTAAGCCAGAGTTTAACATTGTGAACCTGGGAGGGTAGGAGGAATCAGCTTCAAATAGTCCGATCTTCTAGACCCTAGGCTCGGCCAGCCAGTCCTTTGTGAGCTATACCATCATGAGAAGCAGGAAGACCAGGACCCGTCACAGTTTACTAATAATTAGGACATTGGAAGGGAACACATTCCCATGAACGTGAGGCTGAAGCCACTTGGTACCTGACGCTGCTTCAGTTTGAGATCCTGAGAAGAACCAGCAACGGTAGACACGGCAGCACAGAAGCACGGAGATCACACAGCCGTGCTTTCTAACTGTCAAGAGTGTCCCATGCTTGTTTGTGAACAAATGTCACCAACTTTTTTTTTAAGTACAAAAGGAGGTTTATTGTGGGAAGGGAGAGGAGCGGGGACCTGGAGAAGGGGTAGGGACAGAGAAAGAGGGGGAGGGAGGGAAACAAAAGGAGAGAAAGAGAGGTGGTTGGGAACACATAGGGAGAGAGAGAGAGAGAGAGAGAAGAGGAGAGGAGAGGAGAGGAGAGGAGAGGAGAAGAGAGGAGGGAAGAGGAGGGGAGAGGAAGGAAGAAGAGGAGGAGGAAAAACCACCACCAACTCTTAATCACTCTTTCTGAAGAACTGTAACTCTGGGAGGATACCTTTCTTTGGAACCTGAACCCATGCCATTGTTGGAATCATTGTAATGAATACATGACCACATCATTGAATCTTGACCACATACAACAAAGGAAGGTCTAGCGATCCAGCCATTTTGTTACCTTAACGACAAAAATATCGTCAGTGTGACACTATAATTGACTGCTGGATGCTTAAATTGAATCCTTGGGGACTCTAGTCCACAAAACCAAAGTCATAATATTTTAGTAATATTCCCTGGTTAATAACTAACCTTTTAGTTTTGATGGTAAGGGAAAAATGAGTTAGTAAGAGCCACCATCCACTCCTTGAAGAGTGAGGGGAGAGTCAAGCTGTTACCTTCTCCCCCATTCACTCTGTTGACCTCCATTCGGCCTTCCAAGGACCCTGAAGTGCATGCCAAGCTCAGGGGTGGGCGGGGGGGGGGGCATCACTTCAGCCACTCTAGATAACTTACTGAACAAAATAGAAGTAATCAACCCAGAGAGCTCCCATAAAACACCAAAGTCTGAAAGTAGGCTTTTCATAAATATAAATCAAGAAATGCGCTTTGCCCAGAGTCAGAGCAGAACTATAAAGTAGCTTTAGAAATGTCAGTTAATTATGTTTCTCTGAGCCAGAAACATTGGATTTGGTCCCAGGGGAGTTTGCTTCACTGCTCTCCTGAAAGAAAGACACTGACGTTATTAAGAAGAAAGTAAAAGTGATTGATAGAGGTGTGTGACGTCAGAAAGCTAAAAAAAAACAAAACTCAAGAACATCAATCTTATATAAGCAAAGTAAAACAAATTGCCCTCTTGAAACAAGTCAAGACTTTCTAAACATGCTAGACTCTCTATTAAATAATTACAGTTTTTATCTTAGCACCACATCATCTCAAACATTCAACCCTTGTTCTCAATGAAGATCTAATCCGCCCAACAAGCTTTTGTCAACAGGATTTTATGTGAGACCTTCGAGGGGAAGGGAGAGGTGATAGGCTGTGCAAACAAGTGGGGTGCTTCCTGTGCTCACTCAGTAAATAAGATTACAGTCACATGACAAGCCAGACCATACAACGAGGGACTGCTGTGCTTCGAACATAGTGTGCCCCCTCTGAAGTTCATGTTGAAATTCCATCCCACAGTGGAGGAATACTCAGAAATGGTGGACCTTTGGGAAGTGTTTTGGGGGATAGAGAGATGATGGGTCATAGGTTAAGAGCACTTGGTGCTCTTCCAGAACACCAGGGTTTGATTCCCAGCAACCTGAATGGCAGCTCACAACCATCTGTAATTCCAGGGCCATGACAGCCGTCACAATCTCCGAGCCTCCACAGGCACTGCACAAAAACACTGCACAGACTTACACGCAAGCAAAACACCCAAACACACAAAATGAAAAAGAAATAAACCTTAAGAAAAGGAAAACAGAGGGCACAACGTTCACAGATAGAAATTCAAAGTAAACATGCATGCAAAAGTCATGCTTGAGTAATAATTTTTTAAAGGGTTGTGCTTGAATGTGTTTATTATAAAATTTAAAAATTTTCAAATTGCTTAAAAACCAAAGGTTAAACAATAAAAATCAACAAGATAAATGGGTGCCTACATTATATGCTTAATATATATGACATAACAATATTTATTAATAAGATAAAGGAAAGGTCATTAGAGTCATTTTCTTTGGCTATCGTCTCTGTGTGCAATGTTGGATATGCACCATCACTGCTCAGGCCACTAAGGTGAAGGCCTTGTTTGTCCAAGAAATACAATGCAACCTCCCCTGGATCTGGCATGCACGATTGTACAGCTGAATATATTTCCTTCTCGTTTCTCTGAATCTATTAAGCACTCCTTAGTTGTGCCAACAAATTAGAACTCAAAGATGCTGTCCTTCAAATATCTAAAATCAAACTCAGCCTAGTGCAGGAGGATGAGGAAGGAGAGTCTTGACAAGATCTAGGCCAACTAGGCTCCACAGTGAGTCCCTGTCTCAACAAACAAATAAAAACCCTGAAATCAAGTTGTTTTTTATTACACTCCTGTAAAGTGATGCATTTCAGCAGAAACAGTATTGGACGGGTGCAAGTCACCAATACCCCCTAGTTTTGTGTGACAGAATCCACCTGCAATTCCAACCTGTCTTCTCAGCAAGCCAGGGCATGGGGATAGCATCCGTGAGATTAACCAGGCTTGCTGTAGGCACTCTAAGGAGAAGCAGGTCAACTAGAGTGTACTACATTGGAAATGAATAGGATCTGGGCTGGGGAGATGGCTCAATGGATAAAGCACTTGCCCGACAAGCATGAATTGGAGTTTGGATTCCCAGAACCTATACAAAAAGCTGGTGAGAATGGTGGCTGTCTGATATCCCAGTAATTAGAAGGTGAAGACAAGGGATCCCAGGAGCAAGCTAGGCCAGTCAAATCAGTGAGTTCCAGGTTCAGTAAATAACTTTATTTACTGCCTCAGTAAATAAAGAACAACTGAGGAAGGCACCTAACACACACCACGGGCAGACCTGCACGTCAGACAGGTGCCACTCACATTCACACATCATACACACACATGTACACTACATTGAAAAGAAGTAGGAGGAGGAGAAGAAAGAAGGAAGAGGAGGAACTACAGAGGATAATGCAAGAAGTGGGTAGACATTATCATAGCTATTGGAAAGGATCCAGACAAAAGGCGCTGAGGGCCAAATCTAAAATGGGAAAGAAAATTCTTAAGGTTTAAATTCATGTCGTACACCAAGTGGGAAATTCCATCTTGCGCTCCTATCCCAAGACTAAATTAACTAATAAAACTACTTAATGAATAGTCGAGACATTCTTTACGGCATTTCGTCTGTGTTCCTAGATTTGAATCTCTGGGAAAACATTTAACTCGTGACAGCCCTGTAAAACTCCCCAGCATGAACTGGTCCATCCATGTGAAATCCCCACTTGTTTCATCTTCAATATCTGGGTAGTAAGTAGGTCCAGAGAACATTTAAACATCTTTAGCTTTGAAATTTCCCCAGCAAGTTTCAAGGTAGTGTGTGTACTGTATGGCTACTTTCTCATGTTCCCACAAAAACATAGTCAAGATTAACATGCCAGAATTAATTCTCTGTACCTTCCATTTTGTCTGCTATTGATGTTTATGTTAAGATCTATCTAGAAAGCACCAAGTGTTCACTATGCGCTAGAGCCTTGATATTACAGCACGACAATAATTTTAATTAGTGTTTGTATGTTTAGGGGTGGGAGGAGAGTGAAGAGAGAGGGAGGAGGGAAGAAGGAGGAGTTAGGGAGGGAAAGAGAGAGGGAGGGAAAGTAAGAGAGACGGGGGCGGGGGGGGAGAGAGAGAGAGAGAGAGAGAAATACCCCAGTGCCAAGAACACATAATTCTTCAAGCATTACTCATGAGATAGTCCAATCTAAAATAAATACCTGCCTTGACATTTGTAATGAGCAAGAAGTGGGGAAACAACTTGGCCCTTTTTGGAAATTTGAAATAAAGAGAAGAGGCTTTTCAAGCTACCACAGGATACAGTTTAAGAACTGTGGGATACTCTCCCTTAGAGTCTTCAGTTTTATAGATGTGTGTGTGTGTGTGTGTGTGTGTGTGTGTGTGTGTACATTCTATTGCTATTAGTTTGTTTGATATGCTAAGTGATTTCAAGTATATATTTTGTTTTTGCAGGTGACCAAATGCAGAAGAGAGCAGTCACTGGGACCATCATCTCGGTCTAAATCATAGTTTTATTTCTTGCAGTCTGAGACTTGGAAATTTAATTTCCCTAAGCTTCATTTAGTTCCTGCCAAGACAGAAAGAGAGAAAGAAAGAGAGAGAAAAAGAAAAAAGAAATGAAACAGAAATGAAAAGATGTTAAGAGTAAAATTAGTGGCAAATATGAAGTATATAAACTTTTGTCAGCAGCTTGGCACCAGCAGGCAAGCACTCGGTAACTTTGGACCAGTCTGCATACCATCTAGAATTTAGCATGTTTTAGGATCTTAAAGATTCTTCTCCCCACCCACAACTGTCTTCATTTACTGTAACTGAACAAATCTCTTGATGCCCTCTTGCCTTACTTGAGCCCCTTTCAGGAAAGCTCTAAGGTCTCCCCCTCCCTGTCTCCTTGGGTGGTGAGGGTCTTTCTCACTTTTCTATTTTCATTTTTATATTTTATTTTCTATATAATCAGGTTTGGGGGTTGTTCAGTTTGTTTTGATTTCCGAAAGGACCTTACCATGTAGCTCAGGCTATCGTTGAACTCTCCACCCTCCTATCTCAACCTCCCCAGTGCTAAAATAGAAGCATACACCCACACCTGATGCTCCGCTGAGCGATATAAGAAATAAACTAATCAAAAAGGCATCTATGGTGTGTGAGAAAACAGGCCATTTCAGAATGAATGATGGGCTAGTTTGCATCAGGCATCCCATGAAACTCTACCTCTTTACGCTCTAAAAACTCCTCCTGTTCCTGCCTGCCCCTTTAAACAAGTAACAAACAAACAAAAAGCAAACTTGAATCTATTCCTGCAAAGCTTAAATAGCACATCAAAGGAGGACAGAGCAATGGGAATCCTGTAAATGTTAATTGCCTGGGATCTTTTCTTAGCATTCTTTTATTTCTTTTAATGTTTCTGGACACAACAACACAAAGAAGTCCTGTATTTTCAGAATTAACAAGGAACTACCTTCCAGCTAGACAGCCAGGGCTTTGCAAATCCTATTCTATGCAAGGGGAGTGAGAGGGGAAGAGTGAAGAAGGATGAGTATTTTTAGATACAGATGTGGCGGTACACACCTTTAATCTGGGTCACACCTTCTGCCGGAGACCTACATAAGGACATTGGAAGAAGGAAGACGCCCTCTTCAACTGCTTGCCTTGTGGGACTGAGAAGCTGCTAAGATCCTTGGGCTTCCATTCACAGCTGCTGCTGACCATTGTTGGGGAGATGGACTATAGACTGTAAGTTCTGTGACTCGAGAGAATCCTGACTAATACCCTCAGTATCCCACGACAAGGCAAGGGTGGGGTGGTAGATCTGGACAGAGAGAAAACTCATCTCATGCACTCTGTCCACATTCCCCTACAAGCCTCTGAAGGAGAACAGGGCGTGCAGGAAATGAGAGCAGAAAAAGACAGGTGCTTGCCTCCATGCTCCACACTTGAAGAAAAAGGCACAAAGTCACCTTGTGCTGACCCTGGAACTTCTCTGGTTTCTGCATGCCAGACCCCAAAGGACCTGGCTACATCCACTTCCCTTGAGTCGCAACCAAACCTTTCATTTTACCTTGCCACTCACCACCAAGGGGCAGAGTTCTATGCCTCTCCTTAGTAAGAGCTAACAGAGATAAATAAGCCAGAACAAAATTGCCAAAATATCATTTACAGAGAATAAAGCAACAATTCCTTTAGCCTACCTAGTGTGAACTATAGAGAAATACAGACGCTGATGGGCATACAATCTGAAACCCTGACCAGCCTCATAGGTGTCTGTCTGTTTTAAGATTTATTTATTATTATATGTAAGTACACTGTTGCTGTCTTCAGACGCTCCAGAAGAGGACGTCAGATCCCATTACAGATGGCTGTGAACCACCATGTGGTTGTTGGGAACTGAACTCAGGACCTTTGGAAGAGCAATCAGTGCTCTTAACCGCTGAGCCATCTCTACAGCCCTCTGTAAGTATTAACTGCACTTATCCATACTCCTAATAAATGGGATAAAGGGTCAAAGTTCCTGGAAATTTTTTCTTAAGACAAAGAATCTGAGAATCTTGAGAATTCTCACTCAAGAAACACCCCTACCCCCTGCCCCCTGAGTCCAGCATGCACACACTTGTTTGTACGTTAAAATGTGCTTTTTCTCTTCTTCTCCCGTAAGATGTTCCTAACTTAAAGGGCAGGATCCTCAGAGTAAATTAAACTAAACTACAAGTCCCTTGTCTCTTTAAAACCACAAAATGACCTTAGCACCTTGTATGGACAAAACTTCAGAGACTGGGTAAGAACAGCAATTCTGTCCCACTTCATTTTAACCTCCAAAATGACTGCAGCAATTTGAAAGTTTGTGGGGCTAAATAAAAAATCACCAGAAAGTGCTCAATGGACACTCATAGAATAACACTCTGTGGTGATATGCAGGAAAACAACTGACAGTTCTCTACCAGACCGGATGGTTCCAGTTGCCAATGAAGCAAACAAACCTGCCTTAAACAATGGTGTTATCTAACAGGGTAAAAAGCCCAACTTGGGTGAGCTCTGGAACCCAGGGATTCCACAGCATAGGAGGTTCTTCATTCTCAGGCTGGAGCAAGAGGGCTGGGCATCACCAGAGACACAGTGATGGCCAGAGGAGGAAGGACAACCTTCTCTTACTGTCTTGCTTAGAAGCAAGTAGACTTCATAGAGTCCTGACTGAGACACTGTTTTGTTTCTCAGCTAGTCTCTAGCAAGGTATGCCATGGTTGGTCTAGTAGGAGGGATTGGGCATAGAGAGTCAACCATAGTGACCCTGGTGGTAAGCTGTATATGGAGCAGAGTATATTCATTCCCAGATGTTAACTCCCATCAGTCTAGCTCCATAGGAAAGTACTGCAACCTAGCCTGGGGGCATACCTATAATCTCAATTATATAATCTCACTGGGAGGCTGAGTCAGGAAAAATATCAAGTTCAAGGCTGACCTGTGCTACTGAACTCATTCAAGGAGAGCCTGGGCAGCTCAGTGGGGCTTTATCTCAAAATTAAAAGTAAACCAAATGGTTGGGGAAATAGCTCAGAGGTAGAGTAAATGTCTAGCATCTATGAGGCCTTAGTTTCAATCCCCACAAAAAGAAAAGAGGTAGGGTATAGTAGCTACAAAAATGTATTTGCAGTTCAGCTTGTTTTGTCTCCAGCACAAATCAAACAGTGGGGCTTCAGTTGCACAACTCAGTCTATATGTAAATTCTGAGAACCCATGGTAGACACAAGCCCTTTGCAGGATTTGGATTTAGGTCTTGCCAGTTGCTCTGAGCACCATATGCAGATGCCCCACTTGCTGAGAGGCTTCCAAACCCCTGGATTCTTAGCTACACAAGATGCTGTAGGGCATCACATGGCCCAAAATACTTGCCAATTATAGACCCCAGACAGTTGCTCCCCGACACGTGATTGCCGGGACAGTGAGGTGAGTCATGAAGAAACCCAAATTAAAGGTCAGAAGCACCTTCAATCACAGATCGAGAATAGCATCGGTTCCTTTGGCATCTCATTGCTCCATTCTCTTCACTGGCAAGCGCAGGAAATCCACAAGCTTTAACTCCAAGGCCCAGAACCCAAGCACACGACTCTCACAGTCCACAGAGAAGTATGACAGAGATTTTCAGATTAGGGCCAGTCAACAGAAGGCCTTTCTTCTGCACACCCTATATGAAATCTAAGAATTTAACAGGTTCCAAGCAAATGAATATTTCATTCCCGTTTCACAGTATAATAAAAAAGTCCTTTTCATTTGGGAGAGTTTAAATGTAACCCAAGAACCCACCTTCTGATTCTATCGCAGACCACAAACCAGTCCCATTGAATGCTCGTCCCTTAACGAATCAAAGCAACAGACTGAACAGTCTTCACTCACAGGGGTGTGGGGCTCAGTCACAAATTGCTAATAATACATAAGAGAGGACCAAGCTGACATCGTACATGATGGAAACAGAGGTGAATTCTTTAAAACCATGAGAGCTATGCTGACAGACAACAACTTAATCCCAAAAGCCAAGAGGGAAAGCTGGCCTCTGACATAAACTCCTACTTACTCGTACACACTACAAACACTTATATTACTCCAGAACCTTTTTCTTTTTTCTCAAACGATACTGTAAAACTGGTTTGGAGATAATTCAGCTGGAAGGCTTCCATTTTGTATGTCTTCAAATGAAAGAAGACTGAGCCAGATGGTAAAAATGCACTTTGATAAAAGGAAGGTTTATTTGCTTTTGTCTAAGTATCTTTAGGGCCCTTACAGTTTTATAATGCTCTTCCATATATACAGTTCTGAAAGGGGATTCCGTTTTATAAGTCAAGGCAGTCGGAATGAAAGTGTTTCTCCTGTTACAAGGCTTTAAAGCCACATTATGAGGTATAAAGGCTCCGGGTGGAATCGTCTGCCTATTCTATGGAGAATTTTTTTTCTTTTATGTCTAACTAAGCTTTCCACCCCTGGGCCTCCCTCCCATCCGGGACTAACATAGTACATGAGCAATGGAGCATTCTTCAGTATAACTGGCCCAGCCCAAGCCTGCTGTGTTGAAAGAGCCTGCCTGTTAAGATCCTAACTTTAAGGGAATCCTTTATCAAAGGCCATGTTGAAGGCAGGTTTTAGGATCCCCCTGGCTGTATGAATGCACACTTTATGGCCAGTGAGAGTGAAGTTCGTGGAAGGTAGACTGGGACAATGATCATTTACTCCCAGCAACACCAGCAGCAGCAGCAACACCAGCAGTAGCAGCAGCAGTCAAATTCTTGTTCTCTCTCCCAAGGGTAATAAAGATACAGTGAACTCTCCTGGCCACACCCCTCCCGAGCAGGGAGGAAAGCAGGCCCTCATGGAGGGAAGTCAGGAAAGTCGGATGCTATCAGAAGTAGGCTGCCCTTCTCTGCAACCCTCCATGTCCTCATTACAAATGGACGGCGTAGCATATCACAACCTACCTATGGCTGACCAAAACAGAAAAGAGAGAAACAGCATTTTAGTGGCCCTGCCCTGTGGACAGGGCAACCTCCTAGCAACCACACTTTGCTCGATGAGCACAGAAAGCAAGAGAGAAGATGGCCCCCTGCGCTAGACTCAGCTTCACGAACATCTCACTGAATAAACACTGAACCATGCTGTGTGATGACAAAACCACATACACACACACACACACACACACACACTCACACACACATACACATACATATGCTCATACACACACATACACACATACACACACACACACATACACACTCACACATACACTCACACACACATACATACATACTCACACAATCACACATACACACACTCACACATTCACACATACATATTCCCTTACACACACAGACACTCACATACACACACATACATATACACACATACACACATTTACACACATATACCCTCACACACAGACACACAGACACTCACATAGACACAGATACTCATATACACATACATATACACCCCCACATACACATACACACATACATATATATACACATACACACAGATGGCAGTGACAAGATCCCATCTGTCACTTGTGGAGATGTGACTTAGATAGTGCTTGCTATCAGAGCCCACCATATAAATTCACTCTCTTCTACCCCTACCCCAGAAATAAAACAGAGAATAGTGCTGTCCCAATACTATTAACTAATGATACCATTTGTTAGGTTTCCAGATTTCCAATAATGTCCATATTGGATTTCGTCATCATGGCTCTTTCATGTGGCAAGAGAGCGGGAGGAAAAGTGAAAAGAAAGAGGAGAAAGGAGAATGAGAGAACAAAAACCTCTCTTCTGCACTGGGGACCCCGTCTTTTTGGACCATTGCTATGGTAAATATGAATATCTGAAATTCAGATCTAACATTGTATATAAAAGGTGATCAGAGCACCAGAGTTTAGCTCTGGGCTTTTGGGATGACTTGAATAAAAATGGCTCCCACAGACTCATATATTTGAATGCTTAGTGACCAGGGAGTGGAACTAACTCTTTGATAGGATTAGAAGGATTAGGAGGTGTGGCCTTGTTGGAATAGGTGTGGCCTTGTTAGAGGAAGTGTGTCATGGGGGGGGAAGGGGGAGGACTCAAAAGCCGATGACAGGCTCAGGTTCTCTCTGCTACATGTGAACCAGGATATAGAACTCTCAGCTACTTCTCCAGCCACATCTCTACCTGCATGCTGCCCTGCTGCCCACCAGGATGACAATGGACTAATCCTGTGAAACTGTAAGCAAGTTCCCCCAGTTAAATGGCTTTCTTTCGTTAAGAGTTGCAATGGTCATGGCATCTCTTCACAGCGACAGAACAGTAAGACAGCTGTCGTGCGTGTGCCTAACCAACTGATTGAGCCTCCATGGTATGGGAAAGTCTCCAGGACAATGAACAGTTTGGATTGCATGTTCTGTTCCTTACCTGTAACACTGTTAGATAAGTGTTGTTGGCTAAATGCAGTTAGTAGAGCCAAGCTCATTGGCCAGTTACAGTGACTGGGGAATGCCTGGGCTACCGGGCATACAGAACAGGGGATTCCTCTTGGATCCACCTCGCCTGCTGATTTGTCTCGATATATTAGCCATTTGAACCTTCAAGTGCTCTACTCGTTTTCATCTACGGGATTATGGTCCATGAAAAATAATATTTATTACCTTGGAAATCTATGACTGGTCAGATGCTCCAAGTTTTGGTGATTTTCAGCATCTCATTGTAGATGCCTTTCCTCCCTTGGGGGCTGGGTTAAATGGAAGCGCTGTTTTGGAGTCGTTAGGATTGAAGTCAGCACATAAGCAACCACATGTTGTTAAGCATACTGGGCCAGAGAGAGGGCTCAGGAACTGGCTTGTATGAGGACCGGAATTTGTATTCCACACAAAAAAAATTAAATAAAGCAATTGTGGCTGCATGCCTGTAACCCCACTTCTGAAAGGCAGAGACAGACAGATCTCCAGAGCTTGCTGGTTAGCTGTTAGCCAGATAGGCTAGTGGAAACAGCCAGCTTCCAGTTCAGTGAGAGGTTCTAGAGCACAACTTAAGGTAGAGAGTGACAGAGGGAGATACTAGACCTCCACTTCTTGCTTTCCACATGCACCTGAGAGCAACGCACCCCCCCCCCACACACACACATACACACACACACACAAGCGCATGCACACACAAGTGTGCGCTCACACAAACATGCATACACGGTGTGTATGAGAGACTGTGGAGGAGCCTGGCAGATACCACCTTTATCAAGTGTTCAAGGTTGACGTCACTAGTCCTAAATTGTGTGTTACTTGGATGTCATATACTCTGAAAGGTCCTTCAACTTCATGTTATTCTCCCCCAAATCCATACCTACCCCAAATTAACAAGAGACAAGTTGAAACTGAGGGAGAGTCTCTGAGCAAGTATCCAGCCTGACAAGGTCATTTAAAAAAGATGGGACTGTATCTACCTGCAAAGAATAAAATCATTTGCAGAGAAATGGATGGAACTGAATGTCACCATGTTAAACAAAATAAGACAGATGTAGTAAGAGAAATGTCTATATTCCATCCATATATGGAATGTGTGTGTAATACATCTCATACACACACACACATATGATATGAAAGTAACAGGAGTCTATGACAAGAGAACAGAATCTAGGCTAAGAGGAAGGAATACAAGAGGGGATGGAGGAAATAAAGGTAAATATCACATTTTGCACATGTAGTATATAGATAAATACACACACATGCACACGTATACATACACAAACGTACACACATGTACACATGCATACACATGTGTACATACATACACATGTATACGCATACATATATACATACACATGCATATATACACACATGCACACACATACAAATGTACACACACATACACACATGCACATATACACATGTATGTACACACACATACACATGTGTACGCACACATGTGTACACATACATATATACACACATGCACACACATACAAATGTACACACATATACACACATATGCACACATACACGTGTATGTACACACATACACGTGTGTACACATACATATATACACACATGCACACACATACAAATGTATACATATACACATGTATATACACACATGTACACACATACACATGTAAATACATACTCATATACACACATGCACACTCATGTACACATACATACATATACACATACATACGACATACACACACATACATACACATGTACACACATATGCACACATACACACACACATGTAAACACATACATATGAGTACTACAGCTTGGGGACAGTAGGGGAACAAGAGACACGGAGGACAAGGGAGGCTAATAGTGGGCATGAACATGAACGAAATACAATGATATTCATGTATGATGATGTCATACTGCAACCCACTGTTCTACATGCTAAAAGGTAAAGCACTCCCTTCTCTCCTTCTCAGCCCTGGGTCCTCAACAGCGAATCTGACACTACAGCGGATGCCATATTGACACCTAATGTATCTTATCAGTCTCTACAAAGATGCGCCTCGGTTTCACTCTACTTTTTAGTTCTTGCTGAGCTCGCACTAACTCACTGACACCTAGGACTTCGTTTTTGACCTTTATCTCCACTCTCTCAGGCTCATCCTAGTCAAGTTTCCCGGGAGCTGTGAATCTGAGGGTGATAGCACCTAAAGACCTTCATCCTTTCTCCCTGCCGCCTTTCATCAATCTTGGGGTCTGGTATTTGCAGGTGGCTCCAAAAAGGCTTTGTTACAGAGGAAATTCCTTCAGGATGTTTGGCCGACCTCTTTTTGATGTACTCCTTTTTATAGCTCTTCCCTGTGAGAAAAGGGAAATGGGGGACCATCGACCCTGAGTCACACAGGGAACAGATCCATTCTTGTCCTGGAAGTCAGGTACAAAAACAACACCTATTTGTGTCTATTACCCGGTCTACAGTTTTCCCTCAGAAAAGATGAAGGAGAGGGAGAAGGAGGGAGAGAAGGGGGAGGAGAAGGGGGAGGAGAGGGAGGAGGGGAAGAGTTGAGGAGGAGGGGGGGAGGAGAAGGAGGAGGAGGAGGACATTCCATGGGGTTCCATAAAGAGTCTTTGCTTTCCTTTCTAGAACTTGAGTTTGTAGAATAAAAGGGTAAACTCAACAACTCACTAATGATCCTTAGGCACAAAACTATAGTCTTTTAAAAACTGTGTTGCCAAATTGATGGCTCACCTATAACCCAGCACCTGAGGGACTGGGACAGGAGGATTACAAATTGAAGGCCAGTCTGGGCTGCCTAATGAAACTTTGCCAAAAGAAGAAAACAAGAGAGAAGGGGAAAGTGGGGGAGAGGAGGGGAGGGCATGGAGGAGGGGGAGGCAAGGGAGCGGAGGGGAGGGGAAGAGAGGGGGAAGGGAATATTGTCACAAATATTTAGGATTGAAGGAAACCCACTATAATCTTTGCATTATCCAAGATATTCAAAACATCTGAGTTATCAATTTAATCTGTACTCATTCATATTTAATCTGTATTCAAATAACATTCTTAATCAAAACTGACTTTGCACAAGAGAAAACTTGTTCACGTGGATTTCTTAGCAAAGAAATCTAGCTGGGCGTAGTGGCACATGCCTTTGGGAGGCAGAAGCAGGTAGATCTCAGTGAGTTCAGGGTTATCCTGATCTACAGACTAAGTTCCAGCACAGCCAAGGCTACATAGTAAGAACTTGTCTCAAAAAACCAAAACCAAAACCAAAAGCAAAAAAAAAAAAAAAAAAAACAACAACAAACCCCCACAGTGGACTAGAAACAGATGTTCAACCCATATATCCAGATAAGAATTCTTCACTTGCTTGCTTATCATTAACAGATGAAGGAAATGAATTCATTAAAGAAATAAAAGCCTGCCAGAGTGGAACAGAGCCAGCTCACACAGTTATCCACTGCTTCAGAGGACAACTGAACTCTTCCAACTTTCAAAGGGATAATAAGCAAAAGACACTGAAGAATTCAAGGGAAAACTTGAAGAAAATGTAAGAGAGCTCTGGGGAGCCAGACCGACATCCTCATTGAAAGAAACCCCCCTTCCAACAGTTCCTGATCACATAAACCCAGAGCAATGCCTTGAACACCTTTTATGTGTTGATTTTTAATTTTGGTTTTCATGATGTAGACCAGGCTGACCTCAAACTCACAATCCCCCTGTCTCCGACTCCCAAGGGTTATAGCATTACCATCATGTGCTGCACCCCTGTGTGCATGCTGTCTCCTAAATTCCCTACTCATCTCCAACTTTGATCACACTTTCAAGCTTACAAAGTTCAGGGGAAACTGTGACTTTGAACAATTCCCAGTAACATTTGCTGGCTTTAGCAATAATGCTATATTTATGAGTAATCAAGAAAAAGGGCCATCAAACTGAACCCATCCCAACCCAAGACCAAACTCAGCCTGATTACTCTCCCTGATTCAGCCATGTGCCTATCGCCAGACTAAACATTCTCTATCTGCCCTGGTTCCCCATTTCTACTCTTTTATCTATTTTCCTTTTAACTACAGGGGCTGAGGATACAGCTCAGTGGATGGCGCTTGACAAGCCTACACAAAGCAGGGTTTAATCGCCTTCACAGCCTTTGGGTACCCTGGGTGTATGCCTCCTTTGAGTACCATGGTGTATGCCTGTAAACCAGCACTTAGGAGGTAAAGGTAAGAGGGCCAGACGTTCAAGGACATCACAGCTACATAGTGAGTTCAAGGTCAGCCTGGAATACATCAGATCCTGCCGATAGATAGATAGATAGATAGATAGATAGATAGATAGATAGATAGATAGATAGAATGTCAACATTCCTAAAATCGCAGTATTTAGGCAGAGGGGATACCACAAGAGCAAGGCCAGCCTCATCTATTTATCTAATGCCAGGTCAGACTGAGAGAAGAGATCTTATCACAAAGGACACACATACACACACACACACACACCCCTACACACCCTTCAACGTGCTTTAAATCATCCCTACCATGTTTGCTGTACTCAATGCATGTACAAATGCTGTGCAAACAGCTCTTTTACTATATTATTTAGCAAGATGTAGATGTTTACTACATATACAACTTTTGTTTTCCAGTAATTTTAGTCTGCAACTGAGAGAATCCATGGACACAGTACCCCTGGATATGAACTGACTGTACATATACAAACATATCTAAAAGACATACCTGGTTGTGGGGATTCTATAGGCTCAGAGGAGTCCAGTTATAAGTATGAGAAGTTCCCAAAGGCAGTTTTCATTTGTAGCAATAATTAAAAATCAGCCAGAGTACTTTTTAGTCCTCCTCCCTCAACACTAAGCTTCTTAAAGTGGACAGCTCCCTTCCACTAGCAAACCACTAAGCCAGCCTGGTGGAGCAGACAGCTGAATCACTGAGTAAAACCAGGGTGAGCCTGGAAAATAGTAACATACCAGAGTTGGTCAACAATGTTATTGTTGAGAAACCATGCTACAAGTAGTAGTTGGTTATTGGTTGATCTAAAATGGCTACGTCTAAAGTAATCAGGCTCTGCCCCTAACCTGTAAGTATGCAGAGAGCTATCTGAGACTTGGGAAAGTGACAGGCAAATGACAAAGATGAGCATATAGTGATGCAAGATACTGTAGCCTGGGGGGCTGGAGAGATGGCTCAGCTGTTGAGAGCACTGACTACTCTTCCAGAGGTCCTGAGTTCAATTCCCAGCAACCACATGGTGACTCACAACCAACCATCTATAATGGGATCCGATGCCCTCTTCTATACCTAAAATAAATAAATAAATAAATAAATAAATAAACTAACAAACTCCTTTACAAAATTAAAAAAGATTCTGAAGCCCAACTTAGAAATGGTATGTTATTCTTTCTGCTACAATCTATTACCACAAGCCCTGCCCAGCTCCAAGGGAATGGAAGTAGACCTCCCCTCTCTATTGACAAGAACAGAAGTCCCTTAATCCCCCTCCCTCATTACCAAATTTGGTCATGTGTCTGGAATTTCATCCTACTCCACCATAAAATGCTGATTATTTTGCTCCATCATATGACCTAGGGATGAAGTTGTTGGCAGAAAGCGTGACTGTATTCCCTGGATACACACCTCTTCACACACCCCCACAGAAATCATAATTAAAAATGAACTTTACATCTTGCATCTGCCAACATCCCCCAGTGTAGTCCACTGACCTGTTTAGTCATCTGTCAGCCCCCACCCTGACTGTACATGGGAATCAGTCAGAGAAGGCTCTCAGGAAACAGCAGTGGCCACGCCCTGATCCAACTCAAAGCTTCAGCCGAGAGCTCCCAAAGGGAGCTGGGATAGAGAACTGGCTAGAGCCTGCCTAGCAGGGAGACCAGCATGACTACTTAAGAGCATTTCAAAAATAAAATTCAAGAGGCCCAAGGCCCTGCAAGATGCTGTTTAAACAAAAAGTTCCAGAAGCCAAGGGAAATTCTGAGCAAGGTGGGTTCAAATGTGAACAGTGCATGTTACCAGTGTGTCATGTTACTGTATCAGGTGGAATGTGAGGACAAAGATATATTCCTATATATTAACTTTGTTGTTGTTTGCTGTCATTACTCTTCATGACTCTACAGTGGAGTCACTAGCCTGTTTCGTAAAATGTATTCTAGGGGAAACATTTCACATTCCTCACTGTTTAAAAAAAAATGAGTTTATATTTATTATTGTATCCTTCATATATAAAACATGATATATGAATAGTTAGTTACATTTGCATGTTAATTCTGGTTTTTCTGGTGGTAGTTTCAAAACAGGTCCACAAAGCCTTTGGTCCTCCTCCTGAGATCTGGGACCCACTTTCTCATCTGTTGAGGGTGGTCTGCGCTTGGAGTCTTACAGTTAAGGAAAATTGTGCAGCTAACATGGAGGTACCAGAAGGCAGGCTGGGCTGTAAGAAGATACTGTGGCTTCCCTCTTGCTCTGTTGAATCAATGGCTCAAGGGAGGCCAGTTATAAAAAAGACAACACACAATGAGAGAGCTACGGAAAGTCTAGCCAGAGAGACTACCCAGCAGCTGAGGCCTCCTGCCTACAGCCACATGGGTGGACCATCTTAGAAATGGGTCTTGCAACCCTAGTCAAGCCATCCACCTCGGCCCCAGCCAACATCTTATTCGCAGCCTTAAGAAAGATCCTGAACCAGGACTACCAAGATTATCATTCCTAAATTTCTGACTCACAGAAACCTCGAAACACAGGTTAGGCATCCTTAATTCGAAAATCTGAAATCCAAAATGCTCCAAAATCTAAAACTTTCTGAGTACCAACCTGACATCACAAACAGAGAAATCCTATACCTGGCCTCATACTGAAGTCAAGACTCAAACATACTAAAAGCTGTATGATATTATCTTCACGTGTAGAAGATATATGTGAAACATCAAGTTCATCTCAAGGTATCTCATTATATATATGCAAATATTCCCAGCTTTTTAAAAAAAAAGTCACACCAAAAAAAAAGGACCATTTCTGGTCCCAAGCATTTCAGGTGAGGGAGACTCAACTTACAATAGGTTGCTCAACTGGTTGGTTGCTTTCAAATGCTGCGGTTGGGGCAATTTGTTACACAGCAACAGATGACCAAGGCATCAACACAAAACTTCCAGGCTTCCTTGATGAAACCTGAAACATTGTATCTGCTCTGCATTTGCTCCCCGTGTGGACAGTACGATTTACCCATCATTCCTTCTCACCATCCTGCAACCTAGGTCACTCTTCCCATTCCTGCCTCAAAACCTATACACAGGAGTCTCTCCCAGCCTTAAAAGACAGAACAAAACAAATCCTATCTCTGTGGTAAGTTCTCCGCCCCCTGCTGTTAACCGCCTTCTTTCTTCTGTGTGGAGCACCATGAAATAATCTATACTCTGCTCCCGGCCTCCCACCTCGCGGGGAGCTACGGCCGCTGTTGTGATAATTGGAAGCAGCTCACACTGCTCGCCTGACTCATATCCATGGGCCCTGCTTCTTCTTAAGCCTTCCTTGGGATCTCACAGGCCCTAACCTAAAGCTCTCAAACCTGAACACACACTTTCTCCCTACAAGATTCTCTCGCCTATGGTCCCCAGCTGAGGAAATCACATGATGTAAGCCAGACCTCTGGGGTCACCTGATGTCTCCATTTCTGCCCTTCTGCCCATGCAGACACTAAATCTTGTCCACTTTCTGTGTTCCACATCCCTCCCATTTATCCTCACTGGGATTCCATCAGCATCTCTGTCTCCATCACTGCAATAACATGTTGGTCCCTAGCTTCAGTAGCTCATAAGTACAGGTCAGTACATCCTTCCCCTCACTACCACCAAGACCACATTCCCCAAACAGCATGAACCTGTCCTATTTATTTCTAAGGTATAACCCATTGCCTAGAGATAATATCCAAGATCCATTAAGTAATACTAATATAGCCAGCCTCCCCTGAGCATGTGACTGTCTATCAAGCACTTATTTAAGGACCTCAGGTGCATTGACTACCAGCTCAGGGGTACAGCACTTGCCTAGGTGCAAGGCCCTGGATTCAATCTACAGCCCCGCAAAGAAGCAATAATCAAAAATTCCCAAACCAGATATTGAGAGTCCTCCTCTTTAACAATGAGAAATAAAGTGCAAGAAAGAATGAAATTTGCACGTGGTCTCGGTGTTATGAGATGACAGAGCTAAGTTTTGAACTCAGGCTGTCGGATTTCAAAACACCACATTTTCACTCCATCATCATCATCACCACCAACATCATCATTGTCACCACCACCACCATCACCATCATTAAATGGAATTTTGTTTTTCCCCAGCATCAGGCCCTCAGACATGACATCATGGCATTTGTTAATGCAATCTGTGTCTTTCCCCCACCACCACCACCACACACACACACACACACAGCCTTCTCTATATTCTGTGCTCTAGTACCAAAACTCCCCAATGCCCCCTACTCCCACAACACAGTCAGGCTTCCCCTGAAGCCTTTCTCACTTCTCAGAAAGGCCTTTCTCCAGCCCTCACCCTCATCCCTCCTCACTTCCCTCCCCGCCCAGTAGACAACCCCTACTTAGTTAAGATTCCGCTCCGTGCCTTGTCTTCTGTAGCTCTCACAACACAGAAACATCTTCTCATCTCCCCGTAGCCTCAAGGACTGCTGAAAAGATTGTTTCCTAATATGTCCATTAGAATGTTAGCTGGGAGCCGGGGCTGTCCCTGACTCTGCTGCCTGCCTTGTGGATCCTGTTCCCCTAACTAGGAGAGGATGTCCTGCGGGTGATGTCTCCTGAGAGGCTTCATCCAGCAGCTGATGTAAACAGATGCAGACCCACAGTCAAGCATGAGGTAGAGCTCTGGGAGTCTTGGGGAAGTGGGGAGGATAGGACTGAGCAAATCGAGGGGTCGAGGACATCACAAGAAGACCTGCAGAGTCAACTAATCTGTGCCCATGGGGGCTCAGAGACTGAACCACCAATCAAAGAGCATGCAAGGACTGGATCTAGGGCCCCTACACATTTGTAGCAGATGTGCAGTTTGGTTTTCATGTGGGTTCTCTAAAAATTGGAGTAGGGGCTATCTCTGACTCTGTTGCCTGCCATTGGATTCCCTTATGCTAATTGGACTGTCTGGTTGGGCTTCAGTGGGAGAGGATGTGCCTAATCCTGCTTTGACTGGATGTCCCAGGACTGGGTAGTACTAATGTGTGCATTCCGCTTCTCTGAGGAGAAGGGAAGAGGGTAGTGGAGGGAGGGATTTGTAAGGGTGGGACTGAGAGGAGAGAGGGAGAAGGAGCTGCAACCAGGATGTAAAATAAATGAATGAATGAATGAATGAATGAATGAATGAACGAACGAACAATGCTGTTTAATTGCTGTTGCAAAGCAATAAATGGAAAAATAAAATGTTAGCAATGTGAAAAAATAAAAAGAATATGTTAGTTGGAGAAATGTCTGCTGCCTCCTCTACCACTGAGAGCAGAATGTCCTTGCCTGCCCCACCAACTGGGGCGTGGCCACACCACTTGCTTTGGCAGTGGAATATAAGTCGCTGGGATGCAAGGGAGGACTTTAACCATATTCATTGCATGTGTCTGGCTGGGCTCTGCTGCACCTGTCATCTGTTTACCTAATGAGAACACAGCTCCCAGCTTGCCTCTGTCCAGGGAGAATGGACTCATGAAGCCAACTTGAAGCCAGCCCATAGCCTGGAACCAAGTGAGGCCAGCCTGGTGCTTGGACAAAGTCACCACAGCTGACCCTGCACATAATGGATGCTCTTGCCATCTGCCAAACAGCTCTGGGGAACCGGTTCACTGTGCTGTTGTATCCAGAGCTGTCTAACCTATGCCTAGACCTCGTAGTTGAATGTCTTCCTTGACCTAGCTTTAGTTCTGAGAATGGTGCTCAGAGCATTAAGAGCTCTTAGCAGATTTTTAGCAAAGATAATTCATATACTGTCAAGTACATCACCCTCGTAAAGTCCGCAATTCAATTTTGGGTATTGTTCTCTAAATGTTGTAAATAAATAGCCTGCCATCGTCATTATCTAATCCACATTTCTGCAACTAAAAAGAAATGCATAGTGACCAGAAGTTCTCTGATAATTTTTATAAATAACAGTTGGAATGAATTACTTGAAACCCACTTATTCTGAATTAGCATATTCACACAAACAACACATAAAAGCTTTTACCAGAGTATTATATCCCTAGAATGTTTTATTTTGTCTTTCAAATAAGTTACATCTACATTTCCCATATATTTTGAAATATAAATATGTCATATACCTTTTAATTGCTGTTGGAAAGCAAAGGCTATTCGGAGATTTAATTTTCAATCTACAGATCACAGAGACATGATTACATCAAAACCCACCAACCACTGGGCAGGGATGTCATATGCTTCAAAGCTACCGTCAGTGTCTGAGGAGAGAGCGTGGTGTGGAGTCTGCTTTGCCCTTAAAAAAAAGAAAAAAGTTGATTCAAGGCCAAAAAAATAAAATCTCAGCATTTCAATAACAGGCACTTCAAACTGAGCAAATAGACACTCTTAAAAATATAAATGTCAAAATGGCAGAGTGTGGGGGTCTAAAATATTACAGTTTGCGGATAGCCTGAGAGCATACCAGTAGGCTAAATAAGAAACTCAGGAAGGGAAACTGTTCACCTTTCAAAACTCTGCCCCCACCTAGCACAATCACAATACTGTGATCGATAAATCTATTCTGTAATTCTAAGAAACCTAGAAAATAATAATTTCTAATCATCACTGCTATTTTCCCGCAAATCAAAGGAGAATTCTAACCAAGGGCTAGCCAACTACCCAGGAAGTTTCCGCAGATCCCAACTCCAGCTACGCTGCCTGTCCAGTTTTATTTTTACCCTTCTCTTTCCCGGACTCTCTCTGCGTTGGGCTCCAGCTGCGCTCTGCCAATCTGGGTCACTCAACGCAGAGGATCAGTGGGCGACAGTCGCTCTGTCCACTTTTAGCAGGCTGCATGCTTGGGGAGTGCTTGGACAGAGCTGGCATCCTCTGGATCCCAGGGTCCAGTGAGGAGTGACTGAACACTTTTGCTCTTCCTAACTTTCTGGGGAATGTGAGTTAGACAAGACAGAAACCAGCCACTGGAATTGGCTCTAAAAACCCAACCATCTTGTAATTCAGTATGAAGTATAGTCTCATAAATACTAAGGAGAAAAGAGTCGAAGCTCTGAAGGAATAGACCTTTTGTTTTCTTCATCAACACTTAAAAATCAATGTGCTACATTGTATCTACTTTTGACAGCTAATGGAACCAATCTGCTGTATTTGGGTTGAGGGGTTGCAAACACGACTCTCAATGATACCGCCTCTAAAACTGACATTTTTTTCTAAGTCTCACAAAACAGAAATAATGCTAGGCAGGGAGACACACACCTGTAATCCCAGCACTTGGGAGGCTGAGGTAGGAACATTGCAGGTTCCAGGCTGGCTTGAACTACATAGTGAGACACCATCCAAAATGGAATAAAACAATTTATTAATGGCTTTTTTAAAAAATCGTTCTAGGATCATAACCCAAGGCTCTCCTTAAAGAAGTAGGCATGGATTTTTGTGTCCTATTTCCTTCCTTTCTTACCACCCACAAGATATGTTCCTCTATATTATAGCATTATTATTTTTTTGTGTGTTTGTGTGTGTGCATGTGTTGTGTGTATACCTGTACATGACATCGCATATGCACATAAGTGTGTATATGTGTGCAACCCAGAGGATAACCTCTGATGTCATCAAACTTGTTTCTTGAGGTAGGGTCTCTGAATAACAAGGAGCTCGCCTTAAATAAGTGGGGCTGGTGCGTGCATTGCAGGGATCCTTCTGTCTCGACCTCTTTGGCCTTGGCCTTACAAACACCTCCAAGCCTGACTTTTTTCTTAGGTTCAGGGAGTCAGGCTCAGGTCCCCATCTTGCACAGTATGCACTTTACTGATTGGGCTGTCTCCGAGCCCGTTGTTGCATTTGAATTAAAATGCTAATAATAGGACTTCTTGGCCTCTTCCTGTCTACTCCTTGTATTCTTCCACCACAAGGTCCCAGGTTTTCCTTTAAGGGACTCTCTGCTTCTTTGTTGCATAGCAGCCAAGCCCTTTGACAGGGATGGACCAGGCTAGAGTCTGACTGGCTCATCAACTCCACTCCCCTGAACATCTTGAATGAGGCTGTGACCCCTTTCTCTACCTGGGACATGTAAGGAGAATGTGAAGACAGGACTGCCCCTGTCTAAGCCAGAACTCACTAGACCTCTTGGGCTGCAGCAGGGCAGGCAAATGCCATTACAGAAAGCTAGAACACAAAGCCACATAAAGCACAGCCCAATGGAATGGCTGAGAGAGTCCAGGTCCTCTCCAGTGTCCCTGATACGACTGAGTCAGCCTGACCTGAAGCAAGTGAAAGAGGCTTTCTATTTCTCTAAAGCCAATTCCAGTGGAACTGTTCCTATATAACCATAAAAATGCCAACACACACACACACACACACACACACACACACAAATTCAAGGGGAATTTTACTAAATATGCATACGATGCAATAGAAACTCAAATAAGAAATTAAGTTGCATATACCAGTATCATACAACTCAAAACTCTAAAACAGCAGGGGGGAAAAGTCAGTGTCCCATTACATCAGATCACTATTAGGGCTCATCAGGTCATGTGGAAAGCAGAGCCCACATATGAACAGGAACATGCAGTTTTGTGGCCAACACAGAAGTCAAAACAAGAGCACTGGTCATGGCCAGAATTGAAGAAAGGATGTTATCTACTAATACTGATTTTTTTTTTGTGGTTTTTCAAGACAGGGTTTCTCTGTGTAGCCTTGGCTGTCCTGGAACTCACTCTGTAGACCAGGCTGGCCTCGAACTCAGAAATCCTCCTGCCTCTGCCTCCCAAGTGCTGGGATTAAAGGCATGCGCCACCACCGCCCGGCTACTAATACTGATGAATGTAGAATTTTACTACAAAGCAATGTGACTAAGGGAGACACAGACACAGATAGGGAGCATATAAGAAATGACAAGGTGGTCCATTATGGAAACAATGGTTTAAAAGCTGCAGATCTGGGGAAATCAGACTTTTCATTGACCCCAAAGCCTAACGGTGTCTAAGAAAAGGAGTGATGGCCTCTCGGTCTGGGGAGTCTTTCTCCTCTAGCTTGTTCAGCTTCTCACTACTGTTATTTGGTGGCAGAACTGTTAATGGGTAATATAGTTTTAATGTGAACTATTTCCCATAGCCTTGCATGTCTGAACATTTGATCTCCAGCTGGTGGGGCTGTTTTGATAGGCTGCAGGAGCTTTAGGAGGAGGGGCCTGAGTGACAGTGAGTCACTGGGGGCGGGCCTTATGGCTTACGTCCCCAACTCTTCCCAAGTCATCTCTCTGCTTTCTTGACCACCTGAGTGATATAACTAACCAGACATCCCATGCTCAGGAGTCATGCTTTCCCCACCATCATGGAGTATCCCCTTCCGATTACTAAGCCAGACTAAATCTTTCCTCCTTTAAGTTACTTCCCCTGGGGATTTGTTTTCACAATGATGGGAAAAGTAATAAATACGAAGTGCTCACAGGAGGGCTGTGGGAAGACCACAGTGATAGAACACTTATCTCCCATGTGTAAGACCCTGGGAAACAGTGCATGCACACAATTCACATTCCAAACAGAAATCAAGATGACGCGAGTGTATTTGTTCGAACACCAGGGATGAAACCAGGCAGGTGAAGAGGGAAGCTATAGTCCAGGGGTGCCATAGGCAAACGAGGAAAGGGGCTGCTTGCAAGGCACCAGGGGGCAGTTCAGGAGTCACACAGGATCCTGACAACCTGCCCAACCAACTCAATGGGACTAAAACCTATGGAGACAGGACCAATAAAGGGCTTTGAAATCCAGGTCTAAGCAGGAAGCCACACGCAGAAAGCTTAACAGTGCTCCGAATCAGGGACCTTTTCTTTGTCTTGTTAATAATCATTTCATTTCTAGGTTGTATCCAGGACTATCCACATCCGAAGATGGAGTACAGGTCCAGTGAAGGAGAGAGACTGGGGAGGAGCAGGTGAAGAAGAGGGTAGAAAGGACTCCACCCATTGGCTTGGTCCAGTCTACTCCTGTAAGGAGTTTTTCTTCAAGTCTTAACCACTCTCCTGACAAATTTTATCTTTCAAAAAAAAAAGGGTTGAAAGGGTTTCAGTCGAAAAGAATGTGCCTGGGTACCACATAGATGGAACTGTTTCCTAGCAACCGACACTGCTTTGCAGAGATGCTCAGTAAACAGCATCTCCTGAAGGTGCTGAGCTGGAGGGGGAGGGCCAGGTCAGCCATTGATGACTGTGGCTGGGGTCTCCTTATAGAACAAAGCTGTCACCGCCCAAACTCTGGAACTAGATTGCCTGGGGGTTTAAATCTGGAGTCTGCAACTTGCTAGCTATGTGGTTTCAGACAAATCAGTTAACACTTCTGTGCTCCAATTTCCCCATCTGTAAAATATGCATAAAACTGCTTGGTTGAGAAACATCGCACCAGATGTTACAGATTTATATTTATCATCTCGTTAGCTCAAGCATCTTTACACTGTCACCAGCCTATGAGAAATGGCCAGGAGTGGGTCAGCTTTCATTATCATTACTGTTACTATTTATTCTGGCTCTGGGTTTGCTGGGTCACAGTACCTTATCACATTCCAGGGACTTTTACCACAGGATGAGTCAGGCTTTCACTTGACACCCACCCCTCCCATTTATGACAACTTACAAGGTCCCTTGGGAAACAGGCAATAACCACATCTGTCTGCCAATGACAACTTCAGCTCCACAGCCATTTGTTTTTCTACTTCCCATAGGAAAGGCAAGGGGTGGATGATTCTCTGAGGTCACACTAGACTGTGACAATGGTGATAGCCATGAACACCTACCTACTAAACACATGCACACCACACACACATACACACACACACACACACACACACAAGATTTTTTTGTGCTGAATATCTTGCAATCAGGAATACTCCAATCTTTCTCTCCTATTAAGGAGTAAGAAGTAACTGGACATCTGGAGCGGGTGAGGGAAAGGTCCAGAAGGTGACTTGGAGGTAAGGAACGGGAAGGCTAAATATCCTGGGGCATGCCTGCTTATGGTTAAATCGAATCTAGTCAAAAACTCAGTTCTGAGTGCTCCTAGAGGCCAAACGACTACTAAGAGAAAGACTATTCTTTAAATCACTCCTCCAACAGGTATCACCTACCAAAGGGCCCAAAGTGGAATTACGGTCCAAGAATCCAATCACTGACTGTCTCCAGGTCAGGATTACATGAACTGCTTTTTTAAATCATTCTTACAAATAAAACAAAAAAAAAAAAACCCTGAAAAACACTTTGCTTCCTGTTAGAGCAGCAACAACTTCCGTTTTCTCTGTCTCTGCAGAGTCCAAGTGTGAATCAGGTGTCTGGGCACAGACTCTGTGGCATGGGTGTTGGTGGCTAACCTACCTAGCTAGTGAATGAAGGAGGAGGTGCCAGCACTATGATGAAGAACTGTTGGAACTGATGGGCGCCATGGGCGCTCTGGGGCTTACCAAATGAGGCAGCTCCCATACTGCACACATCCATCATGGTACCATAGGACAATTCCTCCGAGAGATGAATGCTCTAGGTATAATGTGTACTGGGAAGGAAGGGATTTGCGAGCTTAGCCAACTGCAGAGGATGTCACCCAGGCGGTCATATCAAAGGTCCTAAAGGATTTGTCCCTGGGGAAGTGTGGAAGGGACATAGCAGGGGCCATTCTCTCCTTTCTTCTGAGGATTGGGACATAGATTCTTTGTACCTGACTGATGATACTGTTGATGGTGATACTGATGAGGAAGAGGAAGAGGAGAAGGAGGAAGATAAAAAGAGGAGGAAAAAGGCCCTTCTCCAGCAACAGCTATGATACTCAAGTTCTGAGCAATGACAGTGAAGCAGATGTGTCAGAAAGAGTTTTCCAGAAAGCATCTTTCAATGGACAATTGTGGTCTCCAGTTCCCATTCCTCCATTCCACTTCCTGGAGAGATGATGTGGTGATGCAGTCCGGCATCCATATTGGACCATGAGAAGATCGTTGACAATTGATGGGGCTTCCAAAGAGCATGACAACTCAGAGGGTATCTGTGAGTTGCCACCTGAGTTCTTGTACAAAATTACTCTGCTTGCACTTGGAAACATAGGCAGATTTCTTCCAGTTCCATCTCTCATCTGAGTACAGGGCAGGCTCTACAAACTCCATCTTACCTGGGAGTTTTAATCCCTGAATCCTAAAATATAAATCTCAAGGTCTTCTCTGACATTTCTCCTGGAACTTTTGTGTGACTTAGATAAAATGTTTTCTGTGACTTGGATAAAAGACCTTTTTGATGCCAATGACTCTCTGAGTAGCCCATGAATGCACTCGTGGAGGCCACGGCTACAGCTCAGTGGCAGAGCCCTTGCCTAGACTAACAAGTCTAGTTCAGTACAGTCAAAAGGAAAGAAGGGAAAGGAAACATACAAGCATATTCAACAACTCATTGTTCCCTGTCCCTCTCCATACACAGACCTTCACCCTACTTGTAGAACTTTAAGAGTGTCCGTGTGTGTGGGGTGTGTGTGTGTGTGTGTGTGTGTGTGTGTGTGTGTGTGTATGTGTGTTAGTACTGGAGGTTTAACCTAGGACCTCCTTCACATCTAGACAAGTACTCTATCACTTAACTACAGCCCTAGATTAAAAAAAAAAATCACAATAAAAGCCACAAATCAGCAGCTTTCTAACACTCCTGCTTAGAATCTTACAATGTTGTTGGTTTAAATTTTACCTCCACTAAGAACCTTCATCTATAGAAGAAATTCTTTCACCTTTGAACACCTCCACACAGCATTCATTCATTCATTCACCCATTCATTTTGAAATGCAATCTTACCATATAACCCACCTTGGTTCCAAACTTTCAATCCTCCTGCCTCAACCTCCCAAATGCTAACATTATAGGCTTATTGGAATGCACCACCACATCCAACCTACTCTTTGTCCTTAGAATATATAGCCTATCTTGTAATTAGGCACTGATTCTAATTTCTTTCAGTGTGATTTTCCTAAAGGAAAGAATTATGTACATTTTGCATCCTGGCACTGGGTCCTGGCACTGGGCCTGGCATTACCATTGCAACTCAGTACATTTCTCTCAGGAAAGGAATTTTTAAATCACATTTCACATTTCACATGCTCATGCTGATGTTTTCTTTTTACAATGATTTAATAAAAAAGAGCACTCATAAATGAGTACTGCCGGGCATCCCAACTAACTAATTTCATATTTAAAACCAGTTGAGTGCTTAATGTGTTGATTAATAAAATATCCAACTGAAAAAAAATTGAGTATAATTTGCTAGAAATGTTTTATAAAGAAGGAAGAGAGCAATATAGTCACTGAAATATACAGGACTTCAGTTCCTCACTTGGTGCACACTCACATGATCACAAATGAGCCTGGGGGTTTTATTTTTCTAAAGTTTTGAGTCATGGCAATGAAAAAGCCACAACCCTTCTAACCCTGGGCCTCTACTCAAAAAGCAAGTGAGGAAGTGAAAGTGGTTCTAACTTGGACTTCTATGATGTAGCTATATGAAGGTAGTGAGGTCATGGTGGAGTCTGTCCTTTACATGTCAGGTTGACCAGAAGGATAAACTACATCTCATAGTAGTTCACCACAGTAACTACTGAGCAGTCTGTAGTGTTGGCTAGCCTTCCCTGTTAGCTTACCAGTTCATTCTTTACAGCTCAGTGTAGATACAAACATAGCCATTTGCTGGCAAGGTAAGTGTAAAAAAGGTATCTGCCAAGTGACTGTGTAGGTGTATGGCCTAAGACCAAGTCACCCTGCCTTTTCACTGATGTCAAAGGGGCTCCTTGGGCTCCTACAGGTAACCCCATCAGGGTCCAATGCACAAGAACATCACTTTGGATGTGTTGTTCTCAACACTGCAAACATGGACTTTTTCCACAGCAGACCTGAATTCCATTATGTCATTCCACCATGCGCAGAGAGATAGATAAAATATCTCATGTCCTGGAGGAAGCCTTGCCAATATTATGTCATTCTTCTTTAAAAGAACTATTATTTCCTCTATATTATCTAGCAACCCTTCCGGTCTAGCTACTGCTATAATTATCAGTCACTTTACAGTCACTCCTCATTTTCTCATTTAGTTGCACTGAAGTTATCCTTTTCCCAACGGACACTTCTCTACATGACGTACACACAGATACCTTCCTTTGCTTGTAATATAAGCACACGCAGCCTTAAGAACAAGGGAGGAAATGAATTACAAACGTTGCGTTGCCTATTTTTTTTTAATTCTTAAAGCAGTGAACTATGCTTAAAAAGAACAAATGGTTCCAGTGAGAGTATCTTAGTCAAAATCAGCTGGGCAGGGTGCTGCACTCCCGTAGTGCTAATCAGCCCTTTAGAAGGTGAGACCCAAGGACATGAATTCAAAGCCAGCTTTGGGTTACACGGACCTACCTAAAAAATAAACACATACATACAAACAAATAAACAACAACAAGAAAGCCATGAAGATCAAGATCACAATACAGTGATGAGGTCCCACTTAAACAGATGACAGGGATGTCAACAGCTGCATCTAATGAGACCCTGATGGTTGCCAGAGAGGCTTCCATGCCCCTCTCCAAAGGATCTGCCTCTTGGTTGATTTCAACCTTTTCACTATTCGAAGATAAAGTCCTGCCCAGATGAGAAAACTCTTGTAATGTATAATACATATTCATAAACATATACACATACACATGTACAAGCACATGCACATACACACCACACAGGCATTGTTTCTCCAGTTGAATTCACTAGGGGATGTGAGGGTAGTGAAGACCGTACCTTCTCCATTCGCAAATGCCACAAGCACTTGCAGACTGTATACTCCATGCCCACGACAGCCCAGTACTGAAGATAAAAGTGTAAGGAGAGCCATGACCTCCACTAGCAGACATGAAATACTTCAGACTCTTGTCTTTGTGCCTTTGAAAGATAAGGTCTCAAGGCAAGCAAACCAGGAGAGCAGCTTGGTCCCTCTAGCCTGTCTGTCTCAGTAGCACCACCTACTAGGGACCAGTGGAGCAGCCTGTCCACATGAGAGCAACCCTGAGTCCTGAAGAAGAAAACTGTAAGCTGCAGGGAACAGGCTCATCTGAGCAGTTGCAGCTTCTGAATCCACATGCTCTCCGCACACGAGAGGTGGACCCGGGCACTGTCAAGCACAGTGGACAGGAGATACATGGTCCTAAGAGAGGAACTACAAGGAATCTGATGACAAGGGCTGTGGAATTAAGCTGATTAGGAGAGCCTTTTCTGACTCCTAGAAGCGCAGTCTCCTTGTCTGTAAGTTTTGGATAACTGGAAATATGCTTATAATATATATGTATGCATATGTAATGTACACATACATAGTGTGTGTATGTATACAAACATAACATATCCTTTATAACATATACTAATATATAGGTTTATAACATGTATTAATATATATTAATGTATTAATTCATGTGTATAATATATACTAATATATAATACAGACATATATTTGTAAAATCTAAGAAAGGATCCTATAGGCTACTGTCCTACCTCTGACATTTACCATTTACTTCTTGGACAAGACCCTTAATCTGTCATAGCCTCGATTCCCTCATCTATAAGTGGGGCTAGCAACAGAGCTTACTTATGTAAACACAGTATTTATGTTTTGCCAGGTGAGGTGGGAGTCAAAAAGCAGGCAGATCTCTGTGAGTTCGAGACCAGTCTAGTCTACATAGCAAGTTCCAAGCCAGCTAGAGCTACAGAGAAAGACTCTGTCTCAGAGAGAGAGAGAGAGAATTTACCAATGCCAACACATAGTAAACATCCCAGAGCTATAACTTCACATCCCAAGCACTATTAGCATACTTAGCATGCTGCCTCCTCTTTGAGGGTCATCTAATGAATGAAAAAAAGAAGAAACTCACAATTTCCAGTACTTCCAGAGCTGCCTTGTCCCACCTAGCACTGACTGCCACCCATGAAGTCAAAGCCAGATGTGGACATCATGGGTCCTTTGTCATCTGTCAGTGAGGAGCAGGGTGCTCAGAGCTCTAGCTGCTGGAAGCAAATGTCCTCCCTTCCCCCCTTCTCAGTGGCCAAAGCTCTGTCTGCCCATTTAGAGTTTGTTTGATACAATCAGTTTCCAGGGAGACGCTGAAGCAAGAAGAGTCAGCTCCCCCTCCCTGTCCACTTCCCCTTTCCCCAAATCTCTGGGCCTTCACTGTTCTCCAACCATGTGACAGCTTTGTGTCACAGTAGCCCTTGTGTACAAACAAGACAGACTACTTGAATGTCACTGTGAGAAAGCTATTGCTTGCTCTGGTATATACATCGGCTTTCTCTAGCTAAGAAGGGCTTTCTTTCTCTTCCTCATCTCTCACAAGCAAAGCTAAAGAAACCTTTGCAAACCTAAACTTCATTGCAATTAAAAAAAAAATTAAGAGTCCTTACAGTGGCAGAGAACTTGGATACCTATAACTATACAACTTACAGAATGATATCACCAACGTCATAGTCACTGGCCACCAAACGCTAAATTAACTCAAAAGCTACTCATAAATTTCCCCGACTGCCAAGCTATATGGCACCTTCCAGTGTCAGAGTGCTAAGATACCCTGAGAGCATTTAATCTTCAGAATTGGATCTGAATAAAAGTGGAATGAAAAAAAGCAATCCCCTGTGGACCTAGGAAGGTGAGGTTCCCACTCACGTGAAACATGGCTTAGGTTACAAATAAAACTGTGTTCACCCCCAGCCCAGGGGCGGGCTATGACTCAGTTAACGGGATCCAGAAAGTTTTCAGATTGAGATCACTGAGCTGGCCTGAAATCTTCTGCCCCTCCCTTTTAAAGGCTTAGCAACCTGTTCCTGATCCAAATCAAGTAGAACCCGACTGAAGGGACATCTGGTCCTCCAGAGAGTGTCTGGCACTTGAGAGACAAATGAAGATTGGAACCGATTAATACTGTTGTGAGTGGAGAGATTAAATGGGAGAGGAGAACCAGGCACATTAGAATCACCTACCTGCAAACAAATATCAATGCTAGCATAGAAGAAAGGGGTATAGGATGTCAAATATAAGCCACCACCTCGCCAGTCTACAGTTCAATGTATTGGACTGTGTACAAGGGGACAGGTACTGAAGATTTTTCTTGGAGTTTAGTAACAAAACTACATGTTAAAGTTCAAAGTTCAACCTAATATCATGGGGTAATTTTCTAAGCCCTAGTAGACTGTGAGGGCATCTCATGGGTAAGCTATCATAGACTCTCCTCTATCCCTAAAAGCAAACAAGAGTAGAAGGCAATATTGACTTAATTGCTAGGCCAAGTGTCTAGAATTAATTGAGATAGTGTCAACTCCTGCCTAGAGTTGAATTTGACCAAGCATTAAGTAAATTAAAATATAATGAAGTGAAATCAGTAGGTAACTGAATTATAGTATGTACACTAGAAACATAGTTTTGAAGAATTTCTTTCAAACTCAGGCTGGGTGCCAGGCAGCTATGGTATATGCCTATAATCCCAGGAGGGCCCAGCGTTCAAGGTCATCCTGGGCTACTTAGCAAACCTCAGTCTCAAAACATCAATATAAGACTAGGGATGTTAGGTCAGTGAGTACTTGCCCGATTCCCAGTACTGAGACATGCATGAATAAATAATTAATAAAATAAGATAATAAAAGAGTGAAACCAAAATAGAACAATATAAAATTCAGTTGTTATAGCACCAACAGTGGTAGCAATGATGATGATAGTAAGAATAACAGCAACAGTAGTATAAATGGTAACTATGATACCGTCACTCAAACAGTTCCAGGTGCTATTCTAAGTACTTTCTTAACATGTGTGGATTTGTTGTTCGTGTGTGTACACGTGTGTGTGTGTGTGTGTGTGTGTGTGTGCAGGTACTAGTGTAGGTGTTTGTATATATGGACCCCCCAACATTGACATCAGGGGTCTTCGTTGATCACTCCCCATATTGTCCTTTGAGGCTGTGTCTGGAAACTGAACCTAGTGCCCCCTGCCATGGCTAGTCTATCAAGCCAGCTAGCATGGGGATCCCAGTGCTGGAACTACAGACTGGCCATGTGGGCTCTAAGCATCTGAATACCAATCCTCACACTCACCAGACAAATGCTTTAACCACTGTGCCTATTCTAAGCAATTTTAAATACATTCCCGCATTAAATCCTATGGCACTCCTCCGAAGTGAGGTGCTGTTTAATGTCCTGTTTTACAGGTGTTTCAACAATACCCCTTTGTTGTTTTGTTGTTTATTCGAGGTAGCTTTCAAAGAAAATATCTGGAAACATATGACAGGAAACGCAGCTTGCCCAAGGTCGCTCAGCTAGAAATGACAGACCTGGTCTCCACCCAAGGACTTCCAGCTAGGAAGCTGGGCCTTTTGGCTCACTGTGCAGCTTATTGCCCTAGGAAAAGAAGCTAGAAAGGCAATTCAATAGGAAGTTAGCCTTGCCTCTGCCTGCTGAGAGTGAATTAATCCTTGAACTTTACTGTCTCCCCTTAGGACCCTCCCCAAACTCTAGGTACTCAGCCTGCTCCTTCAACTATGAAAAGTCACTGGAAATGTGACCCAGCTGCCCCTACCCAGTCTTTATTATTGAGTTCACCCTTAGCAGCTAAAGCGGAAGCTGGTGTTGGGGGAGGTAGGAGCCTGGCTTCTAAGCCATATTTCCTGCCCAATAAGACTGTCTTCAAACAGTCAAGGCTGCAGGCTGAGAAATTCCTTGCTGAGAACTTGTGTCCGGAAACTCTCTCCCTGAGCCCTTATTAAGAATGTAAATTCTCTAGACAGACCAACTCAAAGAAGCCCAGAACTAAGGATGCAGAGTAGTAGCAAAGTTTGTTTATTAACCTGCTGCACCCAAGGGAACATTTTTTTTTCTGAAAAGGTAAAATGCCTGACTTCACAAAAAGAAAAATGAAAAAGGCCGGTGGGAAATTTAATCACCGATGGAACAGAACCAACAAAACAAAACCCTCCCAATGAGGATGTTGCAGAAGACAATGGGCCCCTAAGGGGAGATGCGATTGTCTCCTGATAAGAATCCCCACGGGAAGTGGCTCACACTAAGAAACACATTATTGCTGTATTAGCCCAGGAATCTTTGTTCACTGGGCAACTGTGTACAAAACCATCTGTTATGGCCCCTGGCTCCCAGTTTGCAAGCGTGGCATTTACATTTCAAGAATGTGAAGGGGAAAAGAGTGTGTTGGGGGGTGTGACGTTGAGTACTCTCCCAATACATACATAAACACACACACACACACACACACACACACACACACACACACACACGCACGCACGCACATGCACCTTTTTACCCAGCCTGGGCTTAGGAGAGGAAACTCCCCTTTCAATGAAATCCAACTCCACTGTGGTAAGGAGATAGGCCACTTCAATTATGCACACACAGCGTGCCTGGCAGCCTGGTCCTAAAGCCACATGCACACCATTTGGGCTTTCACTATCTTTGACTGGTTTGAAGGGCAAAGTATCAAGAATCATTCTAAACTGTGTTTAGAGCTTAACCTGCCTCTGCTTTCTTAAACTGCCTCTTCTTTTCCTCAAACTGATATGAAAGCTGATGTTCTACACTGTGTAATGTTTAGCCTGAAATAACGCCAGGGAAAAAATACAGCTTTGTATATCTTGAACTATAGGGAAATGTAATAATATGTGTACATATTCCAAAATTCACAGAGAGGTGCTATTCAGATTTGCATGCTATCTATCCTGTATGCATACACCTTTAAAGGCAGGACATGCATGGCAATATTACTATCAATAAAAGAAACTGGGAATAAATCATGTGCCTATGAGAAAACAGGCTAATTTTCCCCAAAGAAGATTCAAGAAGTTGAAAGAGACAATCAACTAACTCTCCACTACCGGCAGCATCCACAGACATCTCTGTCTCCGGTGAGCCTGTGAGCCCCAAATACAGAGAGAACACCTGTCACACTCCAGGCCTTCCAATCACACATCAAAAATAAGAAGCTAATGTCTTTTTCTCATCTGGTACTGAGTTACATCTGGTAGTTACAAGAGACGCGCTAGCCCTGGCTTTTAGTAATGATGCCTAGTATATACTCTTTAGTTCGCTTTTTGTTTGTTTGTTTGTTTTTTAAATAGATGGCTCCAATCGCTGAGGAGCTTTTTGCATGCATGAAGCTGGTTGACCCTGAAAGGTGGCGGCCTGTAGCTGAGACTTCCAGCAAGGACCTCTGCAGGCAACTCAGCAGGTTTAAATCTGCAGCCCTATAGTTCTATCACCCTAAAAACAATGGAGACCTTGGCTGTCCCGAGGGTGGGGATGGGGTCGCTAAGTGACCATCTGAATACTATAAAGCTTATTCTTGCTTGGTCACGACTTAGCTGCACACATCCTCCTTTGAACTCTCAGGCCAAGGGAGTTGAGCGCCATTTGGCCAAATTCACCTTCTACACGGCATAAGAAAGGTGGTCCATTGAAATAAGAGTTTCAGGAGTGGATCACAAATCATCTCCCCGACTCTCGCCCTCCACGAGTCCTGAACCCAAAGACCCGGTTGTTTCGGAATAGCGGGGTTACTGAGCTGCACCTGCAGATAGACATCGTGAATCAGGATCACCCAGCTAGAGCTTCCTGGACTGAGCTGACAGCTCCAGTGATTTCCTTGGCCTTCCACCGAGCCATTTAAGAAGTGAAATGTGCCAACCTGGCCCGGTACGCGGCCTGCTGGAGCCCACCGTGCGGTCTCTGGGACAACCAATAGGTGGGCAGCGTGTCTGCGGATAGTGCACTCGCAACTAGGTCTTGCAGGTGCCCCCCCCCCCACACACACACACACACATGCTGTGCTCTGCGCTAGCCTTGCACCTGAACCGGTGCCAGAACACAACCAAGAGGCTCGGGTGGGTATGAGCCTCGGTGGAGTCACTGCCAACTCAGCTCCGGAAGGGCGAAGAGAGAGGCCAAGGGAATGTGGAGCAGAAAGCCGGGACACCCCGAAACGCGGCTCCCGCAAGGGCTCTGGAGGCTCGAGCCCCCGGCGCCTTTGCAGCGCTACGGTTCGCACTGCGCTCCCCGCGGCAGCACTTGCAAACCGAGCCGAGATTGCGAGCTCCGCAGGCAGCAAGGATGAAGGCGCAGGGGACCGCCTCTTGCCCCTGGGCGCACGGCTAGACCGCAGTGCCTCCCCCTCGCCCCTTCACGCCCACCATCCCAGAGCCCCAACGCCAGGGTAATCTCAGTCTTCCGAAGGCCGCGGAGGGTGACCTAGGGAAGCTGGCCACGAAAGCGGGGGAAGGCTAGACCTGCGGTCGCTGCTCTTGGAGCAGCAGCTCGGGCGCCCCTGCAAGGCCGCCCGCCGGTGGAGGCACCTACCTCGATCCACTTCTGTGCCTCGGCGAAGGCAGGCTCCGGAGGTGGTTCGGGCTGCAGGGGTTGAAGGACTTCCAGACCGAGAACGGGGCAAGCCATCTGCGAAGCCCGGCGAGTACTGGAGCGCTCGGCCGCCGGGATGAGCACAGCCTCCTCCGCAGGAGCGCGCTCTCCGCCCCTTCCCGCCCGCCGCGCTCTCCAGCCGCCTTCCCCGCCCCCACCGAGCGCAGGTCCCCGAGGACAGTGGCGTGCACTGCCGGAGGACACCGTGGCCACCTCAGCCAGTGGCGCCCGGGCCCGCCGCTCCGTCCCCTCCCCCAGCTAAAAATAACCGGCCAGGAGCTCCGGGCGTCCCTCCCCGGCTCATGCAAGGACCGTGGGAGGGACACGGACGGCCACCCCGCTTGTCCTGCCTCAGGCCGGCTACCTAGGGTGGCAGGTCGGGCTGCACCTTGGGTGAAGCTGGGCGGGGAAACTGCACTACTGCGGCAGAGCTGGCGGACTGACTGGCACCTGCTGTCCCTCCCAGCCACAGACCTGAGGCCTAGAGATGCAGCTCCCGACCCAGCGCCCTTAAGAGTTCAGAAGGCAACCGCCAAATCTTTCTGTTAAAAGGGGAGAGGACCCCCAGCAAGCTACCTGGGCCTTAGCCTGTTGACTCAATCAGAGGATTTATTCAGCTCCGATTTTTTTCTGGTCACCAAGCTAGAATCCTAAGACTGACAGATTGAGGATGGGAGTGGGGTGGGGGCAGGGAGGGATAAAACAAAAACGAAACAAAACAAAACAAAAAAACTCCTAAAATGTGTGCTGGCTAGTTTTATGTCAGCTTGACACATGTTTGAGTTATCTGAAACGAGGGAACCTCCTACTGAGAAAGTGTCTCCATAAGATTCAGCTGTAAGGCACCTTCTTAGTGATTAACGAGAGAGAGCACAGCCCATTGTGGGTGGTGCCATCCCTGGGCTGGTGGTCCTGGGTTCTGTAACAAAGCAGGCTGTGCAAGCCATGAAGAGCAAGATAGCAAGCAGCACCCTTCCATGGCCTCTGCATCAGCTCCTGCCCTGCTTGAGTTCCTGTCCTAATTTCCTCTGATGATGAACAGCTATAGGGAAGTGTCAGCCAAATTAACCCTTTCCTCCCCACGTTGCTTTGATCGTGGTGTCTCATCACAGCAATAGTAACCCTAGCCAAGATACAATTCTAAGATATTGCCCTCACGATACACACATTTAGGCTGGGATATAGCTCGGTTGGTAGATTGCTTACCCAGCATGCAGGTGACCCAGCTCTCTGTCCCCAGCGCCATGTCATGAAAGTATAAGCTTATAATCCCAGCACTCACTAGGTGTAAGCAGAAGATCAGAAATTCAAAGTCACTCATTACACAAGTCAGCTTGAGCTGTATGAGACACCCTCTCTGTTTTTCCCCTAGATATTCACAAAATAGATAGATAGTCACATTGGGGAACTGACAATAAACATGGGAATCAAAAGATGCTGTAGATCTGGTAAGAGATGGCCTGTGTTGAGGAGAGAAGGTGCCATTTGGTTTTTAATAAGTTGTTCATGTTGCTCCAGAAATGGCCGCACCAGTGCCCTGGTGCTGTTGGTGGGAGGCAAGCATGATAGCAGAGGCCTAGAGGAGAAAAGAACAGAGAAGGAAACGGGGTGTTTATGCTGGTGTCTCCCTGAGGCCACGAGGATGGATTGGCACCACCGCTCTGAAGCAGCATGCGTCTCTCCTCTCCTTGGGTCCTGTCTCCTCTAGACCCATTCCTCCCTACAGGCCCCGTAATGGTAAATCCCCTGGTACCACCTGATCTCCCACCCTTGCCCTCTTCCTTCGATCACCCCTTAATTTTGAATGGTCACTTCAACTGTGGCTCAGTAGGCTCAGGGTGTTGTGAGAAAACCTTTCCTGGGAAGACTCAACCCACATGTCTACTTACCCCCAGCGACGGATCCCATGACAGGTGAGGTACAGTCCTAGTCCAGCTTGGTGAACAATGAGTTTCATTGGGGTTACTTACAGGAATATGGCTGAAAGGTTACTTACAGTTGCAGAAAGGATTCAAAGACAACTGTATCACTGAAGCCCACCACAGGATGGTGACAGCTCACAAAACTGGGAACCTGGAGCACACTGCACGGCATGCAGGCAGCTCAACGGGTTGGAGAGTGCCCTTTCCAGGCACCTCCGTTGGGCTACACCTCTTCCAGGCGGCTCTACTGGTCCCTGCTTTTTCTAAGCAGCTGGTCTGATCTGATTCTTCTTTGCAACTCAGCTTGTCTGAGAGTGTTCTCTGTTCTTCTGAGGGGAAGCTCATCATTTATTGCTTACTCTGTCAGGACAGGGCCTGGTGAATCTGGTCAGTTTCAGGGACTTCCTGAAGCTACTTTGAGTTGTTTACCTTCCTTCTGAAAGAGCTTCCCTGCAGAATATAATATTTCAATCTCAGAGGAAACTTTTTTTTTTTTGGTCTTCCTTCTTCTTAGGCTTCATATGGCATGTGAATTGAATCTTGGGTATTCCTAACTTTTGGGCTATATCCACTCATCAGTGAGTACATACCGTGTTTGTTCCTTTGTGACTGAGTCACCTCACTCAGGATGATATTCTCAAATTCCATCCATTTGCCTGAGAATGTCAGGAAGTCATTGTTTTTTAATGACTGAGTAGTACTTCATTATGTAAATGTACCACATTATCTATATCCATTCCAGAGGAAACTTTTATACAATATAGTTTGTGCTCTTGATTGTCGCAAAGCCAGTGAATCTAGCTCTCTGAATGGCACTAGCAAGAGGTCATTGAGGGTGGCTGGAGGTAGGCAGGTATTTACTGCAGCTAAATCTGTCACCTGTGGACAGTCTGAATTTAGTTTGGGTCCAATTCTGCCACTACAACACAGAGACAGAACCCAAAACAGGCTTGAAATTGCACAATTCTCTGTTTGGGAGCCAGGTGACTTATAGTGTATAAACACTATAAAGCACTTATATGGCATTTGAATGGAGCCAAGCACTGTTCTTACTGCAATATAAATAGATGGCCAGCCCAAACTTTATTCTAGTCCTGTCACCATCGATGTGAGGAAGCCAGAGATATGAGGAAGCTAGAACAGAAGCCAGACAGCCCTTCTCTAGGCCTGTTATAACAGCGTGCTCGGCTTCCTTTCCACTCCTTCGCAGATTGCCTTACACTCATGCCTCAGTTTCTTCCTGTCAAGTGAGGAGGTCAAACCACCCAGCAGCATCACAGTTACTAAAGACAAAAAGGCAGGAACTGTTTAGTCCATAGTTACTGCTAAATACAGGCCAGCTGACCCCTGCATCCTGCCATCTCCAGAGGGAAGGGAAGATATGCAAACACAGATCTCGAGAGGGCCACTAGAGGCAAAGGGTTAAGGGAATGCAGTCCAAAGAAGACCTTGTATGCAGGAAGAAAGACACTGATGTAAACACAAAAGCTCATAAAACAACTCCAGGGACATTGAACTGCCAACATGGGCTTTAACTAAAGGAAAGGAAGGGACGCCCATGACCTAGATAATATATCTGAATGAGTATTCAGTCTCTTGACCAAGTCAGTACAATAATGCCCTTCCATAATCCCAGTGCCAGGAAGGCTAAGTCACAGACAGGGACTGCAAGATTGGGAACAGCCTGAGGTACATATTGAGGCAAGCCTGGACTACACAGCAAACAACAAAGGGTTGGTGCTGCTCAGTAGCAGAGCATGAGCTTAGCATGCACAAGGCACCAGGTGTAGAAGAATTATCTTCAACATAAATGTGAGCAGTGGATCAACCCAGTGGCTATGCTTCTTCACCTTATGCTAGTCCCCAATAAACACTCAGAGAAACCAAGATTTATTTCAAGCTACACCTCAATAGCTGGACAGTTAACTTAACCTACCTGAACCTCCTCTGCTAATATGGCTACCTCCTAGCCCCATCCCATGATATTTGATACTTGCATATTATTATCGGTCTGGCTCTTTGGGTTTCAGATGTGTTTCCATGATTGCTCTCCAAACCCCTTCCTCATGACTCCAAATGCTCCTCCATCCTCCTGGAAGATCTCTCTCTCTCTCTCTCTCTCTCTCTCTCTCTCTCTCTCTCTCTCTCTCTCTCTCTCTCTCTCTCTCTCTCTCTCCCCCTTCCCCTGGTGGATGTCCCACCTTATTCTCTATTCTGCCCAGCTATTGGGTGATCAGCATTTATTGATAAGACAAAGAATAAATAGTAAGAATTGTTTACACAAACAAGAGACAGGAGATTCTTGGTATAAGTTACAATGCCTATCTGAATTGAAATAAGACATGAGGGCAGAGAAATCAGCATTTAAATAACACAAGGCTAAACTCTACATGATGTACAAAAACATTATGCCTATGCCCAGGTCAATCCCAGCACAAATAAATAAATAAATATATAATAAGCAAGCCGGGCAGTGGTGGTGCATACCTTTAGTGCCAGCACTGGGAAGGCAGACAGGAGGATCTCTGAGTTCAAGTTCAACCTGGTCTACAGAGTACAGAGTGAGTTCCAGAACAACCAGGATTACACTGCCTAGAAAACATAAACAAACAAACAAACAAATAAAATCACACATTACATAGTCTCTCATATGTGGCTTCTTGGAATATTTTTAAGACTCATCCATGTAGTGTTACAGCATAATAACAGTACAGTATAATACAGTATAAATAACAGTATTTTTGTCAATTTTATGTCTTTTTTCAAGAGATATGACCTCACTACATCCTCCAGACTCCTAGAGATGCGACTACCCCAGTCTGCTTAGTAACTGGGATTAGGGATAGTGCAGACCCTCACAGCCACATTCCGTTCCTTTTTAGTACCAAAAATTTTGACACTGTGTAAGCATTCATTCTGTATATCCATTCATGACTTGGACATTCAGATTGTTTTCATTTTGGGTTTGCTGAGGATAATGCTATTATAAATATTCATGTGTACATGTTTGCATGGAAATATGTTTTCTCTTCTGTATTTGCCAAGATGACTTTATGCTCAGCTTGTTGACAAACTACCAGACAATTCTCCTTCACATCCACACGAGTCTACATTCTTACCAGCATCACAGGACGGTTCCAGTTTCTCCATGTCCTTAACATGCAGAGATTTTTTTTTTTAATTTTTGAGACAGAGTATCACCAAGTAACCCTTTACAGGCCTGGAACTCACTGTGTAGACCAGACTAGCCTCAAAGTCATAAGAGACCCACCTGCATCTGCTTCCTGGGCATTAGGATTAAAAACATGTTTCACCCAGACTTTTATTGTAACCATGCCAGTATATATGAAATGGAATGGAACGTTTTGTTTTGTTTTGGAGACAGACTCTCCTGTGTTCCACAGTGACCTCCACATCCCTGTCAAGCCAAGGACACTCCTGCCTCTGCCTCCTGAGCATTTGGATCACAGGCCTGTGAACCCCATGCCTGGTTTATGCCTTGCTGGGAATCAAACCCAAGGCTTCTCAAGTGCTAGGCAAACTTTCTGCCAACTGAGCTACACCTTCAGTCTTTGATGATGGGTTTTAACTTGCATTTCCCTAGGAGCTAAAGACAATGATTATCTTTGCCTATGAATATTGGCCAGTTATACATCCCCTTGGGAGAAGTGTCAATTCCTTTTCTTTCTTTACTTTCTTCCTTTCTTTCTCTTTACCTTTTTTTTTTAAATGGATCATTATATAATTCAATTTGCCCTGAAATGCATGGTGATCCTCCTGCTTCAGCATCTCAAATATTGGAATTACAGGCTTGCAATAGGATGCCTGGCTTTTTAAAAGCACTTATTAATTGAATTATTTTTCTCTTATTCTTGAGATATGTGCATTCTTAACATATTCTGGATACAAATCCCTCACTAATTGTATGATTTGTAGATATTTTCTCCCATTCTATGTGTTGAATTTTCACTTTAAAAATATTTATTTTTTTCATGTGTATATGTGTGTGTATATGCATGGGTGCCTATGGGGGTCAGAAGGGGATGTCAGATCCCTTGGAACTAGATTTACAGGGGTTTCTCATTTGCCCAGTGTGGATGCTGGCATCCAAGTTGGTCCTCTGATAGAGCAGTAAGAGCTCCTACCTGCAGACCCATCTGTAGCCTTTTCACTTTCTTCGTGGCATCCTTTGAAGAACAGATGTTTTTCATCTTGATAGTCTAAAATATCTATTTTTAAACTTTGTTGCTCAGAGTTTTGGTGTCATAACTGAGATATAACAGATTAATGCAAGCTCACATAAGTTGATGCATCTTTCCAAGAGTCTTAGCTTTGATACAACCTTAGTTCTTGTTAAAGCGCAGAATTCAAGGTCAGACAAACTCAGTGCTATAGTCTGGGTCTTTTGAGGACCGCTTTCAGGTGTGAGGACCTTATTAGGAAAATGTCTTCAAGCAAAGACATGGAGGAAATCGGTAGGTGCCTACTGACTTGGACCAGAGAAGGGCCAGCACAGTATTGCACACCTATAATCCCAGAACTCAGGGAGTAGAAATGAAAGAATTATAAATTCAAGGCCACTCTTAGCTACCTAGAAAATTTGAAACTAACATAAACTACATGAAATTCTGACCCCAGGAGGCAGAGCCAGTCAGAAGAGAAGCCTTTCGGGAGCCTTGAGCTATCTGGCAAAGGATCCCTGATATTCCAAGAATGGCCGATCCTTAGTATCCCTTCCATTTTCAGCAACTGGCTAGAAACATCGTGAGGTCTCAATGCAGTGTGGCAGTAATTTCAAAGCAGAAAATCTGCAGCCCTTGGTCTGTGGTATTTGTTGAGGGGTACATTTCATGGCAACCACATTTGAGTCTAAATCTAGCCCTGTCCTTTATTACAAAACATTAACTACAACATTATGTAATCTCTCTGAGTCTTCCTCCCACCCCATATCTGTCTTGCAAGGTCTCAAGTAACCTAGGCTGGCCCAGAATGTAGCCAAAGATAACCTTCAACTTCTCATCTCTTTGGTTCCATGTCCCCAGAGCTGGGATTAAAGGTATGTGCCACTATGCCTAGTTTATGCAATGTGGAGGATTGAACCCATGCTCTACAAATTGAACTATAGCTGCAATCCCTCATCTTGATTTTGAAACAGGGTTTTATGTGGTCCAGACTGGACTCCAATTCATTATGTAGTTGAGACGAAATTTGAACTCCTGATCCTCCTGCCTCCATCTTCCAAGTGCCAGAATTATAGGCCCATACCACCAGGCCAGGGTATTCAGTGCTTTGGACTGAATTGCTTAGACTGCATCTCTAGCCCTAGAGTCTCAATTTTATTCATAAAGCACCTATGTTCTAAGATGCCACTCAGTAATAAGTGATAAATAACAATACATTAATAGCATTATATATCAAACTAGGTATAATGACTATAATAGTTTTTAATTACAAACTTGTCACAACCTGGAATCACCAGAGGAAAGGTCTTCAATGGAGGAATTGTCTAGATTGGGTTGGTTTTGGGGCATGTCTGTGAGTTGTTGTATTGATTGCTAATTGCTATAGGACGACCATGCCCACTGTGGGGGGAACCATTCCCTAGGCAGGAGTACTTGACTGTGTAAGACAGGAGAGAGCCAGAGGAAAGCCCTGAGAGAGCAAGCTGTGTGGGTCCATCCATCCTCTGCTCTTGACTGTGGATATATGACTAGCCCCTTGAGTTCCTACCTTGATTTCCCTTCGGTGATGAGCTGTAACATGGAATTGTAAGCCAAATAAACCATCTTCTCCTTAAGTTGCTTTTGGCAAAGATGTTATATCACAGTAATGGATATAAAGCCAGAACACCCACTGGTACATAACATGAAGCAAATAAATTGGTTATCACAAACCAACTCTAAATTCCAGCATGTTCAATATTTGGAAGATCTATGGTTGACGTAAACGGGTATTTACTAAACTTCTTGCTCACTAAGGACTGACTTAAATGTTACCTTTGTGGTGAAGACTTGCTGATCTTCTGAGCCATTATAGTTTACACTATAACAAAGTAAGTCAGAGAGGTCCCATGGGAACCCCTAAACAACCCAGGCTGTTGACAAGACTATAGTTTGCTCTCCACAAACTGACAACACTGCCCTATTGCTGAAGACAACACCTGCGTGACTCATTAAACATAGAGAAGCCTGGTGCCTACCTAGAGTCTCACACCTATGTGCTAGCATCTTTGATACAGGAAGGTACTAAGCAAACTTCAAAGCAGAAGGGTAAACACCAACCCAGCTACAACCCTTTGCTCTCCAATAGTGTCCTGCCTGCAAATATGCTAGTTCAATGGTGGCACAAATCAATATCTGACTTCACTTAAGGCCCACTCCACAAGATGGAATCCAGACCCAACACTGTTTGGGTGACTAAAAACCAGAGACTAGATAGCCGAGGGACCTACAATAAAACTAAACATTTCTGTTCTACTAAAAGAGTGTGGCCATAGATGGCATTCTACCATACTCACAGATCTGTGTCCTGCGCATCTATCATCAGAGAAGTTTCCTCCTGCAGTAGACAGGAACAAATGCAGAGCCCAAAGCCAGACAACCCACAGGGAATGAGAGACCTCAGAACACTCAGCCCTAAATGGGATCAGAGAACACTGTGGAAGAGGAAGCAGAAAGGTCGTAAGAGCCAGAGGGGATGGGGGGACAGCAAGAGCACAAGGCCCTCTAAGTCAACAGGATCCACACACACATGAACTCACAGAGACCGAGGCAGCCATGCACAGGGCATGCATGGCTTCTTTGGGTATACACTGTGGTCTAGTTTAGCATTTTTAGGGGATTCCTCCGTGTGTGAATGAGTAGGTCTCTAAGTCTACTTCTGTTTCTCAGGCTATCTCCCTTCTGTTTGTTCCGTCCTATTCAGATGTGTAAGTTTTTGTTTTATCTTATATTACATTTTATTTTATTTTATTGTTATCCCTTAGAATCCTGTTTGTTTTCTGATGAGAAACAGAAAGGAGGTGGATCTGGATGGAAGGAAGGTGGGGTGGAACTGCGAGGAGTAGACGGAGGAAAAACAGTAATCAGGATATATTACGGGAGAAAAAAAAACTTTTTAATGAAAGTGAAAAAAGAAATTGGTATATATTGAAAAAAATAGATCTGAGTACCTTTAAGGAATTTTCTAAGAAAAACTTAGAATTGTCATTGCTTTAATTTTCATGATATTTAAACATTTTTTTAAGCCAGGCGGTGGTGACACATGTCTTTAATCCTAGCATTCGGGAGGCAGAGGTAGGGAGATCTTTGAGTCAAGATCAGCCTGGTGAGTTCCAGGACAGCCAGGGCTACACAGAGAAACCCTATCTCCAAAAACCGATGATGATGATGATGATGATAATTTTATAATAAAATATGAGGACAGCAATTTTACTTCCATAGACTATGACAGACTGAATAATTTTCCTACTATAAAACTCCTGTAAATACTGTTTCTCCACAAAATGTAAATGATATTCACAGCTGATCTGTGAAGAGGGGAGCGGAAATCCTCAACAGACAAAATAAGAAAACGTGGAGACAGAGCAGTGAGCCCTGGACTGCCATTGACAGCTCTGTGCAGGTGTCATGGCTCAAAGGCCTCACCCTGGCTTAGTTAATATGATGCTCTGAGCCTGTGCCATGTGGGGCATTAAAAATGAAGATATACATATACATACACACACACACACACAGAGAGAGAGAAAGAGAGAGAGAGAGAGAGAGAGAGAGAGAGAGCTATCTATCTCTCTTTCAAAAAGAGAATGGATCAGAAAATATTCCATCATCACCACACAAGAACAAGCAGGAAGCTTCCTTGTCTTGACCTGAGTTCTGGGTTTGTGAGGCAAGCAGTAGTAGCAATGAACCTTCTTTGACCATAAGTAAAAGTCAGTCCAATTCTCTTTATAGACAGACTATACATGATCGTGGTCCAAACACCTCCCCACAGCAAGCTAAGAAAATCATTTAGAATGTAGCCTGCAACCAGGTACTTCAGCATATGCCTATAATCCTAGAACCGGGAAGGCTGAGGCAGGAGGATCACAAGTTCAAAGTCAGTGATGTGGCTGTTCAGAACTATTCTCAGATCTTCTCAAAGAACAAGGGATACTTTAAGTGCTGGGCTATCTCTCCAGCCCCTGATATATACGTATTCTTCTTGTCACTACAGCGTATGTCTAATGCTGTGCTGTTGTTCAAGGTGTGGTAGTGAGATCAGCACTTACGTTTTAGCAGTTAATAACTGCTTAGTACATGGATGGATGGACAGGCGGATGACAAAGACCACTCTACACCGAAGGCCAAATACACATCCTACACATAATGTGTGTCTGCATTTTATGTATGTATTACTTGGGTTTTCTCATATATGTGACAAGCACCTGACTGAAGCCACCTTGGGGAGGAAGAATTTATTCTGGCTCTTGACTTCAGTTCATCGTTTGAGAAGGCATGACATACTTCATGGCTGTAGAACTAGGTGCCAAAACCCCCCCACATCTTAGCCAGCTGAAAGGTTGTTCCTGAACATCTGGCCCTCTGGCTGCCACCTCTGGAGTTCAGGGACTACAGGTGTGCAGCACCATGCCAGCGACTAGATTCAGGACTGCCCAGCTTCCTGTGTTTAGTCACTGAGGGTTTCCCATCTTTTTTATTTGTTCGTTTGTTTGTTTCAGTGTTCTATTTGCATGTATGCCTGCATGACAGACCAGGGCACCGGATCCCATTAGAGATGGTTGTGAGTCACCATGAGGTTGCTGGGAATTGAACTCAGGACCTCTGGAAGAGCAGTCAGTGCTCTTAACCGCTGAGCCATCCCTCCAGCCTGAGTTTCCCATCTTAAAGGCTCTCGAGATCAGCAGTGCTCCCTGAACACTTAGTCACTGGTGCCCTCGTGGTTGTTCTGTGCTGAGTTTTATGCTCCTTTCCTCACTGTCGAGTGTTGATTGGATGGTAAATCCAGCCATAAGGTCTGAGAGATCCTGTGCCACACAGCTCCCACTCAAAAGGTTCCGTATGGGAACTAAAGCATACATCAGCAGTTAAGACCACTGGCTTCTCTTGAAGGGGAGCCGCGTTCCGTTCCTAGTCCCCACAGGATGGCTCGAAACCACCTGTAACCCTTCAGGAGATCCAAGGAACTTTTCTGTCCTCCCAGGCACCAGGTACTCACAAGGTGCACGTACATACATGGAAGTACACACACACACACACATAAAAATAAAATAAAAAACAACTACTTTTAAAGTGTAGTATACTGTATTCCCAAGATAATTTTATTCATTAGTTAATTTATCCATTCATTCATTCATTATACAATTATGAAGGCTGAGTACACATACACACAAAAATAAAATAAACAATTATTTTTTGAAGTGTAATACACTGCATTGCCAAGATAGTTTTGTTCATTAGTTCATTCATTCATTTATTATACAGTTATGGAGACTGAGTCCACGGTCTTGCATGAATTGGGCAATATCTCAACCACAGAACTGTACTCCCACCCTTATTTTTTTTTTTTTTTACTTTTTATTTTGAAGCAGGGTCTTGCTAAGTTGCCCAGGTTGGCCCTGAACTCGGTCACAGGTTTTGAACTCAAGGCACGCCTGCCCTGACCTTCTGAGTAGCTGTGTTTGCAAGCCTGCAGCACCATACCGAGTCTACAGCTGTTCTTGTAGGCAAGAACTTCTGTATTGACAGAGTCATACGAAGCAAATCCTTCATTTCTGGTTTCTCATGTCTACTGATAAAAAGCATTTCCCCAAGACGAGCTCCTTGTCTCACTTCAACCTTGCTTCTCCTCTCTCCCTGACGCCAATGCTAACCAGTCCTGGCTGCAGGCACAGAAGGGCATGGGCAGAGCTCCACCCGGAGCCTGGTCTTCTCTGCCACAACACCCAGTGGCAGACACAGTGAAGGTGCAGATATTCCTGGAAGTTATTCCCAAGTCAGACCCATTGGCAGTAGCACACCCAGTTTGCGAAACTGTGACCACATAAATGCATCTGTACTTTATGTAGCCCGAACTCAATTTCCCCCACCAGATTCCCAAAATACCCACGGCTGTTTCATCACCATGAGACACAAGGGAAATCACGATTAAAGGAATGTCTAAGGCAAAAGACAGCAGTAAATATCTCTTAGAGACATTTATCTATTGGGACATTCTGACAGCTCGCTGCCCCAGGGCCTTAGAGGAGGGCACTCTGATAGAGAGGAAACAAGTTTGGTCAATCTATGTCTGCATGACAAACACAGGTGAACTCAGATTCTGTTCTATATTTTTCTTCATTTCTGGTGGTTCTAGGGCTTCAACTCAAGGCTTCACACACACTAAGCCAATGTCTCATCACTAAATCAGAGCCCTCGAGCCTCTCCTACCTCTAATTCAGAAGGCAGCCAGAGTGGCTTAATCCTTACCCTTCAACTGAGTACCTGGAGATTTAGACAAAATAATAGTAACATATTTTATTCCTAAAAGAAAACCATGTTGGGAGCTAGAGAGACGGTTCATTGGGCAAAGCTCTTGCCACACAAGCTTGATGGGCTGAGTTCAGAGCCTCAGACATTGTCACGAATCCACATGTGATTCCAGCACTCCTCTAGGGGAATGGGAGATGGAGACCAGAGCACCGCAGGAAGTCCTCAGGCCAGCTAACCTAGCATACATAGCAGCAAACGAGAGACCCTGTCTCAAGTTAGCTGTTGACCCCTGACACCCGACATTCTTCAGGTCTGGGAAGTGGTAGTACAGAGGCCGGTGTATGTCTGTGAGTTCAAAACCAGGCATGTCTACAAAGTGAGTTCCCGGACAGCCAGGGCTACCTGGTTTTGAAAAAATAAACAAATAAAACAAATATTTTCCTATGACTTGCACAAGAATATTTCTATACCCTCACACCCAAACGCATAACACATACATGTGCAAATACAAAGAAAGACAGAAAACTACATTGGCAGCAGGGGAGGGGAAAACTCAAGCATATTTGAATATCCATTGTCTGTAGCAAGCATAACTAAATCAATGATTCTTTAAATATATATCACAGCTTACTTAGTAAAGAATGTATCTTTTGTGCTGAAGACAACTAAAGCTTATTAATCATTTGCAGATTTTAGCAATGAAACCACGTTTAGAGTTTCTGTCTCCTGATAGTCTCTCGTTAACCTACTTAAACATGTGACCAGCCATCATCGGTTTTCCTCTTATTACCTAAAGTCAAAGTTTTAAGAAGGGGAAGGAAGACTAAAGGCCTGTGGGAAGAGTCCTGGGATAGTGTAGTCATTTCTATTGGTATGCAAGCTGCAAGCCTGTTTCCTGTTCCTTTCAAATGCGAGGCAGTATGGCTGCTTCCTCCGTTCCCATGGAAACCTCAACCTTGCTGAAGTTCAAGTTAATTTCTTACCGCCATCTGCCTGTAGACTTACAAGGCTTTCTCCTGCTAACAACATGCAGATTATGAAGTTAACTTGGAAGCTTCCTGGGCTGTTTCCCCGGGAGGTCAAGAAGCAAAGCAAATCCAGCTGGACCTCAATAGGAACCAGTTAGTGGAAGGATGAAAAAGAGTTAAGATGTGGTACATGAGTGCTTTTAATAAAAATGAGGGCCTGCATCAGATAGCACTTGTCTACAGTCCACCATGGACGGGGGCGGGGCTTATAGGGCCCTACCCACTCCCGACTGAACGGTCAGCTACTGATGGATTCTGCAGGAGGGGCAGCCATTGTCTTCAGTGGTTTTGCGCTCACTGAGGAGTCCACCAGGCTCCATCTGGTAGCTCCAAACCCAGGTTTGGATGGTCCTGAGTAAACCCAGTGGGTCCCCCAAACAACAGCAAAGACCTGAATGTGGGAACTTGAAGGGGAGGGGATGGGGCAATAGTAGTGGGAGGGAGATTAAAGAGAGTGGAGGCTTATAATAATCGGAATGAACTTTATACACATATGACATTACCAAATAAAATTAGCAATAAAAGTTAATTTTCAAATGAAGCAAGAGTCAACACAAATGTTTAAAAGAGTTCCGACTAGAGGCTGGGGAGATGGCTTAGTGAATATGGTGCTTGCTGTGCAGAGTTCAAATCGATCGTCAGCATCCCAGCCTACAAAACCAAAACAACAAAAACCAAAAGCAAAGATGAGTGGGTAGAGCTGAAGAGATTCAGTGGCTAAGAGCCTTGTTCTTACAAATGATGGCAGGGTTGGGGGAGGGGAAGGTTTGAGCCCCAGCCCCATAGAACAGAGCACACGGATCCCATCTACAGTTCTGGGGACTCTGCCTCACTTCTTGGACACCAGGCATACACACGGGTGCACAGACACACATGCAGGCAAGACGCTCATACCCATATAGGCATGGCAACCCTGCTGTCACTGCAGCAGTGGCCAGGCAGACACAGAGGATAGCCAGAGCAAGCTAACTAGCTAGACTAGCTGATTCAAATCTCTACAGTTTTATCCAGAGACACTGCCTCACTGAAGCAAAAAGCAAACAAGAAATACAGCCAACATCAACCTCTAGTCCCCACATACATGGGTGCCCACACACAAGGGAACACATAGACATCACATACACACACACATATGCAAGCAAGACACAGCTTAGGTTGGACAAAGCCTACATGATTTATATTATTTTTTTAAACCCTAAAATTGACCAGCTTTCTATATGCTTCTTGAAAATATTAGTGATATCTTCAATCACAGGTCATAAACTAATGAATGACCCATGGTTCAGCTCTAGGGTACAGACATGGCTTTTTGAGCCTGTACAGCATCTGAAAACGATGCTTAAAGAGGACCCAGTGTCTAGAAATCAGAAAATGCCAGGAAGGAAAACTTACAGTAGCAACCACTGGTTTCTACCCTCTCTAGAAAACTTGGAAGAGGAGGAAGAGGAGGAGGAGGAGGAGGAAGAGGAGGAAGAGGAGGAAGAGGAGGAGGGGGAGGGGGAGGGGGGAGAAGGTCAGGCTTGATGATTTACATTTGCTTGCTTCTATGCGTTGCTGCAAGTGTCTGCACTACCGGCACCCACAATATTCGCCTTAAATTTGTGTCATGCCCACTTCTCAAAAGGTAATACAGAAACTAAAACCCAAACACAGAACACATACAGTCTCACAGAAAAGACTCATCCCTTGGAAGAAATCAAACTGAGATCACTCAAATCCAGAAAATGGCAAGGCGTTCACATAACCTACATATGTCCTCCCAGGTACTTACAGACATCTTTCGATTGTTTGTGTTTAACACTGTGGAAATGCTATGTAAATGAGTTTTCTGCATTGTTTAGGGACTAATCACAATGGGGGGGGTTCTGTACATGTTCTATATATGTGGGGGTCTCTGTGACCATCGTGGCCAGCAGAGTAATGAGCCACAAGAGGTAAGAAGGTAGTTTGGTTCAGCACAACTCAGTAGCTGGAGTTGGGTCACACCTTAGGGCAGAAGAGCAGAAGTCCAAGGTTGTTCTCAGTTTCTTAGCAAGTCCCAAGAATTCTGGGATACATGAGAGTCTAAAGAAAGAGAAAACTGTTGGACACCTGACACTGTAAACTCTATGGCATCTTTAATTCCTTGCTGTATTTTGATTTTGTGATTAACACTGAGAATGTCCTTTCTCATAAACATGAGTACAGATGGCCGGGGTATTTTTACAACCATTTCAGAAACTGTTGGAAATTCTGAAATCCTAGACCAAATTCTTTTAGTGATTTCTTTTAAATGAAACTCATTGTGAACTCAAACTGCAATTTGCAAAATCCAACATTCCGACACGTTATAGCACAAAGAGGGGCTGGTTTGATACTTACATGCTGAGGAATAATGACAATGACATAGTCTTTGTTTTATTGGATTGATCTAGTAAAAAATTGCAATTCAAACATCCTATAGTCTTGACTCTCAGACGAGGTATTCTGAGCGGCATCTGCTGGCATGTATCGATGGCTTTCTCAGTCATGCGTGCACAGTGTATGTTCAGAACCAGAGCTGCAATGAAGTCACACAATGGGGCACAGGAGAGTGCCACCTGGGACCACAGCAGATTCCTTATGTATTTGGTTTTGAATTGATGTTCAGTCATTACAAGTTCAGAAGTCAAAACTTACAAATTGCCTGACCCTTACATTCCGTCATGTATAAGGAAACCAGGAGGCTTGGGCCCAAGACTAATCCATGAAGAAGGTTCACTAGAGTTGCTTGCAATAGTGACCCCCGTGATACAGAGGCATCTCCACAGCAAGGGATTTATTAAACAAATTATTAAGGTATGATCATTACTTAAGGCCATTCTATGCTTACTAATGTACAGTGGTTATGATAAATAGTTAAAAGGGAGGCATGCAAGTTTCTGAACGATAACCACGTTATGAGGAAGCTCTTGTAACTAAATAGCTGAACTGTGATGGGAACTCCTTTGGTGCTCTACACCAGTGTTTTACTGACTGAGATGTGTGTGGATAAATTGTTTCCACTTGACATCTGTGTTTTCTAATACTTTACAATGAACTCAGATTACTTTGTTATTACTTTTTTTTTAATTAAGGGAAAACAGTATAAGGAGATAGTTGGCCCAACCTGACCTGTAATTCTAGCACTTGGGAGATTCTACTAGCTGGTTTTGTGTCAACTTGACACAAGTTGGAGTTATCACAGAGAAAGGAGCTTCAGATGAGGAAATGCCTCCATGAGATCCCGCTGTAAGGCATTTTCTCAATTAGTGATCAAAGGGGGAGGGCCCCTTGTGGGTGGTACCATCCCTGGGCTGGTAGCCTTGGGTTCTATAAGAGAGCAGGCTGAGCAAGCCAGGGGAAGCAAGCCAGTAAGGAACATCCCTCCATGACCTCTGCATCAGCTCCTGCTTCCTGACCTGCTTGAGTTCCAGTCCTGACTTCCTTTGGTGATGAACAGCAGTGTAGAAGTGTAAGCTGAATAAACCCTTTCCTCCCCAACTTGCTTCTTGGTCATGATGTTTTGTGCAGGAATAGAAACCCTAAGACAGAGGTGGAGGCAGGAATATCATCAAAGGTCTTCCTAGGCTATGGAGTAAGTTCAAGACCAGCCTAAGCTACAGAAAATTCTGGTCCAAAAATTCAAAAATACATATTTTCAATTTTATGCTGATTTTAATAAATGTAGTTTATATATTGACTATATTACTATATTGTATTTAATATATTAATATTGCATAATTATATATTATATATGGTGTTTATTATAAGTATGTATTATACAGTATTATAATATGTAATTATATATATAAATATTATACATATTTATTTATACATTTATTCATAATAAAATTACTTTTATAGAATATATTATGAATAAATGTATAATGTAAATATATCTTATATATAAAATATAAAATATTTATTTGTTTATTCACTTTGCAATTCAATATCTTCCTCTCCTCCCAGTATTCCCTTCATGCAAGTCCTCCCCCATTCCACCTTCTCGTTCTCTTAGGAGGGGAAGCCCCCCTCTGGGTGTCACAGCTCCCCACTAACACAACACCCCACACCCTCACACCCCCACACCCTCACATCCCCACACCGGCATGTACTGCATCAGCATTTCCTCCATCATTCCAGGAAATAATCTAACCATAAAAATCACAGAGCACACATCAAGAGGAGACCTTGACAAATACCACTAGAACTTCACATTTTTATTCCCATGTAAACGGCTACAATGCAACCTATTTTCCTTTGCTGGTGTCTCCTAAGCAACAAAACCTAGAGTGACATGTCACTGGAGTGACTATTAGCTGTTTTCTCCCCAACATCCCATGTTATCTACAACATGGCCTTCCCTGCCTTTATTTGCAGTCAGTCAAGACCAATGTGCTCCCACAGCAAGCTGGTGATCCCAGAGCAGAGAGTGTGGTCCTCCCTAGGAGGGACTGAGACTTGAAACCTCCAAGTGACACTAATGTCTCCACCGGGCATGTGGACTTCATATGGACTTGCACTATAAAATAAATAATGACACAATCACACAAATAGTTTATGACAGCTTTGACCTTACTTTAATAGATTTGTGCCCCAAGATTCCTGTAATGAATAATCACAATTTGGGGGGGAGGGGTTAAAACAACAAAACTTTATTTTCTCTTGGCTCTGAAGGGTAAACCCTTCTCTGACACTTTCAGCCTCTTGTGGATTACAATATTCCAGGGGACATCACCCCAGCTAGGCTTCCAATTTCATATGGCCTCATCCATGTGCATCTCTGCCTCTCCATCTTTATCTTTTTTAGACACTAATCACTGGGTGATTAGAAACCACCCAAAGTCTAAAATGAACACATACATTAAAAAAAAAAATAGTATTTTTGGAATAGGAGGATGGCAAGTTTGGGGCCAGTCTAGACTATTTTAGTACAACCCTGTCTCAAAGGAAGAGAGAAAAGAAGGAAAAGAAAGATGGAGGAGAGAGAGAGAGAGAACAAAACATTATTTCAAAATCAGATTCTATTTTTGGCTACCGTGGGTTAAGGCTTGCATGTCTTTCTTGGGGATCTAACTGACCCCACTACAATGTATATATGTGTTTCTTTTTAGCTAGATGCTAACCTTAATCACAGCTCATATTTACTTACAATCGATTCAGTCATCATGCTAAGTAAGCACTTATAAGCACCGTCTCAATACGGAAACGAAATCTTCCACTCTGTGCAGCTCCACTCCTCAGCCACCCCAATATCCAGTTTCCATTATTTTGTCTTCTGCTAAAAGAGAGTAGCATTTCAAAATTCCTGCCAGTGGACAAAGCGGCGGTGGCTTCCACTGCGAGGAAGAACTGTGGCTTCTAGACAGTCCCCAGTATGACCTGTTTGGCTGCTTTTTCAAACTGCACAGCTAGGCTTACCCTCGGTTGTAATACTGAAGTGATCTGCAGAACTCGGTGCCTGCCTGAGGCCAGGCTCCTTCTAAGACATAATCTTGAAGCTCAAGGATGTGCTTTGACTTTGTCATTTTTTTTTTTGCTAATTTTACACAGGTATTCTTCACAAACAGAATTTGAAACTTCTGTTTCTTTTTCTACGATCTGAGGTACGTTAAATAAATCAGCCAGCCTTCACAAAAAGTTTTAAAAAATAAATAAAAAGGCAAAAGAAATAGTCTCTGCTATTTCCCAGAGACTACCACACCTACTGTCTTTTTGTTTCTCCCAACTTTCTTATGGAGGTTTGTTCACACAGACTACAGAACTGAAAGAATTTAACAATCTCCAAATCCCCACCCCTTGAATTCTACATTACCATTCTACTTCAGCTCTATTCTGTCTCTGTGGATTTCTCTATCTTCCTAATCCATGAATCTACTTTATGCTTTCTCACTGGAGACTTCAGTGTGTGCATCATCGCACCAGCACAGAACCCAGGCTGTGTGTGCACATGTGGTGTGCACACAGGTGTGCACACCTGTGTGTCTACATGCAGAGGCCAGAGGGTGACATCGTGTGGCCCACTCTACCATTCTCTCCATGAGACGGATTCTTTCATTGAACCTGACACTAGGCCTGTGGCAAACAAGTTGAAGCGATCCTCCTGTCTCTGCCCTCCCTGCACTGGGATTACAGTCATGTGTGCCAAAGCTCAGCATTCTTTAAGGTGCTGGGATCAAAATGCCAGTCCTCCTGCTGAAGCAGAAAGCCTTTGTACCCACCACGCCTTCTTTCCAGGCTCTCTGGAGGCAGGTGGATAGACACCTGAACTAGAAAGAGAAGGGAGGCTAGTGAGCATGCTCACTTGGTTTTCCACATGCTAATTAAACCAGGTACTTTGTTCACCACAGATAGAAGTAGCTGAGAGGTGAGGAGTATGGCGGGAAGCACTGGTCTCCACAAGGAGTCTGGAAGGGTGGAGAATGTGTTCCTTTACAACGCTACGCTGAATGGTGTGACAGGTGGCCATTCCAGCAACGGGCTCCGGCCACACTTACCCGTTGGATGAATCTAGGGTCTTTATCTCTCACAACCTATGTCTGTATCCATCTCTGTTTTTCTTTGCCCATCACCCGTATTCTCTCCTCCAAAGAAGCGTATGGTAGTTTACAGGGATGAACCTATATACCAATAACTTCTTGATCAAAGAAAGAAAAACAGAATTATTTCTAACTCCTAGCTAAAAATTACAGTAACAGTGGATCACATAGCTCTTTGGGACCAGTCACTGAAGATCAAGAGATAAACTCAATTATGGCATCAAGTTAAGGGTACTGGGCCTCACCAGCTCCATAAAGGAAATGCAACATTATAATTCATTTATAGCCATCTCTGATAGAAAAAAGTTCATCTTATTGATATTACAAATAGAAAATATCTCTAGCAGATAGTATTTTTATATTGCAACACTTCAAAGCAGTGGTTCTTAAACTGTGGGTTGAGACCCCTTTGTGTCTGCAGATCAGAAATTTACATTACAATTCATAAGAATAGTAAAATTACAGTTATGAAGTAGCAATAAAATAATTTTATGGTTGTGGGGGTCACCACAACATGAGGAACTGTATTAAAGGGTCACAGCATTAGGAAGGTTGAGAAACACTGACTTAAAGGCTATGACTTTTTTATTTAAGAATTTATTTAGATTGAATGATTGATAAAAGAGTATTACTCTCACAGCAAGGAATATTAATAGTTGATTTTTTTTTACTAAGATTCCTCGTTAAAAAGTTTCTCATTTTTAACTTTTGTTAAATCAAATGAAATTTTTAAGAGTGAATTCAGAAGGCCAAAGGAGGTTTGTAGGAAAGAGAATAAAAACTGTCTAACCCCTGTCTCACCTTCTGGCGCCTGTTTATTTAAACATTCTACCAATGTTGATATGATCCACCAAGAATGTAAGCCAGGTTTGGTACAGTAAGATATAATTTATTTACAAATCTGCAGAACTCGGGCTCCTTTTATAACAAAAGTTAAGAAAATAAGCAGAGTGTGCAAGCCTTCAAACAGCGTCAACCTATAAACTCAAAAACAGAGTTGAGACAACTCCAACCCTTAAGCAATGTTGTTTTTCCAGATCAAGTGTTTGACCAGTAGTCAAGTAAGGAGAGAGTACATTGAGATAATGCAGCTACAGCGTCCTCTGGATCAAAGTCTCAGCCATTTCTCTGACTCCAATCTCAAGAATCAATGGTTACATCAAAATGAAAACAAAACCCACCAACACCCCCATTTTCTTTCACAAAGGCCCTGTTCTTGGTTGGTGACAGGGCCAGCAGACCAAAGCACTCTAGGACACTTGGCTTTCTCAGCACATGGGTTTTAAAAACTCAAAGGACCCGACTTCTTGGAAGTACTAAAACCTCAATCCTATAAATAGCTGGGATTTGCATTTTAAAAAAAAATGCACCTTAAAATGTAGTAGAACCTGTAGGGGTAGCATTCTCTTGTAATCCTAGCACTCGGAAGGCTGAGGCCAGAGGATGGAAAGCTGAGAGCTATTAGCAAGGCATTCTGGGAAACACACATATGCACAAATGGCTCCTCATAAGATTGCCTCAAATCCTGAGCTTATTTCAGATGCTGAGAATGTTCTGTGCGAACCTTTGTCCACAGGCTCCTAGGGTTAACGAATGCATGTCGGAGTCTGCGGCACTCACAAACCCTGGCCATGCATTTTAATTCCTGCTTTGCATAGGCATTTGTACAATAAGAAATCTTGCCTCCCAGTCCTGAAACTTAGGTGGGGTTCCACCCCCCCCACCCCCACCCCCACCAAAATAGTCTGATTCACTGGATCCCTGGAGGAGGAGATAGCAGGGCTGGACCGTTGACACAACAGGAAAGCAGTTCTTCTAGGTTCCTGTACCAGGAAATAGCTCCTTACTGCCAAGACTGTAAACCCCAGGGCCAGACCCCAGTCATATGGGGCCCGATGTTCTGTGTGCAGTTCCGCAGCAACTGGAGGAGTAAGGCTTTGAAGAAAAAAAATCATGTCTAAAGTACATCCTGTTGAACACTGAGCAAACACAGAAACCTTTGTCCCAGATTGTATCATGTGGTGGACAAAGAATGCCAATCATGACTCTCTTCCCATTTTGGACAAGCAAATCATTCCTTTAAAAGAAAAATAAATACAAGATAACATACAAGATAGTAGAAATCAATCCGAACCTCTGAGCCAAAGGAGAGGGCAATCCAATTGCCCTCTGGTCTGATTCAGGGAGACTAAAGGAAGTTTCAGGGAATTATGTGGTTGCCCTTCATGATATTTTAAAGCCTGAATGGCAGAGGATGAACCCCAAAGATTCTCAGTTGCGCGCCAATAAAACTCCCAGTCCCAACGTAACACTGTCTCACTGCTTTAAATCCAGCCAGACACACACTGACTCCCATAACCACATTCTCCTTATTTTTTTAACGTGTGTGTGTGTGTGTGTGTGTGTGTGTGTGTGTGTGTGTATGTAAATCAGAGGTCAGCTTGTGGGAGTCATTTCTCTCTTTCTACCATGTAGGTCCTGAGTATGAAACTCAGGTCATCAGGCTTACTGGCAAGCACCTTTTCCGGCTGAACCATCTTGCTGGCCTTTCTATTTAAACACACTGATGACTGCCCTTTCTGATTTCTAACCCACTCTTCCCTTTCTTGGTGGGGATACTCTTACAGACCTCTGACAGTGCTTTGCCACAAGCAGTATTTCGGATTTGCACAAAACACCTCAGTCATTCAGGTCACATAGGCCACTTGGCCCAACCTTCCAGACATACCTTTTTTTCTTCTTGATAATTTTTTTAATTTTAATTAAGATATAATTATATCCTTTCCCCTTTTTTTTTCCTCCCCACAACTCCTCAGTTCAAGCCATCTGGACCCCTCTATACCTATCTGACAAAGACATTTAAATTGTTTTAGTTTGGCTTCTTACAATGCAGTAAATCCATCCTCTTGATTCTTTTAGCTACTGACCTCAGCACACTCAAGTTTGGGAAGATAATTTGGACAGGTGAAGTTTATAATCGGTACCATCTGCAGACCACAGCAGCTAGAAGCCAAATGACTGGCAGCAGTCATTTTGTGAGTTTCTCAGAGAGAGAGAGAGAGAGAGGCATGCCCTATTCAGCTTTGAGTTTCCACGGGATTCTACCAATGTGCTTTGATCAAAGTAGACACCTAATACATATTTAGGAGGAAAAGTAGGCTAATCTCTCTCTAGCGTCTGCTTCCAATTTTTAAAATATCTGTAATATATATGATGTGCATGTAGCTGGAAGAGGGTTTGAGGGAGTAAGTAGTATTTTTTCAGTGCTCCATTCCTTTAAAGCAGCTTTCTTGAATTATCAATCCCATACCATACAATCCACCCATGTAAAGTGTACAACCGCGCGGCTTCGATATATTTAGTCCTATGCCATCCCTGGGCCCAATTTCAGAATACCCATTACCCTAGAAGGAGTCCTGCCCTTGTTATTACTCACTTCTGTTCCTCCCCAGTTCCCCCAAGGCCTAGGCAAACACTATTTTAGGGTTCTCTGGATTTGCCCATTCTGAACATTCAGCTAGACAGAGTCATGCAAAATGAGGTCCTATGCACTGACGTCTTTCATTTTCCGTAATATTTTCAAGGTTAATCCATCTCTGTTTCATATACCATCACTTCACTCATTTCACGGCCAAATAATATTTAACAGGAGGGATAGAAAGCAGCTTCGTTTACTCCTTTACCGGCTGATGGACATCCGGGTTCTCTTCAGTCTTGGCTATTAGGAGCATGACTCCTGGGGAATGCTTGTTCGTCTCTCTAGGGTGTAAATGCAAGGGCAGGGTTGCTAGGTCTCGAGGTAACTTTACATTTAACCTTTTGAGGGTGGGACTGCCTGTTCTTCCGACTTGGACACAGCTTTTTCCATGCCCAGCCGCCCCTCCTCTCCCCATTTCTTTCTTGGAAGCATCAGGTCTTTATTTCTACTTGCCTCAAGGGTAGGATGTGGCCTGCTGAAAGGAGAAACAAAGAAGCAATCCGACTTTCAAGTTCAAAAGCCTTAGGGGGACCAGTGAAGACACACACAACAAAGGGGATTAGAGAGAGAGCTGCCCCCCTCCACTCCACCCTGATCTGCTATACAAACCCAAACCCAAGTTCCCTCTAGGGCTGGAAAGAGAATAAGAAGCTGGGAGATGAGCATGGAAAACAGCTGTGTGCTTGCTGGGAGCCAGCTGTTTTCAGAAACTGCTAAGTTGGGAATCCATTCTGTAGATACATCCTCAACCCCACATGGCAAAAAGGAGCCACTTGGTTTGGCCACCAAAGATGACACAGAATTAGGTACAATCGGGTGTAATGACTAAATTAGGTAATTAGTATATTCATGTATCGATCAAATAAACTATGACACAGAAGGCCAGGTTGGCAGCTATAGGGACAATTCGGTGACAGCTACAGACAGAAGGACCCAGGAGATCTGCCCCTTAATTCCTGGGAACTACACTGCCTTTTGTAATTTAGATTTAGTTTGAGAGAGAAGAGCTGGTGTGTTAAGTCCAAACTGATTAAAATCAATTATCTGACAGTCTACCAAATTATAAGTTTGCATTTAAAACTGTCTTCTGTGGGAGTGGGTTGGGGGGAGGGGCATATACTTGGAGGCAGGGAGTGGGAGGAGGGGTTGGGGGGTTTGGGGGAGGGAGGAAACCAGGGAAGGTTTTACCACTTGAAATGTAAATGAAGATTATATTTAATAAAAAAAAAACTGTCTTCTGGGGCTAGGGAGGCCACTCAGTGGGTGAAGTACCTGCAGCTGAAGTGTGGACACCTGAGTTCAGAATCCACTGCTCCCCGGCCGCGGCCCCAGCCCCAGCTCCAGCTCCAGCCCCAGCAGGCACTAGCATTGAAGGTGTAGAGACAGGTGGACCCCAGGGGCTCACTGGACAATCTATTTGAAATAGCAAGCTTTCAGTGAGAGAAGACCCTGTTTCCAAAACTAAGGTGGGAGTTAGAGAGATGGCTCTGTGGTTAGATCACTCTCTGCTCTTGCAGAGGATCCAATTCAGTTCTCAACACCCACCCGGAGCAGCTAACAATTACATGGAACTCTAGTTCCAGGAGTCTCTGTTCTGGTATGCAAGGTCAAGGGGCATCTACACACATGTGATGAGTGGGCGCGTGCGCACACACACACACACACACACACACACATACACACACACACTATATATATATTATATTATATATATTATATTATATATATAATAATATATTATATATATATAATATATAATATATAATTATATATTAATTATATATATAATATATATATAATATATATAAGTGTGTGTGTATATAAAAGAGAGAGTGGGTGAAGTATGATATATGTATATATAAAAGCTAAGGTAGTGCACAACAGAGGAAGATACCAAATCAACTTCTGTCCTATACACATTTCTAAAACATAACAAAATATAATTGTGTTCTGGAAAAAAATGAAGAAAGTCAGAAATCATGAATATGAGGTAAGCATAGAGATCAGTAGCTACTACATAAGATATTTTTAGCCGGGCAGTGGTGGCGCACGCCTTTAATCCCAGCACTTGGGAGGCAGAGTCAGGCGGATTTCTGAGTTCGAGGCCAGCCTGGTCTACAGAGAGAGTTCCAGGACAGCCAGGACTACACAGAGAAACCCTGTCTCGAAAAACTAAAAAAAAAAAAAAAAGATATTTTTAAAGACTATAAAAAATCAAATATCCAGTAAATTTATCAAAAGGTACATCCCCCTGACAAAAAGATCATGATGTGTGGCCAGCATAAGGAGAATTCTAAACTACTAGCAGAATGGTCATTGGGAAACGGCACCTGTGGGACACAGGTTACCAGCACTTGGTAAAACGGAACAGCTATGTGTTCTGTAGAGATAAGACAGATGGGTATGGAGGGAGAGGGGCAACTTCCAGTTGGCTAGAGCTGTATCACAGCAAGGACACTGCCAACCGAGACGACCCACATAGCCAACCAAGATGGCTGACCACCAACTGTCTTTTGCTTCACATCATTAGTGATGTGTTTATAAAAAGATAAAGAGGAGAGAGATATGTTCTATGGATGTGTAGTCAGGTATGGGGAAGGGAGTGTCTTGGTGGGCCATGCGGGGGCATCCCTTCTCCCTGAGGGACCAACCACACGATGGTATAACATAGAATAGAATTTATTCAGGGCACAGTGAGGGAGTTAAGAGGGTAATAGAGGCAGAGAAAGGCAGAGAGAGAGAGAGAGAGAGAGAGAGAGAGAGAGAGAGAGAGAGAGGCCATGACCACGTGAAGAGATGGGGAAGGGAATAGGGAACGGAGGGGTGAAGGGAAGGGCCCAAGAGGGCAAGAGAGAAACCAGAGAGCAAGGAGGGGGCAAGCAGCCCCTTTACAGTGGGTCAGGCTTACCTGACTATTGCCAGGTAACTGTGGGGAGGAGTTTAGACAGAATGCTAACAATTAGTTTTGCAAGATCGCCTGCACCCATCATGCATCAGGTGCACCTGTACCCATCATGCATTAGATGCATCATACACCCCAGAAACCCTGCATAAGGACAGAAACATGCCCATACTTCCTCCCTCCGTTAAATTTTGCCCATAAACCCAGGTATCCCAAACCCCAGCAATATCCCTCTGTATAAACCCCATCTTTGCTTCCCTCTGTATAACTCCCCTCACTGCTCCTCACTCATCCTGAAATCCTTTTCTGCAGCAGAAGGGAAGATGCCAGCCCCTCCCCCGAGCTCAGGTCTCTGAGGACTCTGCAGGCTGCCCCGCCAGTGACACTGAGTTACAGCTTCCACTGCCGGTGACACTACAAGCCAGCAATTTTCTCCTTAGATGTCCTAGAGAACTTTTGCACGGGTGTGCCCCAAAGGTAAGATTTTGCTATTGTCATTTATGCTACATGCTGGGAAAACCATACCTACAGGCGATCTCAAAGTCACTTATAAATTAAGATTAATAAATCATACCTCGAGAATTCAAAGGCTACTTACTATACGGTCCAGCTCTTCTCCCCAATTAGTTCCTGATCAGCAGTTCTTACTTGAGAACTCCAACCCTACCAATCCAGACCCAGTACTTCCACAAAACTGGGCTGAAGTTCTGCAGAGTTGAATAAGTGAAGGGAGGGTACTTTGTATCAATCTAAATTAGAATTTAAAACATTCAGAGAGGAAAAATGCCGGCTGTCAAAAGTTAGCACAGAGGTGTATCATTTACAGAAAATTTGAGAACATGCACAGAAGATGCTCTACAGCCTTCCCTCAATATTCACACCAGTCACTGCCTCCTTTGCAATAATACACATCTATAACAACCATCACAGCCACTGCGAGAAGTGCTGTCACTCCCCTCCATAACCTGACTAACTCAGCAAAAACAGAAGTGAAACAAAGCAACAAGAACCCAGACTGCACAGAGGCCTTGTTAATGGATGTGCCGCTGTGACCTCTGATGAGGGTGCCTGTGCATTCTCCCAGTAAGCACTGAGTGGCTCTCTGTGACAGCTGGGAAGCTGGGAACACAAGGTTCAAGTAAGATTGGCATTTCCCTCCTCCACTCCTGTGCCTAGATTTGTAACTGGGAGCGGGGTGGGGGGGTAGAGGGGAGGAGACACAGAGAAAGTGAGAGATTTCAAAGGTGAGTTGTCAAGGGAATTTTTAAAGCTCTGCACTCTTTGAAATCCTTTTTTACAGTATTGCTGGTTCGTTACCCCAGGCCTGCCCATTTTCCTCTGGAAGATGAAAAGGTAGAAACTGTCTGCTGCAGTCAGGCGATCTCCAGCCAAGGACTCACTGTTAAGACTTTGACCTTCTAATCCCCACTAACATTTCTTTCACTGCCTGGTAGAAAGAACTTTACTTAAATACTCTGGGATCACTCATCTATGGATTTCCTCTCTGTATCAAGTCTCTTTCTTTCAGCCTTTTTGTGCCTTTGTTTCTGGGACAGTCACATGTTTCTTAAACTCCTGCTGACATGCCTATTTTTAAGCTTTATCAGTGGACTGATCCCTGAGGTGGGAAATGGTTCACATCTGATTAAGGAGGTGTTCAGAAGGTAAAGAACATTGTTCACCAACTATTACACATCTGTAATAACACACAGGTTCTGAGGCTGACACACAGATCTTTTGGATAGAATAGAAAGGTGACTCTGGGTGAAGTCATACATATTCTCTGTGCTTGAAAGAAGCTAAGGGGTCCTAGATTGGTTTCTGTTGCTATGGTAAATGGCATGACCAACATGAAAGTTGGGGATGAAAGGGTTAATTTTGTCTTACTGCTTAGAGTCCCTCCAAGGAATGCCAAGGCAGGGATTCAAAATAAAAACCTAAAGGCTGGAGCTAAAGCAAAGACCACTGAGGAAACTGCTTACTGCCTCACTCTCTCGTTCCCCCTGGCTTGCTCAGTTACCTTTGTTATACAGTCTGGATCCACCTTCCCAGGTAGGCACTACCCACAGTGGGCTGGGTTCTCCTACATTGATCATCAGTCAAGAAAATGGCCCCACAGACATGCCTACAGGCCCATCGGATGGAGGCGGTTCCTCATCTGAGGTTTCCTCTTCCGTATGTCAAGGTTTTGGTCAAATAGTCAAAAACCAGCATCAGCACACCAGGCTCCTGGAAACATATCGGACACTGTTGGAGGCACCATTCTGACCTTAGGACCTAGCAAGTAGGCCTCAACACCTGCAAAACGGGAACAAAGACATAATCCGTCAAAGACCTGGACTGTAGTTCCAGGATCTGGGAAAGTCCATAAATGCACTAACCTTGATTTTTGGCTTCTCCAGTTTTTCTTCTCACTAACTGTTTCTGCCAAGGATGTGATTTGGGGCATAAAAGACAAAGTACAATGAGGCTTGGGGCTATATGATTTGGGAAGGTTCTGGAAACTTTATACTGCAGAGCCTAGTTGGAGGCTGCAGATGGCGGGCAATACAGGTTTTTCTATTCAGCTTTAAGAGTGTCCCTGTGTTCTCTGATGGAATTACCTACAACGATATATCCCGAGTCTTTCTTCCCCTTTCTCTGCTTGTTTTTGCTGAGATGCTGTACCCAACACTCTTGTTTCAAGGTAGTGCAGCTGCCACGAAAATACCTTTGACCTCTAAGTCTGTGTCCAGTCTGTTTTTGTTTCTTTTCAACGCTCTGTCCAAAGTAAACGAGAGAACAATTTAAAGGGAGAGAGATCGATTTTGGCTCACGGTTTTAGACTGTTGAGTTCCTGCTTTCACTGAGCCTGGGTCCAAGCAGAGAAGAACACCACTGTGGCGGGAGTCACAGACATCATAGTGGACAGGAAGTAGAGCCAACTTGGAAAAGGGTGGCGGACCAGATATAACCTTCCAAGGCCCCTCCCAGTGACCTGTTGCTCTAACTAGGCTCTACACTATAAAGTTTCTAGCACTTCCCCCGAACAGCACTGTCCGTTGGGGAACAAGTGTTCCACAAAGGATCTGGGGTCACAGCCAGGCCACCGTGCCCTCTCAGCATTTATTTGGTTGCTGAGGATTCAAAGTCTAAGCCTTTTGTTTTCACAGGAAGTCCTCTACCTACTGAGCCATCTCTCCCGCTTCAATAGAGACTTTCTGTGTTCTCGACACAAGGAATGACGATTGAGGCGATAGAGGCGCCAACTGCCCCATCACTGCACATGCGTGGACTGAAAAGTCAGTCACAATGTATCCTGCGAACATGTATCCTTACTATGTAGCAAATTAAAAAAAAAATCGCACTTAAAGGTATAGTATTTGGGAAGTCATGAAAGGTAAAAAAGGGTACTGGAAAAAAAAGGTAGGGCAGGCTCAGAAAGGGAGTTAATCTTGACTGTGAACTTGATTGGATCTGGAGTTAAAGACATGCCTCTGGGCAGGTCTGGGAGCACATCTCAGGGAAGAATTAACTAAAGAGACCGCCCAGGTTTAAAAAGGTCCAGGAGAAACTGCAGCTACTTGATTGGCTGCCTTTCCTTGTGGCTGATGATTGCGTCTCTCCCACTGGGCTACAGTCTGTCCCAACCAAGCTTCTTCTGTGTTCAGTGTGGAATGAAGACCAACAGCTCTCCGGGAATCCTCTAGGCCTTCAGTGCTAGCACAGGATTCTGAGCCGTCCAGCCTCATGAGCTGAGCAGTGATTGGGCCCTTAGACCCTTCCACCATCGTGGGACTGTCCAGCCCATAGTAAGCCACTCTGATACGATGTATCATAGAATATGCAGTATTCATTGTATCAGTTCTGTCCCCCTAGAGACATGAAGGACCTGAGGAAATTGCTCAAGCAAATACCTGGGTGAGAATGTTCTAGGCGGATAGAGCAGCTAGGTACAGATTCCTTAGCGCAGGAAGGGAGCCTGTTACGAGAACCGCTGGAGTCACCGTGACTGGAGTGGGCGAGAAAGTGGAGAAATAGCTATGATCAGAGATGCCTTGTACATATTTGGCCCGGGAGTGTATGAAAAAAACAAATACTTGTTTTTAAATTTTGCTTTTAAGAGCTTTCACATGCCTTGGATGTTTTCCCACAGGCGAGGAGTCTCCTGGCTCGTGCAATCCATTGTAATCTCGGAATGCTCAAGAGGGGACTCTACAAGGCCTTGTGTCATTTCATTGCCCACGGGGGTGGAGAGATATCCTGGCTGTGTCAAAAGATGGCCAAATGTCCTCTTATCCAGGAGTCACTGGGCCCCTTAGTGGAGTCTGGGGCCCGGGAGAGAAAGTCAGTTCTGCAGCTCTGACCACAAGCCCATGCTGCTGACAGGTCACTCCATGTTCACGGCTGACACAGCGGGAACCAAAGAGCGTGGGGGGGGGGGGCATCAGAAGGCGGAGGTGTGTAAAGACGGGGAGGAGCCTGTCTCACTCAGCACACCATCAGACGGCAGCAGAGAGGAAACGGGCTCTCTTAAGGGAACAGCTTCCCCCAGCATGCAAACCAAATTAAAAGCCACGCACTAAAACTGTGTGTCCACGGTTTCCAGATGCTGCCACAGGACCAACTGTTAGATGTAGGGGCAACTCTCTCTTTCCCTCTTTTCTGGTGTGTGTGTGTGTGTGTGTGTGTGTGTGTGTGTGCTTTGTGTGCATGTATATCATTTTAACCAAAGGAAGACTGCCAATGTCCTTTTCTGTCACAAGACACTTTCCTTTAGATAATGTCTCTCACTGAACCTGGATCTGGCCTTTTTCACCTGGACCAGCAAACCTTGCAATCCACCCACACAGCAGTGGGCTCACAGACACATGGAGCTACACCTGGCTTTATCACCATCACCATCACCATCGTCACCATCATCAGTCATCATCATCATCACCATCATCACCACGAATATACAAAAGTCACTCAGGTCCACATGCTTACTCAGCATACACTTTCACTTGCTGAGCCATCTTTCCAGCTCTTAGTATGTTCAATACGAAGATTTGGCTAGTCCGTCTCTGGATGATTTGAATCAGTGGATCTTGAGGGGAATTCAGGAATTAGTGTTTTAAATGTTTTTTTTTTCTTTCAGTTAATTGTGTGTCTATGTTGCCAGGAGAGGGGTTCAACCGTGCTCACGTGTGCGGTGCCCAAGGAGGTGTCAGCTCCCCTCCAACTAGAGTTCCAGGTAGCTGTAAGCTGCCAGTGGTGAGTGCTAGAACCCGATTCCACTTTCTGCAAGAGCGGAACAGCTCTGAACCCCAGGTCATCTGCCAGACCTGGAAACTGGCTGGTCTTTGTTTTGTCTTTTCTGTTCGGTGGGTGGTTGTTTTTGTTTCTATTTTGAGATAGGGGCTCACTGGGTCCCACCTGCTGGATTGCCCGGAACTTGCTGTATGGACCAGGGTAGCCTCAAACACTCAAAACTCTGACTGTCTGCCTGTCTGTTTGTCCTGAGCACAGGGACACACCCTGCTTAGGGGATTTGTACCTTTAACTGCTTCCCAGGAGATTCTAATGAGCCTCGAAGAGTGTGAACCACGGTGGTGTCCAGATAATGTGCCTATGTTTGAGCAGAAAAACTTCTTTCAGGCAGGTATGTCTGTCCTGGTGGCATTTCAGGTGATCAAGTTAAGATAAGGTACCAGGCACAGCGAGGATAGCTAAAGAATTTCTGAAATTGCAGGTCAGAAAGAGCATCTTCACAGCACAGATACCCTTTGGGAGAATTTGTTCCTCTTCTAGACATTCCATAATGTGCCCCCCCCAACCCCCCGCCTCCAGCCCCCCAGCAAGTCCTGCCTAAGGTTCACAAGCAGGAAAACAGTGGGAGAGTTGAGCCCATTAGTGAACAAGAGAGGCAGGAAGTTAGAGGATCTAAGAATTTCTAAAGATACCCTAGTAATTTCAGAGGAAAATAAAAATGGGTGTGGAAGTATTATGGTTTATATTAAAAATGTCCTCCCACAGGCTTGGGTGTTAGTCTTTGCGATAGAAGTCATGGTTGGCAGAGGAGAAGCAGCAGGATAATAGCCCAGCCCTATTAGCAGCACTGGCTCCGGGTTTCTTTATCTACTTAGCATAAGAAACCACACAATGCAACCCGGACCCATCAGCTGAGCCACCGCAGATGCCCTGCACCCCACCCAACCACCGTGGTGGACTGAATCCCTGAATAAAAAAAAAAATCGCTTCTGGGGCTGGAGCGCTGCTCCCCAACAGGAACTGGATTCAACTTCCAGCAGCCACTCCTGAGGGTCACAACTGTCTGTAACTCCAGTGCCAGGGGATATGATGCCCCCTTTTGGTCTCTTCTGGGATGGCACCAGCATTGGCTGGACTGCAGCACACATTTCTACACACCCACAGAAGGAGGGAGGGAGGAAAGGAGGAAGGGAGAAAAGGAGCCTTCCTCAGGTTGCTTCTGTCAGGCATTTAGTCACAGAGATGAGACAAGAAACCTTCCTCTGGGAGCCCGTCACTGACTGAGGGTGTTCTCTGCTCCCACAGAGGAGAAGCATTGGGCTAACAGTCTTCACATCCATGGCTGGCCATGAGAAACCCCGTGGCTTCCATCCAGGGCTGTCTTGTTCCCTCCTGCTCACTTCCCCGACCTCGCTGGCCTGCTGTGAGAACACCCAGCAGCCCTGGGGAGCCCCTCAATAAGGAAGCCCTGGGGAGCCCCTCAACAAGGAAGAGTTTGGCCTTCAGCTAGCTTGGGAGGCCAAGCTTGCCGACAACACAGGCCCGTGGGTGTGAGCCTTCCAGCCACGGTCAAGCTTCCAGATAACCGTGGCCCTGGCTAATGGACTAGCTGCGACCTCAAGAGAGCCTCCGAGTGGAACTACACCCTGAGCTTCTCCCAAATTCCTGGCCCACAGAAACCGTGAGGTAATAAGTATTTGTTGTTCTCGGCTGCTAAGTTTTGGAATGATTCTGAGGCAGACGACGATAACACAAATGGCGACTCCCAATCTAGACTCTTCTGTTTATCTAAATCATGGAGTGTTTTAGTAAATCTCAATCTCTCTCTCCCTTCCTTCCTCCATTCCTCCCTCCCAGGCTCCAGCTTCTTGCTGTGTAGCCCTGCCTGGCCTAGAATTTACAAGAATTTTCCTGCCTTTGACTCCTGAGTGCTGGAGTCACAAACACATACATTCCCAACAATATCAACTATCAGCTTTTCTTAGTGTGTGTGTGTGTGTGTGTGTGTGTGTGTGTGTGTGTGTGTGCACATGCGCAGAACATGAATTATTACATTCCTGTAGACCACATCCAGATCAAGAAATGTAATATTAAAAGGAGCTCAGAAGCACACTCTTGCTCCTTTCCCACCACTAAACCACGTCCTAGTGAAAGGCAATCACTATGGTCATAAAAATAGCCTTGCTTGCCCTTGGACTTTATATGAATGGATGACACTCTATTTGGTTTCTTGACCTCATCTTGTGGGTAAGATCTAGACACTCTGTGTGTGACAGGTACCCTGTGAGGATATTTAGCTCAGACTATAGCTTAGAGAGGGTGCTTGCCTAAGCGTGAAAATACGTATGTTTAGCCATTGAATTATCTTCTTAATTTTAGGAGTTAGTTGTGTGTTCTGGTTACCTTTGTCAGCCTCATGACAAACACTTTTCTCCCATGCAGTGGGCTTTTCATTCTCTCTGTGGTCTCTTCCAATGAATAAAGGACCGCGTCTCCATGGAGCCTAATTTATTATTTTCTTTGTGGTCTGGGGTTTGGTGTTCTGTTGGAGAAATTATTACCTCTACTAACATCATAAAGATATTCTTGCTTCCTCTTAGATGCTGTTTTTATAAATTACATATGGAATTGATGTGTATGTGGACTGTAGAGCTTAAATGTTAGATTTTTCTCTTCCCGGGGAAGCCGTCCCTTTCTTTGTGTTTTATTACCCATTTGTCAGAAACTTAGTTACACATCCTTGATTTCTGGGCTGTCTATTGCGTTCTGGTCTCTGCTCATCTTTACAGCACTGCTATCCTACAGCAAAAGCACCTTGGGTCTTGATAGCTAATATGTTCTTAAAGACTTCGGCCTAAATGGCTCTTTTGAATCTTCATATGCATTGAAACGATCAATTTCTCAACAGCCATAAAATATAAGGCCTTTTTTGAGGATCACATCAATTCTGGATATCCTTAGTAACATACAACAACAATACAAATGTTCCCATTCAGTTGATGGTTTTGACAATATAAATGTCAGATAACTAGCCTCAAGTGACAAACTTTTGAAAGAACCGTAGCTTTACTGAAAAGTCACAATACAGAGCTTCCAACCTACCAGTCTCTCAGCCTGGCCTCATGTGATCATCTCTTAGCATCGCTTAAATATATGTAAACTAGAGAAGTTGGCCTTGATCACTATTAAATAATAAGTCTGGATTCAGATTCTGCCAGTTACTCTACTAATACCCCTTCTCTTTTGGGATCCATAAACCCCTTAGGTGATTTGCATCTTTAAGAAAATAAACTCCCATTGGTGGTCAGTATCTTCCTGTTTCTCTGGGACACTCCACTCCACCAGTAGAGTTTGTTTCCCTACATTTAGGAAGTCCATCTAGTGGGGGCTCGTGGAATAAATCAGAAATCATCTTTAAAGATCATCTCCTCCACAGCAGGGGACAAGAACACTCCACCTCCAGGAAACTGAATGCCTCAGTTTCTCCTTTGTTTGGATCTCTATCCAAATGTCCTTTTCATGGTTCTAAGAGGCTTTCTATAGTCATTCCATCTACAGCAGTGGTCCTCAACCTTCCTAATGCTATGGCCTTTTAATACAGGTCCTCATGTCGTGGTGACCCCCAACCATAACATTATTTTCATTGCTACTCTGTAAGTGTAATTCTACTATTTTTGTGAATCTTAATGTCCATATCTGATACACAGGATATATGGTATCCAGGATATCTGAAATGCAGCCCCCAAAGGGGTCGCAGCCCACAGGTTGAGAACCACGTCTCTGAATAACCCCACTCCCCCACTTCAGCCCTTTCGCATCTTTGTTTCCCGTCACAGAACTCATCACGTCTGGCAGAGCTTGCCTCATCCATTGACACATTTGCCTTCTGTCCTCCCAGGGCTGTGCGCGCTCTGTCTAGAGACAGGGACTCATCCCTTTCTTGTCCTCTGTGATAGCCTCAGCCATTACAACTGTACTCAACATGCCCTAAGCATTCGGTGTTTTTAAATTTTTAATTTCAATTTTGTTTGACGTCATGTCAGGGTCTCACTAAGTAACAGGCTAGACTGGATCTGTGTATCCCAGGCTGGCCTTGAACTTATGGCCTCTAATCTATCTATATACATATACATATACATCATATACATATACACATGTGTGTTTATTATATTTATTTATATATTACATATATACGTATTTACTAAAATAATGTGCAGCTTTGATTTCATGGAGAACTTTCAAAAACCTTTTAATTTTAGGTCAAGCCTGAGGCAAAAGTTTTCATCTTCCTTAAGCCAGTTGTAGACATCAAAGGGTTTGCCTGAAGAGAAATCGGGAACACAGCGTACATGGAACCGGAACTCTCTGAATATTGGGTCTTGTTTATCAGCTTTTAGATGCTGATTATTTTGCGATGGAATACGCTTGCCTATAAGGTGGAGGTGGGTTTGTGGAGGGTCCCTTTGAGAACTGAGACTATCTGTATGTATATGTGTGTCGAGCCGGGTGGAGTGCTCTACACCTTGATCCTGGCACTTGGGAGGCTGAAGCAATTGGCTTGAATTGAGTTCAAGGCTAATCTAGGGTTTATTGTAAGACTCTTTTTCAATAAACAAACTAGCAAAAACCAAAGTTGAGAGTTAAGCATCTGGTAGATGATGCTGTGTATGGCTGTAACATGAGGAGGGTTGGGAGGGCCACAGACATGGAAATCAGGGGAGTCATCTTTCAAAGGGCTTTACTTTTTAAATAAGAAGCCTCATATGTGTAACAATATTTCTTAAATAGAGATAAAGAGGGAAGAAGGAGGCTGACAAGATGGTTCATTGGGTAAAGGTGCTTGCTGCCAAGCCTGATGACCTGAGTTTGATCCCAGGGGCCTTGTATGGTGAAAGGAGTCAATCAGCACCTCCAAGTTGACCTCTGACCTCCACACATGGGCTGTGGGCATGTACATGCCCCTAGTCAAAAACAAACAAATACAAATTTTAAAGGGAAGAAGGGAGAGTAAAATATCTAAAGACGCCGCAGGAGAAACGATGCAGTAGAGCATTAGTGTGGAGGTACTAGCTAGTCTCCCTTTATCTCAGCAAACACTATCTCCTTTTAGCCTACAGTCTTTCAAATGAAGAGACTGCAGCCCTGATTAAGTGTCGACTTCACTCCCGTCGGTATGGTTGGCAAAGAGAAAGCGGATGTCTAAGAGTGAGGAAGCAAGCGTTTCGTTATAAAATAAAATGAAAGTCAGTTGGGTGTCTTTTGGTTGAAAGCAGCAAGTCCCACCTCAAAATAGCTTAGGTGGGGGATGGGAAGAGTTTCTCGGCCTCGGGTAACTGTAGAATACAGGAAAAATGATCCAAGCTAATCTCAATGGCCTCAATATGACATCAGGATCCAGTCTGTCTATTTCATGTGCTTTGTTTTCTTGAGATGGGTCTTGCTAAGTAGCCCAAGATGACCTGGAACTCACTACATATAGCCCAGGCTAGCCTTGACTCGTGATTCTTACCCACCCTTGGTAATACTGGGAATGAAACCAGACCCATGTTCTTCCTCTGAATTACATTTCAGACTTGGTTCTGCATCAAAATCTCTCTTGATTCACACCAAAAAGATCTTAAAGGCAGAATAACCTTCTTGGAGAATAGTCAGTCTGATTGTCTCTCACTGGACTGGTTGAAGATGCCTGACAAAGCCCGGCATTGACTGCTGCACGTTCCATCGCGTCTGATGACTCTATCTGTAGTCACAGGCTCTCCAATGAGTCAGCAAAGCAGGCCTGGCTGACGGAGAGAGTGGACAAAGCTCATTGCACAGAAAACAAGCCCACATGGCAGAGGCAGTGAGCGCAGAAGGGCAGAAATGACAGGCCGGCTGGGCTGGGACCTTAAGCTCTGGGTCCATGTTTTTCATTCTTAAGACAGTGATCATCTTGTTCGGCTGAGGGCAGAGTCTTAGGGATTGAGGCTGTCTTGTTGGTTTCCCATCTGCAAAGGCCCCATCTTATGTAGACAGATCTATTTAGGTTCAGACAAAGAGCGTCTAAAGCATTCTCCTAACCCATGCAAAGGCAGGGAAGAAATGCTGAAAGCCAGGACAGATTGTCCTCAGGCTGGGTAGTCTTAATGGCAGAGGCACTGGGGATACATGCATTATTATGTATGGATTATTATTATTTGTAGGGATGGATTCTATGGCTAAAATAATTTTACAACTCTAGAAGGCATGCTTGTATTTTATTTACTTCATTAGTCAATTTTAAGAATGTTTTGTTTTTGCATTCCACAGCGTAGTTCCAACAGAAATGTCAATGGCAAAAACAGTTCAAAAGCATAATCTTTAATATATGTGTATGCTTCTATAATATATGTGTACACTATCAAAGGTGAGGGGTTGGGTTTGTTTTTGCATACTTCATAGAAAATCACTTATTTTTAATTATGCAGTTCCTAATTGCCTGGCTTTGTACCTTTAAAAATGTGCTTCGTGGTCAATGTGATAATCCTAAAGAATGGGTAACTTTGGAAGTCATCAACAAATGAATACATATTTCTAAACTTTATTTTTTTTATTTTTGTTTTCCTTATTATACCAAACTATATTAATCATAATTAAATGTGAAGTTGTAATAAAGTTGATCCATCTGAAGATTTTAGATGTTTCAAAAAAAAAAAAAAAGAAAGCATTCTTCAGTAAGTCTGCCTAGTTTGGGGGTTGTATGTGTGTGTGTGTGTGTCTGTCTGTCTGTCTGTCTGAGAGTGTGTCAGTGTCTATGTATATGCATATATAGAAGTCAAAGGACAACTCACAGGACTTGGTTTTCTTCAGTCACAGGGATCCTGGGTATTAAAGTCACATTGTCCAGCTTGGCAGTCAAGTAAGTGCCTTTTAGCAGCTGAGCCATCTCTCTGGCCCAGGTTTTCGTTTGGTTGATTGGTTAAGGTTTGTTTGCTCTGAGAGAGGGTCTCAGGGAGCCCAGGTTGGCCCTAATTCACTGTGTAACCAAGGTTGACTTTGAACTTCTGATCCTCCTGCATTTACCTCTCAAGTGGTACAAACATGGGTGCTGGCGATTCAACCCACGGCTTCACGTATGCTAGGCCACCCTCATCATAGCTACATGCCCAGCCAGGATTTGGGTTTGTTTGCTTACTTGTTTAGTTGGTTTGGTTTGAGATTTTTGGTTGTTTTGAAGCACAAAAAATTTTAAAGATTTTTTTTAAATTAAATGTGTCTATGTGCGAGTATGTATGTGTATGTGGGTGAAGATACATGTAGAAGTCAAAAGAAAGAGCTGGGTCCTCTGGAATTGGAGAGACAGGCTGCTGTGAGCCTCCAGACACAAGTGCTGAGGAACCAAACTGGGCTCTTCTGTTGTGTGCCCGCAGAACTGCTGGATGGTCTAAGCCCCAAAAAACATTCTTTTTTCATTTATTTATTTATTGTATGCTTACAAATATTTATGAGTATGCACATGTCACGGAAGTCAGACAACAATCTTCAGGAGTCACTTTTCTCTCTTCACCATATGGTCTGCAGGGTTCGAACTCGGGCAGTCAGGCTTGGAGGCAGACCCCCTTCCCCGCTGAGCCACTTCACCAGCCCTGCTTTTTCATTTTCGTTTGTTTGTTGTTTTTGTTTTGTTTTGTTTTGAAACAGAGTCTCACTATGTAGCCCTAGATGGCTTGGGAGCTTACTTAGATCCACCTGCCTTTGCCTTCTGAATGCTGGGATCAAAGGTGCCAGTCGCCATGCCTGGAGTAGTTTGCATTTTGTTTTTTTGTTTGTTTTGTGGTTTTGGGTTGTTTTTTTGTTTTTGTTTTTTTTTTTTTTTTTGAGACAGCATTTTTTCTGTGTAGCCCTGACTGTCCTAGAACTCACTCTGTAGACCAGGCTGGCCTTGAACTCAGACATCCACCTGTATCTGCCTTCCCAGTGCTAGAATTAAAGGTATGTTGCCACCACTGAAACAAGGTCTTATGATGTAGCCCTGCCTTGCTTGGAATTCGCTCAGTAGGCTAGGCCGGCAAAGTTCCAATTCTTCCATCTAAATGCTGATATCGAAGGTGTGTACTACCACATCTGACGAATCTGTCAAGTTGTGGGGAAATAGGAAACTAGTGTACATGGAAAAGAGAGAGAGAGATTAGAGAGAAAACGAACTGAGAACAGTCAGAGAAAGGGCAGAGAGGCTGAAGGAGTAATATTCGAAGCCGGTCTTACACCCTAGCACCTTCTTAAAATTTCCTTTCCAGCTTATTAGTCCCGTTTCTTAGCAACCAGGCTGAAGGATGCTTTCGGAGGAAAGGAAGCAAAAGATGCGGCAAACAAACCGAGGTAGCTAAACAAGGAGGCCCTGGAGCACAAACACCGTCAGAGTCAGTCCCACCCAGACGCAAGGAGCCGCCCTTGTGCGTGTACCAACCAGACACGGGGCGGGGTATTGTTTAGCTGCAGAAAGGAAGAGCTGTGAGTTGTTACCAATCAGCACTCACAACAGCTGGGGGTGAAAAGGGGGGAGATGTGAAGTCGAGATGGGGGGGGGATGGCAGGAGCATCCCTCGGTTGTACCTGCAGCCTGCTCTCTAATAGCACTTTGCATAGACCGCTGAGTCTCGTGAGCTGGCCGCATACAACGTCAGGCCTCCCGATTCTTACCTGCCTTAAATTCCTGCTCCTCTCCACTCACGTGACACTGTGCCTCTGAGTGTCTACTGTCTACATCCTAACTGTGTGGTCTCCAGTCAACTGACGGCCACACGGTCGGGATTTGAGAGAAGACACGGTGTGTAACCTCCAAGGATGGGTCCTGCAGAGGAGCTTCAACCTTTACCTTCTTGGGATATCCCCGCCACCGTGTAAGAAAACACGGTGCCTTTAGGAATGTTGAGCAGCTGCAGAGAAAGTAAGGGCTTGAGCGCACCCGGATAATCGGGCCGGCCCTCCCAGGGCTGCAGCCGAGTGCAGCCCGCGGCTCCTCCTCCAGCGGAAGGATGCTGGAGAGATGCCACGCAAGTGCGTCCCGGCAACCCGGCAGGAAAACCACCCTCTTGACAAAACCGTGAGCAACAATAAATAGATCAGCACTACTGTAAGACTCTGTCAGGGGTCCTGCTAGCCTCGAATCCATTAAATAGCCCAGGCTGGCTTCCAACGCGCAATCCTCCTACCTCAACTTTCTGAGTGCTGCATTATAAATGTCTGCCACCACGCCCGGCCCGTTTATTGGTTCTAGTTTATTTTGAGACAGGATTTCATATACAGTCGAGGAAACCCCTGGTATCAAATGATCCCCCTGCCAGGTATGTGGAACTTTCAAGATATGCCATCATTTTCAGACAAATATCTGTGTTGTGGATAGCCGTTTCCCTCCCTTCCTCTTCCCCCACTCATTCTTTTCTCTGTTTTCCTTTCTGTCTTTTTCCTCGTGCTGGGGCTCAAGGCCCCTGTGGGTCACCCGCCCTTTGCTCCGTGAACTGCTCCTCACTTCCTTTGCGGCCCACACCATGCTTGGTTTGTATCTGTCTCCCAGCCCCAGAGTGGAAGTTCCTCCGTGAGTTAGGTTGTGTTTCTTGTTGGACTCCTGAACCTAGTTCTGTGTACTTCCTGCTCTCGGTTGGTTATTTGATGGACTGCGGATCCTTGAGGGCAGGCACCAAGTCTTATTACCCCTTTGTGATCACTTTGTGTGGCGGGGACTTACCAAGTACGTGCGTTGAATCAGATTAAATGGTGGGAAGTGGAAATTGGAAAGGTCAAGGAGCAAAGGATAGAAGAGAACACATTTAAAATTCCACAAGAGGGCTGTAGAGACAGCTCAGTGGCTAAGAGAACTGGCTGTTCTTACACAGGACCCAAGTTTGGTTCCCGACACCCACACAGCTTACAACGTCTGTAGCTTCAGTTCTAGAGGATTCAATGCCGTCTTCTGGCCTCCTTGGAACCAGACGTGTATGTGGCATACATACATAAAACACACATATAAACCAAATTATATATCATATAATTTATATAATATATAATTATATATAATGTATAATTATATTAATGGTACAAATGTAATATATAATTTATTATTATATATCTACATATTAGGTTCCATATATAGCTAAAAGGGTTAACTCGGTGACAGTCAAAACTTTTAGTTTTGTTAGTTCTCAGCCTATTCCTCTATATCTCTTTTCATGACAAGCGGTAAGTGTTATCGGAGGATGAAGAGAAATTTTCTTCTGATGTGGTTAGAGGACTGATAGCGCCTGGGTTTCTCAGACACCTCCTACAACAGCCCAGGCCCAGGCCTCAGGCCCATAGCCTGGGTTTGCGTGAGGCCTTGCCAAGACAGAATCCAGACCCACAGGAACTAACCCTTCCAAGTTATTTCCCTGTGTCCGTCTTATCTGTATGATAAACTAGGGCAAGCTGAGAGCACACCTAGCTTTCCCGTTGGCCCAGGGGCAGGACTGTGGGTGATTGCCCCAAGAGTCTCACACTTGCTGGTTTTGTTCAGGAAATTCAGAACAATTTCCACTTCCAATATCAGGAGTGAAGCTAAGATCATGCCTTGTTCCCAAGTTGTGCCATTAGCAGGGAGGCTGGGTCAGTGTCTTTGTGCGTGTGTGTGTGTGTGTGTGTGTGTGTGTGTGTAGTCTTCAGTCCCCAAGTATATCACCCAGCCTCACCCAGAGGGCTTGTTTAAACACAGATTTCTGAACCGCACCCCGTACTGTTTCTGATTGCATCTTTAGCGGCTCCCCAGGGGCTACTATAGCAGCCTGCGCAGTTTTGAACCCCACTGCTCTCAACCAGAATGAACTGTGCCTTTCTGACTCTCTGGCCCAGGTCTTGCACATAGTAGGTATTCAATGTCCTTTAAAAAATTAGAATGTTTAACTTAATTGTCAGTTTTAGAGGTATTATTTTTAAACCATCCTATTGTGAGCCAATAAATGGCAGATTGGGGAGAGAGGTTGGGGGGGGGGATTAAGTCTTTCTTGAACTCAGCTCTCCTTTATCTCCAGCAGTAAATTCTGATGAAGAGTGTGTTTTGGAGTTTCTGGCAACCAAATAGAATACAGAGATACGAATCATTCAAGTCTGTTCCAGAGAAAGAATTTCGCCTGGAGGCAGCCATAATTTACCTTAGGAGGTGTACGTGCTTCATTTTGAGTGATAGAAAAACTTCTCAGGACGTAGGTGGAGCAAGGAATGGCCCGGCTTGCAGTCGTCACACACAGAGTTTGAAACTAGCCACAGCAGGCAAGAGCATGGCTATGCTCAAGGGACACTAGAACTGGGGTCCAAAACCAAGCGCCACTCCCCTGATCTCGCCTCTGGGCCCCTCTTTCTACTAAGTTCTGATTCTTGTCAGTGGACTTTCTCCATATAGCAAATAACTGTAATGAGGAGCTCAGCTTGGAACAGGATCCCAGTGGGTATCAGGCATACAGGTCAAGATGCTGCCTTTGGCCAAAGGAAACCGGTATCAGTGCTGAACATCTTTTTCACTTTCTCTATGAAATGGATGTAACAAAACGAACACCAATAGGCCAGCCCTTGAAAATAAGTAAGGCTTACAACCATTAGGAAAGAACACCATAGAATTTGGGGTATACTCAAGAAACATCCCTATAAACACAGAGTCCCAGTTTGAAATTTCTTCAGATCACACCTTCAAATGAGGAAACTATGAATGCAGATGTTTTCTGAATGTAAACTCAGTGTTTTGTAGGCATGAATTCCACATCCATGGACTCAACCTACCTGGGACCCCCACTACTTGGGAATATCTGAGTTCAAAGCCTGGTGTGTCCCATATTTAAACTCTGTCTCAAAAAAGAAAAGAAAATTATCTGCATCATGTATGTACAAATTTTTTGTCAATATAAAACTATTTAGATAACATGGTATCATGCTATGTTGTTTCGAATAAGAGATGTGTGTTCCCTAGAGCTTGGTTTCCATGGAGACCCTGGAGCCAATCCCTGCAGATACCAAGGGAGGATAGTGTATCAGACCTACTTAATAGAAAAGGGCCTTTTCAAGGATATGATCACGGGTTCTCTTAGATCTCTGGAACAAAGGTGCTTCATCTCCATGGTTAGAAACAGAACACGTTTTGTTTTATTGTCTTGGGTTATGATTTGAATTATTTATTTATTTACTTATTTTGAGACAAGGTCGCACTGTGTAGCCCTGGCTGGCCTAGAACTCCCTATATAGATCTAGGCTGGCCCCAACTCAAAAGATCTGCTTGTCTCTGCCTCCTGAGTGCTAGGATTAAAGGTACATGCCACCACCACCTGGCTTCAAAGACAATTTTAATGGACAATTTTTAGTGTTAAAATGATTATTATCATAAATCTCTCAATGTGGATTTCATATTTTCAAATACATATATATATAAATGCCATTATATATGTATATAATATATATATATATATATATATATTACAAAGAACTCAGGTGTGGAGGTCACACGATTAATCCAGCATTTAGGAGGCAGAGACAGGCAGATCTCTAAATTCAAGGCCAGCCTAGTTTACATAAAGAATTTCAGACCAGCCAGGGCTATGTAATGAGACTTTGTCTCAAAAAAAAAAAAAAAGGGGGGGGGGGAAGAAGGAAGAAAAGAAGAAAGAAAAAGAAATAAAGAAAGAAGGAAATAAAGAAATAAAGAAAGGAAGGAAGGAACCCCCACAACTGAAAGGGCTTATTGGTGGCATTTTAGCAGCTATGGAGGAGAAAATAGAGAAAGAGGAAAAAATGCTTCCTGAGAGAAGCAGGCAGCAGGCCAGACATGAGGGTCTGGAATTCCTCACCACATACAAAATGTGAAATATTTCATTCCCATGAACACCAAGAACATTTCCACAACTGTGTTCAGACAAATGGGATTTCTGTAAGCTTCCACAGCAATGGGTGAGCGCTGCAGGTCAGATTTCAGTAAATAACTGAGTTCCCATGTCACCTTTCCTGTTTATGTCTCGCCAGCCTGGTGTCTCGTGATGAAAAGCATATGCAGACAGGCTCCAGGCTGGGCCCGCGGACCTCAGTGACCTCAGACATCTGCAAGAGGCCGCAGTGGTCAGCGTATGCCACTGCAGCACACCCTTGCACCTCACACTTGGGGGGCTAGTGGGGAGGAGATGGACGAGCCGCAGGCCTTCTTCCTGGTCCAGTCCTGAGTGACGAGGGAAGCAAGGGGTGGTTTAGGGGGGACAATGGGGAGACTCCCCATGCTTCCATGACGTGTGGCATCATTTTGTACCCGAGTTTTAAGTTGCCACATCCTAGATGACCCTCAAAACAAAGTGGAAAACCAACACCCATGTTCTAGCACCTAATATCAGTCAGGAGTCCAGTGTGGTGTGGCAGGTGTTCTGCTCAGGGTCTTGCAAGCTGAAATGAAGGGGTTGGCTGGTCTGGGTCCCTTTCTGGTGATTCTGGGGTAGAACATGCTCAAATAGGGCTGTTGGTCAAATTCTGTTTCTTGTGGCCGGAGACCATGCCTGCTCGTTGCCGGCTCTCATCATCTGTGTACCACTCTTGCTCCCGGACACTGCACACATTCCTCACCTGGGAAAAGCTTAATCCTTCTCAAGGAGTGTGTCAGACCAGCCAGACGGAACCTTTACACCCTCAGTTCAACTCATTTGGGACCTAGTTATTCATGTAAAAATCCCTTCAAAGTGGTGTCTACACGAGTGTTGCGTTTCGGGGAGGACAACAGGTCTCTACTCCCAGGGCTGAGAAGTGCGGTGACCACGGTGGGATTCTGCTTCCCACAGATTTCTTAGGAATGATTCTCTAGTCTAATTAAGTAGTCCACAGCGATGGAAATTTGTAGTAAGTTCTTTACTATGGTAGCAAGAGGCAGGCCCCACTAGCATTTGGTGTTCTGAGCCAGGCTAGCTAGAAGACAGCCTCCCATGATGCACATTAGATCTAGCTTTCCAAAGTCCCTCTGAGACGTTCTGTAGATCAAAACCCCGTGCACAATCTTTTGAGTCTCCAGGTACTAACTTCTTGTTTGCTTGGTTTTTTTTAAAATTTTTTTTTATTTCTTTTTTTTTATTGTTATATGTAAGTACACTGTAGCTGTCTTCAGACACACCGGAAGAGGGCGTAAGGTCTCATTACAGATGGTTGTGAGCCACCATGTGGTTGCTGGGATTTGAACTCAGGACCTTCGGAAGAGCAGTCAGTGCTCTTAACCGCTGAGCCATCTCTCCAGCCCTGCTTGTTTTTTTTTTTTTAATTCCCATGATTCTCATTGGATCACTACAAATTATACACATATATTAAACCATTATATTATGCCCGTAAATGTGTACAACTATGCATCAGTGCAAATTTAAAATAAAAGCAGAGTGGCTGGGCAGGTGGCTCAGTCAGCAACATGTCTGCCACATGCGCATGAGCTGAGTTTGTTCCTGAGCATCTGTCTTGAAAGACAGGCATGGTGGGGATGCTCCCCAGTGATCCCAGCCCTGGGGAGGTGGAGGCAGGAGGATTCCTGGAGCTTTCTGGCCAGTGAGTCTTGTCGAATCAGGGAGCTGTCGGTTCAGTGTAAGGTTCTTCCTCAGAAATAAAGTGGAAAGTGAGGAAGACACATGACACAAGCCTCTGCACCAGATACACACATGCATGTGCATACACATACATACATACACTACATACATACTCATACACATTATACACTAAACACACATACACACTACACACAGGCACACTACACACACACACACACACACACTACACACAGGCACACTACATACACACACACTATACACAGGCACACTACACACACGCACACATACATACATAAACACACTATACACACATATACATACACTACACACATACACACAATACACACAGACACACTACACACATATGCACACATACGCACACATATACACATGAACATATACACATATAGACAGACATAAACACACTATATACACAGTATACATACACTACACACATACACACAATACACACAGACACACTACACACATATGCACACATACACATACGCACACATATACACATGAACATATACACATATATACAGACATTAACACACTATATACACAATATACATACTCACACACACATACACATATACACACACTACACACACATACACACAAGTATATACACACATAAACACACTATATGAACACTATACACACTACACACAAATAGAAGTATACACACACACTACACACAGGCACACTTCACACACATACACACATATACATCCATACACACTGTACATACTACACACATACTACATATACACATATGCTACACACACACACACACACACACACACACACACACACACGAGAAGGAGGAGCTGAGGATGTAGCTCCATTGACAGAGGACTTGCCTGACATGCACGAAGCTCTGGGTTCACCATGGAAGTTCTGTACCAACAGGCCGTGGTGGTACACGCCTGCAGTCCCAGTCAAAGTCAGCCTAGAACACTCACATTCCTGTGTGGGGTGGGAGCAGAGACCAGTCAGGCATAAGACTGGATTTAGAACCTAAGAATGCTTTCAGTTTCTGAGTCTTAAGTCAAAGCTGAAGAAAGGGAGAAAGAGGGGAACATTAGCAAATACTTCCCTAAAGACCTAAGTATGTATGTATATATTTATTTATTTGTCTTTTTTTTTTTTTTTGAGATGGGGCCTCATTGTGTAGTCTGCGTTCACACTCACAGCGTATCCTTCTGCCTCCCGAGCCCCGGGATTATAGGCTTGTGTGACCACACTCAGCTCTCCAAGGATCTTACACCTTAATACTCTACAGTTAACGTCATTATTTCCCAATAAGACAGATCTGAATATAATACTTTACTAGTTCATAAAACTGATTATGTAAAACCCATCATCTGGGGGATAAAAATCTAACTCAATGTCAGCAGAGGAAAAGGTTAATTTATTATTAAACTAGCTTTTAAAACAGCATACAGAACAATGCATCTTGTTACAGTGTTTTCATATATTCTTAGTTTCTGTTGATCCTCCTCTCCCAGCCCTCTCCCTCATTCCCTCTGTAAAATGGACTTCTAATTAAAATTTATTATTGTTCATTTCGATTTTACCATAAAATAATAAAACCTGGCAGACTATGAATGACCCATAAAAAATCCCCTATCCGCAGAATTCATGTTGGATAAATTATATCTATACAAAATCATCTAGCCCAGCCGGGGGGTGGTGGTGCACGCCTTTAATCCCAGCACTTGGGAGGCAGAGGCAGGAGGATTTCTGAGTTCGAGGCCAGCCTGGTCTACAAAGTGAGTTCCAGGACAGCCAGGGCTACACAGAGAAACCCTGTCTCAAAAAAAAAAAAAATCATCTAGCCCAAAACACTGAGCAAAATGAGGGTTGTGTACACACTGCTTTCTGGGTGCGTCTGCTTGACTACAAAGATGCCATGGGTGTTCCTGTACTACCACCTAGTGGCCATAACGAGCATAGCTTTGAATAAGTCATTCAATGTGCTTTGGATGTAAACAAGGAATTTGGGCTTAAGATTCATTCATTCATTCGCTCCCTCTCCCTCTCCCTCTCCCTCTCCCTCTCCCTCTCCCTCTCCCTCTCCCTCCCGAACCCTTTCTGATAAGCCTTGGATAAGGCTCTGGCTTATGATTGTAGCAGATTATCACTAGGAATTGTTTTATTGGTTGGTTGGTTGGTTGGTGGATCAGTAGTTGTTTGATTTTATTCTAAGTCTCTGGGCTATCTAGTCTCTGGTTACCCAAGCAGTGTCGTGTGTGGGTTTCTTCTCTTCTCGTGGAGTGGGCCTTAGGTCCAATCAAACATTGGTTGGCTATGCCCACAAGTCCTGTGCCACCCTTGTCCTACCATATTCTGCAGGCAGGACAGATTGTAGGTCAAAGGTTTTGTGGCTGGGGTGGTGGTCTCGTTTCTCTTTAGGTCGCCTGCAGAGTACCTTCCTTCACTAAAGAGATTAGAACACAGGGGTTAAGACTCCATGTAGGCACAGCTTGACTCCTCCATGTTCAATAAATTGTATAGGTATTTTCCTCGGCAATGTGGCCCTGTTGTTGGGATCAGTGGGCGGCAGCAGCTCCAAAAAGACCACACCAGGCCAAACAGTTCCACATGAGGTTTATTGAGAAGGGAAAGGGCAAAGGTGGTGGTGGAAAGAGAAGAGGGGAAGGGGGGGTGCTCCTTTTATATATATGGATGGTGACATGGTCACAGGTAAAGGTAAGCCCAATGGATTCTAGGAATATGGTGGCTGTTGCCTTGGCAACAGGTGTACAGATCACACTGTCGCCTATTGTCACAGGTTTCGGAGGTCCTGGTACTAACACCTTCAGAGAGCAACCTTTTGTCTCAGCATTAGTGTGGGTGGTTTGGGGATTTCTGTGGGACGCCCTTGGCCAACAATTCAGTTGAATACAACCTAGTCCTGCCATTGCAAGCCTCACCTGGGTACGAGATGGCCAGTTAAAACTCTGTACCCCTCATCACTAGGAGAACTCATTAGGACCACCTAAGCTTGGGTGTCTACATCAAATCCCTCCCCTCAGAGCTCAGGGAACCCTGTGGAAGAGGAGGAGGAAAGATTGCAAGAGCCAGAGGGGATGGAGGACACCAAGAGGACAAAGCCCTTTGAATCATAAGGCGCATATGGGCTCACAGAGACGGAAGCAGCAAGCACGGCCCACACTGGTCTGCGTTAGCTATTAGCTTAGCATCTTTACAGGACTCCTGACTGTGAGAACGAGTAGGCCTCTGACTCGTGTGCCTGCTCTTGGGACTCTTTTTCTCCTGTTGGGCTGCCAACAGGAAAAGAGTCCCGTGCATGATTGTGTGAAGGCGTCAGAATCCCCTGGAACTAGAATTACAGACATTCGGGAGTTGATATGTAGGTGCTGGGGTTTGAACCCCATTCTCTGGAAGAGCAACCAGTGTTCTTAACTGCTGAGACATCTCTCCAGACCCAGAATCTGTTTTCAATAAAATAAAATTTAAAAAAAGACCCTAAATTTGGATTTAAACATCCAAATGCTAGATATTTGAAAGTTTTACCTAAACTCTTAGAGATCTTTTTGTTCTATTAGTTACATATGAGTTCCATTATATTTCCATATGCATATAGAGTGTATTTTGATCCTATTGCCCTCTAGAACCCTCCCTCTCCTGCACACCCCTCTCTCTTCTCACCCAGTCCCCACCACTTCCTTCTCCGTCTTTTCTGTGATCTAAACAGTTTAGTTGAGTTAGCTTACAGGACCATGGCTGAGAAGTACTACAGATATTTTCATTTCAGTCAAAGTAAACAAAGTCATGAGCCCCTGTTTTTAAAGATGCTTTTGTCCCCATCCTTAAGGTTTTTAGTTAAACAATTCCCTTGTTAGCACTCAGAACCACTGTCCAGGCTCACCAAGTAATACCCTGAATAACCTCTGAGTTCTCCTGAGAGATCATCGGGGACACAGCCCCTCAACCTTGAACAAGAACTGTGGGCTGAGGCCATCTTCTTTTGTCTATAACTTAAAACACAAAACAAAACAAACAAAAGAACAAAAGCAAACCCAAAACAGGGCTGGAAAGAGAGTTCAGCGGTTTAAAAGCATGGACTGCTCGAGAGAACCTGTGATCACTTCCCAGAGTCCATGATGTTCTGCTCTGGTCTCTATGGGCACTCATGCATACACATCTCTACACAGACACACACACTCACACATAAATAAGAAAAAAATGTTTTTAAAAAATAAATTAGTCTCTATCCTCCAGAGTGCGAATAGTTTTAGTCTTTATCTCCTGGGAGATCAAATGCGCTGTCTCACCATAAAGAACACCATAGTGGGTTGGGAGCTATGAGTTAGGAACTTTAAGGATTTTTTATTTTTAAGGTATTCTGGTGAGTAAGGATCCTGGTCTGGTTTGGGGTCAGCAAGAGGGCTCAGCAAGTAAAAGTGCTTGCTGTCTAGTCCAAAGACCTGAGTTCAATTGCCAAAACCCACAGAGTGGAAGGAGAGAGCTGACTCTCAAAAGTTTCTAAATGTTCTCTGAACACATACCACACATGCCATGGTAAACACACACACACACACACACTTTTTTTTTTTTTTGAGGCAGGCTGTAGCTATGTTGCTCAGGCTAGTCCCAAACTCCCCGGCTCCAGGATGCTCTTCCTCAGTCACCAGTGTGTGCACCATGCTCAGCCCTCAATTTAACAGTTGAGTCCACATCGAGGTTACTCATGACATGGCCACATGCACTAAGTCCTACACGTATTCTTCTTGCATAATCCTGTGGGGGGGAGGGGAGGCCCTGCTGTCCATCCCCCTCCTGCAGAACTTGGGGGGGAGGGGGGACGTACACACTTGACACCAGGCAATCAGACTACACAAGGAGTTCACGGTGGCAAAGCCACACCTGTCTCCCTGAGAATGCTAACCCAGGTTGGAAAATCAATCAGGTAAACACAGCAATGCTTTGAAAAGATCACACCATTCAAAGAGGAAGAGAAAGTAACTCCGTCAAACTAGCCGCTGAGTCATTACCTAACATGATAGAGTGGGCAGGAAACTGAGCGTGGTCCGGATAAGCTGAGGTCCTAGAGAACATACAAAAAGTCGGTCTGTAACAGGCCCTGTTGAGGACAGGGTAACACAGGGGCCTGGAGTCGGGTATCAGTCAGTAGCGTTTGCCATGAAGTGTGAACCTGATTCCTAGCATCGTCTAAAGAGATGAGTGTGGAGGGACACGCTAGCGATCCCAGTGCTGGGAAGCCACAGACAGCAGCTCACACTCGCTCACCAGCCAGTGTACCTGTAACCAGACAACCCCAAGTCCCACTGAGAGACAGACCGCTCTCAGGAAACAAGGTGGAGAGCTCAAGGACGTCTGAAGTTTTCTGGCCGTGTACACACATGCACACATGCATCTACGCACGCTACCCACACATACACCTTTATGACACTGGAGACGAAATAAGTGGCACTGGTTTCAGCTGCAAATTGAAGAAAATTAAAAGTATGCTAGAACAAACAACCAGGAATTCAGAGAAGGAGTCTGGATCCTAGGGCAAGAACTTAAAAATTTTATTATAAAGATCATGTAGTCATTCTTGGAAAGCCTGGGAAAGGAGAAAATAAAGTTAGAGCAATTATAAGCTCAATGGCTAGAAGCAGAGAGGAACTGTGGTTTTCAGAGTAAAGATAAGGGTGTGCTGGGGAGACGGCTCAGTGGATAAAAGCACTCGCCATTCTTGCAGAGATCCTAGATTCGATCCCCAGCACCCACAAGGTGGCCACTGCTAACTCATTCCAGGAGATCCTATACACACATACATGCATGCTGAGAAAAAGAATTCACACATAAGGCTAAATAAATCAATCTAAAAACCAATAATAGAGAAAAACAATAAAGATACAAGGTTGGTTATGGTGATGTATGCCTTTAATCTCAACATGAGGGTGGGGTGTCAGGGGAAAGTAGATCTCTGTGAGTTTGGGGCCGGTCTGCTCTACATAGAAAGTTCTAGGCCAGTCAGGACCTAAATAGTGAAAGCCTATTTAGGAAAAGAAGGGAGGAAGGGAGGAAGGGAGGAAGGAAGGAAGGAAGGAAGGAAGGAAGGAAGGAAGGAAGGAAGGAAAGAAGGAAGGATGGATGGATGGATGGATGGATATTGGATACTAATGTAATAAATGGAAATAATGGAAATAAATGAATTGTAAAAAGAATAAAGATACAAAAAAATAAATGTGAATTTTACTGGGATATCCAAGCCAGAATGTTGAAAGGATCCATCTAAGTGTGAGGCCATGACACTTAAACGTATCTTTGCTAGGCCCACATATGCCCAGGAAACATCCTACCATGTATTTCCATCTGCTTAGGCTTGAGTATCAGATACAACACTTACTGAACAAGGAACCTTGGGCAAGCAGCTTGCCCTTCACTACATGTCCGTCTTCCATCTTAAATACAGGAGCAATACCAAGACCATACAATGTAGTCAAATATGGAGCACACTGGGAGTAGAGCCTACACTCACCTGGCTCTAAGGATGTAACACGTGCACGGTTTAGCCAGCTGTCTCATGGGGTTCCTTCATGAACATTTCTCCATGTCTGTGGGTGTTTAGGCAGCCACGGTATTATCTGAATACTCTATGATCTCAAAGGACCCAATTAAACATTAGGAGCATTTGTTTAAGAGAGATTTTAGCATCAGATACTTCTGTCGGCTGAAAACGTATGAAGTCCCCACCACCACCCATAAGCAGTAGTACCATGTTATAGAGAAATGAATTAAGGGAATCAGTTGATGTATAAATCTTTGACAAACATGTCAATCAGAGTATCTGTTGGAGAATACAGGTCCTCTGAGTCACCTCATCCCAGAGGGATCTGCCTTCCCTTGGACTTCAATGTGGACAGATCCGCATATCTGACTGGAGGGAAACGGGTGTCCCTAGATGGAAACTTCTAGAGGCCACGCCCTTCCTAGACATCTTCCTAGACACCACTGGCTTTTAAGTATGTTTCATTTAGTTATTATTTTGGTGCTAAAGATTAAACCCAAGGTTTTGAGCTTCTTCTCGCCCCTGGTCCAGATCTCTCGGGGTCTATTTTAACAAGAAATGAGGAGGATGTGGGAGAGGATCATTTCTCTGTTGAGACAGAAACATGCCAAGGACACGTTCAATCAACTTGAACAGTAACTGTTTCACTCCTAACTCAAGTGAGAATTTAAAGTGCATCCCTCTAGCTTCTGCTGTATGTGAATCACTGTCCTTGAGGATTAGCATTGTCAGCAGATGTAATAGGGCCTGCACACAATGAAATATCTGACCAAAAGAAAGAATAGACTCCGATTTTTTATAGCAACCTGAGGAGGAATGAGCCCCACTCTGCTAAATGAAGCAAGCAGTGTAGAGAGAATCTAAGCAACACCTGTCAATTAAAAAGCCTATGGCCAATGAGCTTAGGCAGGAAATAGGAGGTGGGACACTGGTAGGAAGAGAGGATTCTGGGAAATAGGGAGTAGTGTGAGATTTAGGCTGCAAGGTTGAGGAGAGGAACGTAAACCACTCAGGATAGAATGAAGGACTCGGTCACATGAAGTTGGATTTGGTCACATGAAGCCAAGGAGAGGTAACTAACTAACCATGTGGGAGATTTAGAATAGTTTGAATGGGTTACATAACTTATGGCCAAGGCATTTTATTAATAAAATATTAGCCTCAGAGTCATTATTCTGAGAGCAGAGGCTAAAAGAGATTAACCAATTTTTTTTTTATATAAGCCAGGGACAGACAGATATTACATGCTCTTGATGGAAGCTAAACGAACAAAAACCCCAAAGTTGGTCTCATTGAAACTGAGAAGAATGGCCACTAGTGAGGAGTAAGAGATAAACCAGTGAAAGCTACACAGGAGGAATAAACGCTAGTGTTCTTGGCAGGCAGGGTGGCTACAGTTCACACCTCACATATTTTTATGATGGGATCTGAAAGTTGTGAAGGTTTTCAAGACAAAGAAATAATAAATGTTTGAGATGGGAAAACTCGCTCTGATTTGACGATTTCGCATTATAGACGTATATCAATTGTCACATTATCCCCTGAAAAGGTAATTATGTTAGGTCTAAACTAAGAAATTCTTTTTATATTTTCACGTGTGTGCACACACGTCAGTGGACATGTAGAGATGGTCTAGGGGAGTTGGTTCCCTCCTTCCACCATGTGGGGTCCTGAGACTTAAACTCAGGGTGTCCTTGGCAGTTAAGTACCTTTACCTGCTCAGCCACCTGGCTGGCCTCAAAATAAGAAGTTTCACAGTGCTATCATCACAGAAGCTGAAAGCCAAAGGGCTACAGATGCAGCTCAGTTGTCAGGATGCTTGCCCCGAGTGGACAAATCCCGGGATGTGAGCATTCACGGAGTGGTAGGGCACGCCTGCAATCTCAGCCCTGGAGGACCACCAGGAGACCCTGTAATGGGTGAGATTGCTCGGAGGATAAAGTGTTTTGCCACTGAAGCATGAGGGTGCAATTCAGATCTCCAGAACCCACTTAAGTAGGGTTTCTGTAACTGTGATAATCCAAGTTACCAAATGTAACTTGAAGAGGAAAGGGTTTGTCTTACGCTCGCAGTAGCAGTCAATCTCCAGACTTCGGAGTAGGAATCTTCAGGCAGGAACTGATACAGAAGCCATGGAAGAGTGCTGCTTACTGGCTTGCTCAGCCTGCTATTTATATGACACTTCAGCCCTGGGGTCACACCCACAATAAACTGGGCCTTCCCGTATCTATCATTGATCAAGAAAATGAATTCCACAGGCTCATCTGGTTGGGGAATTTCCTTCTTCACAAATGACTCGGGCTTGTGTCAATATGACATCAAACTACCAGCGCATCGATTCAGTCGCACACGCCTGTAATCCCTGCATGTCTACAGCAAAATGAGAGGCAAAGATAGGCCAGATTCCCAGACGCTTTGTGGGCCAGCTACCCTCAGGTAGCAGCAAGAACCAAAGACTCTTCTCAAACGCAAAGCAAGGACCAACACCTGAGGCTGACCTCTTTATACGAGGCCATGAAAATGGCACTTATAGACAAACCCAAATCCGTACTGGGGAGACCACTCAGTGAGCGAAGCTCTCTGGTTGTTGAGCAAGTACGATGAGCCACGTTTGATCCCCAGAACCCACATAAAACCCAGACACAACAGTGCGCATCTGTAAACTCGGCTCTCCTGTGGGGAGATGGGGCGGTGACAGGACCGCTGGAGGCTCCCACGTGCAGCCCAGCAACAGTAACCAGAGACTGCTTCCACCACGGTGGAAGAGAACCGACTCCTCAAGAGCTGTCCTCTGGCCTCCACCGTTCACTGTGCCGTTTGTGTGCCTGTACCCTCCTCTACTCCCACCCCAACTAAACCTTAAGGGGGAAAAAAATCTGAAATCAAGGAACAACTTGCAAACTGCCCATTCCTTTCAGTCCCGCTCCAGACAATCCAGTCCATCAAACTGAGAAAGGCTAGAGCAATGGTCACTGTCCAAAAGAATCCAACATAAGGTGTGATTCTGACCTGAGACAGCATTTAGAGAGCAAGGAAATAGCAGGTTAGGGACCTTCAGCTAACAGTGTTACCAGGACTGATTGTAATCTGAAACCAACATAAAACAATGATACAGAAAACTGGGTGTCCGCTTTATGGAAACTGTTCTTAAAAATGCCCATTCATAACCCACCCCCCCTCTCTCTTCCCCTTCCTCCCTCTCCCCCCCATCTCTGGACACAAGTCTTATTACTTTGTAGCCCGGGCTAGCCTGAAACTTGTGGCAATCCTCCTGCTTCAACCCCTTGAGTTGTGACTTCAACAAGCTTGAGTCACAACACCCAGCCTACACCAAACTTTCAAAAAATTACTTTCTACAGGTATGCATAGAAATGTCAGTGCACGGAAATGAAGTCTGGATTAAACACTGAACCGATACTATTTTATGGTAATCTTATTACCTGCATTAGATGGAAGACATTTGTCTGGGGGGGGGGCAGAGAAAAATAAAAACCAGCTGATATTCTCACCAGCAGAAAAGTTTTATTCTTCCTCTTAAGGACTAGACAAACCACATCCAAGGCCGTAACTTACAGACAGAAACCAAAGAAACCGTAGAGAGCAAGGTACGAGACACAGGAGGAAAGTGCTTAGCCTGGTGTGGCTGTAACAGAGCTCCCTGGTGGCCTGGGTGGGGTGGAGGGGATGGGGCTGTAGAACGCAAGAAGACAGCTGTGGTTCTAAGTGCTAAAGCTGCAAACCAAGGGCGGGCTGCGCACGCCTGCCCAGGGAAGGGGGGGTGGCTGGTTCTCTCTTCTCAGGCTTAGGCTGCTTTGCAGAGCGCCACGGCAGAGAAGCGAACCTCTCCCTGCTCCCGCTCAGTGAATTCTCTGCAGACCTTGGCAGCATCCTGAAAAGGAGGGATGGTATTAATATCCAAACACAACCTGTATAGAGAGAGAAATTCCAAAGGGAAAACAGTTCCAGTTTATCCTCACTGACTTTAACAGAGGTCGGCAAGGGAAAAAAACCTGACTCTGAGACGCTAGACCTCAGGCTCGACTTTAACCCGGACTCCCTCACTACAAAATGACTGTGCCATGTGCCTGGGTTGGTATACCTCGGTTCACGAGTGCTATGAGGTGACCAGATCTTTGATGTTCCAAAGCCATGTCCTTTATAAAGAAGGGTCTTCATGTACACTGGCCAAGAACCATGGCTCCCACCATTGAATTCACAGTGACCTTGGACATTAATCTGTCTGTCTTGGAGAAGAAGGCAAGGAGTCTCACTTCCTGCGTCATTAAGGGGACTGGTAGAACTGCAGCCTATGAACCAAACCCAGCCTCTTGCCAGTGTGGTGAACAAACCTTCGGCAGACACAGGTAGACATGCTGACTGAGGGACTGCCTAGCAGAGCTTAGAGCTACAGAAGCAACACCAGACACTTGCCAGAGCCACACACCACACAGAACCCGAACACTTCCTACCTGGCAGGCTCCCCACAGGTAACCTCTGCAGACCCCCACTGTGTGCACACCAGGCACTGACAAAAGACTAGCTGCTGTTGCTACTACAAGTCAAGTCACACCTCAACATCTTACATTTTATCCTAAGAAATATCCTCTGTAACCGCAAGATGATTCCACTCGAAAGATGCAGTTTTAGGTTAAATGGGCCTACAGCAGTTCAGAACTGAATTGGCAGAAGTCACTTTTCTAGCAGGATAAACACATGGTCTTCTTGGGGCTGGAGATATGGTTCTGTGGTTAAGAGCACTGACTGACTGCTCTTCCAGAGGTCCTGAGTTCAATTCCCAGTAACCACATGGTGGCTCACAACCATCTTTAATGGGAACTGATGGCCTCTTCTAGTGTGTCTGAAGACAGCTACAGTGTATTCACATTTATAAAATAAATCTTTAAAAAAGATTTATTCTTTTAGCAAATGTTTTATGTGTGCAGGTCTTTTGCTGCATGCCTGTCTGGGTGCCACTTGTGTCCCTGATATCTGAGGAGGCAAGAAAAGGGCATGGGGTTCCCTGGAAATGGAGTTATACATGATTATAAGCCATCACATGGTGCTAGGAATTGAACCCAGAGCCTCTGCAAGTGCATTAGCTAAGCCCCTTATGTTAGTTGTGAGTATGTCTATGTGTGGGTTTGTGCATGTCTGTGGGTGCCCTAGAGCTGGAATTACAGGTAGGGGTGAGCTGTCTGGATGTGGGTCCTCCACATAAGCAGTAGACACTCTTTTAATAGTTGAGCCATCTCTAGCCAAGTGATCCTGAATCCTCTGCTCTCTAACACCAGTAACGTTACATGGGAAGAAAACAAATACATAATTTACCTAACCAAAATTTGTAATATATACCCAACGAGGCTGACCCATACCTGGAAGGATTAGGGAAGGTGGAAAGAGCTGCTATTCGAACTCTTAGTGAGGGTATAACCTGACAAGGAGACAATGGCTACCTTAATCCCACACTAAAACCACGCAATGCTTTTCGAGCCAATTCTAACTAAAGAGGGCACATGCAACAGATTAGTCAGAGCTTTTTTTTTTTTTTAAAGGATCCTGTTTAAAACCACCTTCTACAAAACGAGGCGGACAGACTGACTAAAGAGATCTTTAAGCCCTGAACAATGCTGATAGCTACACGACTGTTGCCGGTGTTCCTGAAGGTCGGTCAATACACAAAAGCAGCCGGAGGAAGGGTGCCTGCCGTGGAGAGAGAGGCACTCAGGGATTACCTGCAGCAGAGAGCCCTCTGAGCTGGCGCCATGGTTCACTGGAAAGGGCATTCGCCCATCTAGAACAAAGAAGCCAGGCATGTCAGCTTTCCTACGCATTTTCAGAAGATGGTAGCTGCCCAACCCAGGGTTTTTAGATTCGTCCAAACGCGGCTACCATTTCAACGAGGGGAGCTCGATCTCAAAGCGACAGGAGGCAATGAGATTCCAGCGCTCCTGGATGGTCACTGACCATTCTAGTCATACAGACCCCACCCAGCTACCCTAACAGGAGGAATTAATTGTAGCCCCCATGTTTTAGAGGAAAAAATTAAAAAAACAAAAACAAACAAACAAACAAACAAAAAAACAACTGCAAAAGTCAAGCAGTCTCTAGAGAACAATAAAGACTTGCTCTGGTTTCCAACTGCTGATCTTTTGTTCCCTTGGGAACCTTTTTTAAGTCTGAGGTGATGCAGCTGCAAGCCGTTCTCCATTAAAAGAAAACGGATGCATTTCCTAAGATGGATATCCCTTGTTATTCCTTCAAATAGAAACGATGTTCAACAGATCTAAACTCACTTTGCAACTTGGGCATGGTGATGCACGCCTTTAATTCCAGCATTTGGGTGGCAGAGGGAGGCTGATTGATCACTGTGAGTTGGGGCCAACCTGGTCTAGGTAATAAGTTACAGGGCATTCAGGGCTAGGCAGAGACCCCGTCTTAAACAAACAAAAATCTTAACAAATCCACTTTACAGAAACAAGTTAATTATTCAGGTACTGATCCTTGTGTGAAACAGGTATTAGGGAACACTATAAGGAGTCGGGTGAGGAGTTGCCATGAACCCCTACACAATCTGTCACTAGCTTGTCACTAAAATTGCTTGGGGGAGATCAGCTAGGTGCAACAGAGAGCCGGCCCAATGTTCTCACTGGAATTCACATTTCTGGCTTCATAAATCACGCATACCTACTGCCAGAAAGTCACATAACCACGCTGTAAGAGAGACTAAGTCTGAATACATGAAATCATACTGGGTTCCAAAGTGGAGCAACACATACCCAGCTCGTAGAGGTGGCCGTCCACATTGTTGAAGAGAATAAAATGGAAATTCACTTTGTCATCTACCTGAAGAGAGTCGAGAAGAAAAGAAATTAATGAGGTAGCAGATATACTTACTAAAAATACATTCTCGGGCTACAGAGATGGCTCGGTAGTTAAAGAATATTCGTTACTCTTGCATAGGACCTGGGTTAAGATCCCAGCACTGGGTGATGCCTCACAATCACCTTAACTCCAGTTCTAGAGGATTTCCTGCCCTCTTCTAGCACCAGGCACACATATGGTGCATATATACACATACAAATCCATACACGCAGGAAAAACACCCGTAAGACATAAAATAAAGATAAATCTTTTTAAAAATAAATTCTCTCACTATACAGCTTGCATTTAAACCTACTAAGGCGGAAATGCGGGAATGTCTGGGCCAGCTCTGCAGGGCTGTGAACTGTTATGCTTTTTAATGGGAAGGAGATCAGGAGAACAGGAAGGGTCTTACCTGTTAAGTCCAGAAAGCAGAAGAAAGTGTGGAAACACAGCCCCTGGCTTCCAAGTTAAAATTTGCATTTGTCTTTAAAGTCTAAATGGTTCTCAAACTTCCTGATGCTTTTAACCCTTTAATAAAGTACCTCATGTGGTGCTAACCCCCAATCATAAAATTATCTTGTTGCTACGTCAGAACTGTAATTCTATACTGTTATGAATCATAAATATCTGATATGCGATCCCCAAAGGTCATTCAAGCCCCCAAAAGCGGTCGTGACCCACAGGTTGAGAACCACTACTTTTGACGGTCTGTTCACACTATGGCCTACTTCTCTTTTGGTGCTGGAGTTGAACCCACAGGCTCTTACAAGCTAAACATGGGACAGACCACTGACTTAGTCTAATGGCCAACTAGATTCCTGAAACTACTTGAGGGACCTGATCAAGTCTGAATGCTTTAAGAGGAGAGGTTTCTGGTGTCGACTGGCCTTAGTGGGCATTACTTTGCTGGGCACGGCAAGAGGGTGCCTGCCTAAGGTGTGTATGTGCATTCATATTTACCCGGCACTGACCCTCCTGGGCCACGGAGTCATGGGCTGCCTGAATGGCCTGCAGGAGAGAGGAAGCCATTAGCACACAGCCATGCAGAGTCATTTAAAAGCGTTGCCACAGAAGCCCTCTCTACCTCGTTCTTCTCGAAACACTTGGCTCTATCTTCAGGGGACATCTTCTCCGTTTCAGACAGAAACTGTTTCAGGACGGATCCATCCTCTTTGAAAAAGAAAACGTACGCATCAGCATGGATTAAAAAGTGTGAGTGGGCGCTAGCCTTTGCACAGCTGGCCCTATGAACCGCCTCAATCTGTACACGGCCTCCAGGGATGTGGATGTGGATGTGGGGTCCCTTTCCACAGGCTAGCTTCCCAACCGCTCCCTGCTGCAGCAATCAGGCCAGAGACATGCTGGTCCACTTCTCAACGCACATGGGGGGTCCTTGACACCCCAATCCTTGTCCTACTCACTTCTCAAACCCCATCACTTCCTTACAGCACTTACATAGTTAAATCATGTACTTGTGGGAGCCTGTGTAGTCCCTTAAAAGCAGAGCCTACTGTGCCTGTGGCTGACTGTACCACACTTCCTAACTCAATGCAACATAATTATTTTTTAAGAGCTAGGATTTCTCTGTGTAGCCCTGGCTGTCCTAGAACTTGCTCTGTAGATCGGGCTGGCCTCGAACTCAAGATATCTGACTGCCTCTGCTTCCTGAGTGCAGGAATTAAAGGCATGCCCCCCCCCACCTACCCATCACAAAATCTACTGTATATACGTTCCCACAATAACATTCTCATCTAGTAACAGTCCCCAAATCCAGGTTTTAATTTCAGAGTAGCAAATGGAACACAGAATGCATGAGCATAAAGGTCTCGGATGGAAATATGAAAACCTGTGCTGTCTGGTTTAGAGCCCAGTGCCAGCTGCCTCTGGGCTAGACACTGCCCCTGCTCGAGGGTGGAAGTGTGGGGAGGCAGGAGAACCAGCTATCATAAAAATAACTGATTTCAGATGGCCTCAGTGTAAACTGTCAGCTCTAGATGTAACAAACTCAGTTGCTGAGGACAGGCTCCACAGTAGAGTAGCTGTCCAGCCCTGGACTTGATCCTCATCACCGAGAAGAAAGAAAACCAAAACCTGGAACTGACGGGGAGCCTCTTAACTCCGTGAGAAGGACTGAATCGAATCAACTTTTGAACCCTAGCTCTACCACGGTTCTAACATTCCATCGCCCTGACCCCAGGACCCTAAGGCTTCACAGAAGGAAGGGGCCAATACAGCTTCGCCACATCCACACTTGAGAAAAGAACTCGGAGACCTAGGTACTTACACATTTTAAAAGTACACAAGGGTACTTTTTAAGTATAAGCATCTTAGTGGAAATAATTTTGTACATACATTATGTGTGTGATGTATGATGTGTGTCTGTGTATGCGTGTGCACGATCAACCCCAGGGCCTTGTATTGTTAAGACAAAAATACTCCACAACTGAGCTAGATGTTTCTTGGACACAAGTTCCTCTGCGGCCTTGCCTAGGCTCAAATGATCCGGTCTTGGTGTCCCGAGTAGCTGGGACTGCCTTTGAGCTGCAGGAACCATAGTGCTGAGGATATTCAAATCTGTGGCCATTTGCAGCCACTCAAGATCAGATGGCAATGACTATTCTATGGCTTCCAGCAGAGCTATGGCCAGTTTTCAGCTACACGTCAGAGCCCAGATAGCTCACCAAGCCTAAAAGGTTTACACTCTGGCCTTTTAAGAAGCTGATTCTTGTCGGGCAGTGGTGGCGCATGCCATTAATCCCAGCACTTGGGAGGCAGAGGCAGGCGGATTTCTGAGTTTGAGGCCAGCCTGGTCTACAGAGTGAGTTCCAGGACAGTCAGGGCTACACAGAGAAACCCTGTCTCGAAAAACCAAAAAAAAAAAAAAAGAATCTGATTCTTGGCCTGAATCGCATGTAACTGCTATGTGAGTGTACCCCTCCTTGCTGGTTCTTGTGCCTTCCACAGCGTAAGGGCTCAGACCTCTTCCCTACACATCCCATCCAGCTTCTAATGGAGGAGGGATGAGGCCCTCCACCTGCTTCTGCTCAGTGACTCCCTTTAGGGTCTCAGCCTGCTGGATGCCTTTCTGCATCAGCAGCTAGCTGCTTTTCTGGTCCTCCTGTCAATTATGAGACATAGAACCGCTGTAGACAGGATCCCTAGTTTCTGGATGTCACCAGTAATTCCTTAGAATTTTGAGCATATATATACACATATATATACATATATATGTGTACATATATGAATATGAGAATCTTTATATCAGCATATATGTTCTATATAAAAAATATATAAATTTAAGTATATATAAATATATACATATCTATGTGTAAAGATATATATGAATATGAGAATCTTTACATCAGCTGGCCCTCAAGTATTCCTTCTCTTTCACCTACGCCCCATAAAGCTGTAAGAAAAGAGAAAGCAAAAAGTGGGTCAACACTTCTTAGAGAATTAGTTTCCCTCAAAACAAACAACAAAACTCCCTTCACGGCACTGTATCTGCAGGATAAGTGGTGGATATGACTTAATAGGCGTCAAACAACTTTAAAGATGGGTGTGGAGGCACACACCTCTAAGTCCCAGGAGAAAGCTGAGGCAGGAGGAGTGCCATGAGTTCAGCCAGGCTAGCCAAAATTAGAGTCACAGAGTGAGGGCCCGTCCTGTCCCACCTGAGTGGATGTGTTTATATACTGCTGAAATAACCGGTCACTGTAAAACTGAACTCTTTGAACCCCGTGTCTCAAGTTTAAATAAATAGCAGGTGACGTAGATGGTGAGTGGTCCCCCCAAATCTGTCAAGTGGAAGGAGAGTGTCCCACAAAGCTCTACTCTAACCCCCATAGGCATGTACCCACACTAATCATTAAGAAAAACAAATAACAGATGACCAAATTATTAAGCCACAAGTACCAAATTCCAGCTTGTCTTGGTTATTGGCCACGGCGTGGATCAGCCCGATGGTGCCGCACGAGTTCCCGATGGTCTGTTTCATGAAGTAAACTTTAGGGCTAACTTCTTGTCCCTTCAGTTCCTCGATTTGTTTTTTCCTGAAGTTTTCATGCTATGAATGAGGAGAAATTTTTTTTTCCTTAAATCTCAAAATGAAAATTTAAAGTAAGCAGGTGGCCGGTCCAGCCAGTTTTAAAGAGACACAGTGAGCGGGATGCATGACCGTGAGCCAGCACCATGCTTCTAGATGCTGTTGGATGCCCAGAGGACAGTCTTCCTCCCACACCCAAGCAGGCCCCGGGGCTCCACCCTGCTGCTGCAGTGCAGGTACTGCCTTGGATGCTGCCCAAGCCTGTCTAGACACCACGGCAACCTTTAGTCGGAGGCAGGGTGTCCTGAAATCTGCAAACAGCGCTCTACTCAGGGTTTTCTCCCTTCAGTGAGAATAAAGACTGCATTTCATACACACTTCTAATCAAGCTCTGATCAGTGCCCAGTGTTAACACCAGCGGGTGTCTGTTTCGCTATTCTTCAATGGTTCCATTTGTGTACAAGTTGATGTTTTTCAACAAGGTTTGACTGTTGGAAGGGTTAAGCAGATGCAAGAGCTTCCCCTTCCTGGTTTGTTTTAGAAAAGTAAAGCCAACTGGCGCAAGGATTGGACTATGATTTTAAAAACAAACAAAAACAAAAAACCCAAACTTTCATTCTGTAAAAGGCAGGGTACTAGTTTATCCTTGGCAGCCATACAGGGGATGTTCTAACTGGAAGACAGATTATAATTATCTGGGAAGGCTGCTATATGAACGGGAGATTTCCTCCAAGAATTGCCGGCTTCTTGTACAGTGACTCAGGAGACTGTCTAAACCTCTCACTGGTGAGTCTGGGAGACCTGAGAAGTTAGGGCTTGTCAATCAAAAGCAGGTGCTACTGCCATGGAAACACTTACTGCCCACGGCCAGCAGACTCCACACAGTGCATCAGCCAGCTTGGTTCCAAGTCTAGTAGCCTAGTGTTTACTGTACTTGGAAATGAAGTGTGCATTTCCTCTGTGGCTACAGGAGAGGAATAAGACCATCCTACAAGATGAACTGAAACTCAGATGTTCTTGCTTCCCATTTACTGTTAAGGATTTTCACACCTCTTAATGCTAATCAGCTATCATTATAAAACAGACTACCACTGAGCTCTGGCATAAGCAGAATTCCTGGATCTCAGCGTCACAAACGTGAATTAAGATGTTCAGTTAGGATTCCCCAACATAACCTTAGTAAGGATGAGATGCTTCCTAAACTAGTTTGCAGACAGAAGTCAAACTATAAGTTTCATTTTCCATTAAAAACTTTCCTCGGTGTCTTACCCATTACGTATGCAGAATAAGTACTCGATATATGGGGCAGATTAGATGGCAGCTAAAGCACAGAACAGTAGCCCAACCAAACTGGAATGTTCTCTACAAAAATCCCCTGGAGCCTGCAAAATGAGCCCAGAGAGCAATTCCAAGGGAGCGGGCTCACCACTGCCCCCCAGAGGCTTTGCCTGAGCTCTGCTCAAAACCTCCAAGTCATCATGGTTCCTCTGGAGAGCAGCTCCAGAGACTGCTACAGGAGGAGGAGAGCCCACTTTGGTTCAGTCAAGGAAGGCAATCTGACATGGAGGGGTAGCAAGAAAAGCTCCGACTATAAAACCTGTCACTGAGATCGTCCAAACTCCATGTTTGAACTCACCAGAGACCATTTGCTAGGAGGAAGGCCTAGAACTCCCCAGACGGCTTACTTCCGGTCAAGGATGCTTCTAGAGCACCTGCTTTTAAGGATAGTATTTAACCTCATCCCATTAGGAGTCACGGCGGAGATGCAAATGCCTCCAAGTTTTACCAATGTTATCCCCTCTGAAATCATCAGGCGGCTGAGCGCCAACAGGAGGGGGCCGATGCCACGATTTACTGGGACTCCACGCACTGCAAGCCAACCCATATTCCACTGTTTGGTCTCTATCTGATGCTCAGTCGTTGCGTGACATGCACCCCTGCACAGTGGAAGATGGTAGACTGTTTCAGAAAATGAAGGTGTCTCTTGTGACTGTGCTAGAGGAGCCCTTCTGCATCCAGCCACAAGGTCAGAGAGGTAGAGACGGCGGCTCTGTGCACCAGTGATTCAGCTTTCTAAAAGGAAAGCTCAACAGTGTGCCTGCTTGGTGGGGGGGAGGGGGGGAGAGAGGGGAATGGAGAATCTACCAGAAAGGCAGCTAGGTGGGAGCCTCAGAAAACCAAACAGGGACCTGGCCCACTCACAGCCCTTAAAAGGAAATCAACAGCAAGTGGAAGCAAGGCTCATAAATAAATAATTAAGCAAGCAAGTTGGATTCTTTCTCTGGTTAAACGAAAACGCAGACTTGGAATCAATGGGCTCCTTTCTCCTCCAAATTGAGGCAATAATGACCATTACAACAGAGCCCCAATGAATAGGTATTATGAAAATACAGACACCTCCCACGCTAAGAGGTGGGATCCTTATCCCCTACCCTACAGGAAAGGGGGAAAGCGTGAGGTAGGAACTCATTCCACAGCACTGCGCATCCACTGAGACCCGCCCATCACAGACCCCTCCCTACCTGGGCCGTGAGGGGAAACAGCAGCAGCAGGGCGCAGGCAGGGGAGGGCACTGAGCCCAGAGTCTCCTCCTCCAGCCCTAGCACGTCGGCGAAGCGCCACTGGCCAGCGACCCCCAGCTTGGCCAACACCTGCAAGGAAAAGACAGGGCAACTAGACCGGAAAAAGCCAGACAAATGATGGGCACCTGCTAGGGGGCGGGGTCAGCACGAGCATCCCTCGTGCCGCCCTTCCAACCCCCACCCCCACCAAACACACACACGGGTCCCCACCCGAGTCTGGGAGGAGCCTCCGCGCCGTCCCACCCTCGGTGCCGCGCAGTGACACAGCACAAAGCTCAGCCCACACGTGGCTCGCGCGAAGCCCTCGGACTAGAGTCCGCTGGCCATCGCCACGCCCTCGAGAGCTGTTCCCCGCGCTCGTTCCCGTCCGAGTCCATCCTCCGCCACCTCCCCGTGATCGATCTCTCAGTCACCCTCTCAAACCCCTAAATAACTCAGGGCAGAGATTACACCCAGCTGGCCGCCCCAGCCCAGCCACCTCCACTGAACAGGGCGCGGCCGGCTGGGCGTCTCCCAACGATGCTCCCGGAGGAGAGGGACACAGACTGCGCGCCACGCCACTCACTTTGTTCAGCATCTGAAAAGCAAAAGCAAAGAGGAAAATAATAATAAAACTATCTGATTCAGCCACCTCGCTGTAGCTTAGTTCTCTCAGCAGCTCTGCTTACCTCGGGGTTAATCTCCATCGGTTTCAGCTGCATCTTCGCAGATCCAAGTAGCAAACACAACCCGGAGAAGCCGAAAAATAGCTGGTGGAGCCGCCCAGGCTGCTGCTATAAAGCGCCGGCCTCACTCACTGGGAAAGCCTGAGCAGGGGAGGCAGGAGCAGAACCAAGCCGAGGAGGAAGGCCAAGAGGACTCGAACCCCCCTATGCACCGCACAGAATGGTACAGCCGAGCCCCCAAACCTTGCAGTCTCACTAGCCGGTGAGCTAATCCCGTGGTTGTGGGGATGGGTTTTGTTGGTGGGTGTTCCTTGAGCGCATGGAGCAGCCTTTTTGATGGAGGCGCTTTTAATTTGGGGCGAAATTTCTGGAAACCCTCCGCTATCGTCTCAATCACTCCAAAGCTCGAGGGTCTCTGAAACATTGAGAAAAAGCACAAAATCAACAGGTATATATAATATGTTTAATATGAATAAGAATATTTGTCGGTCCTCCTCCCTCCCCCCGCCCCTATCTTGGAACAGTTTGTACTTAACCTTAGACAATCTGTCCTCCATGTTAAATTGAACCTGTGTCCAGGCTCGGTTTTTAATGGACTGCCTAGAATAAAACATTTGATATGTACTGCATTAGTGAAGCTGATGTAATGTGACTCTAGGGGAAGAACCGGTGGGTCTCTGGGAAGCGGTATGTACAAGACACATAGAAATACAGGCGCCCGGGGACTTTAGAAACAGATCAAAGAAAAGATAGGTGATTTGAGACTAGAGACTTAAAGGAAGAAGCTTTAAAAAAAATGGGGAAAACCTTTTTCAAAGGACAGATAATAAGATTTTGGTTCACCATACTTTCGGCACAGAAGAAAGGGAATAACAACTGAGGAGAGCTCACGGTTCTCCAGTGATGGGGGGCGCGCGCGGGGGGGGTTGTTCTTTCTAACAGACACATTCAAGAGACGGAAAGAAAAAGCTTGTGCTGAAGATTGAGTAGAAGGAGGGACCAGATCAGGGATGCTAAATCACAGAATGAGGTGGCGAAGGATGCAGGCAGGTTGGGCATTTTAAAAAAATATGCTCAGAACAAATGGTGAAAAACAGACATGCTGTGTGAGAGCCCGAGGTTAGCAAGGCATAGGATGGAGACAACCAACCTTGTTTTTAAGCGTTACCTCTTGGTTGGATCCTTTACCCAGGCCATCTTATCTCACTCTGAGAGGGTCCAATATTGTATTTGTGACATTTTATACATCAGGATCCGGGCTCCGAGATGTTAATTTGCTTGGTGCCACAGCTGGAAAATGAGGCAGGAAAACTAGCCCTGGTAAATAAGGCCGGAAGGGTCCATTTTCTGTTTTAGACTCAACAATGTGCTACTTCGATTTTCTTCCCAGTTTCACCATCAGAAAAAAAAATGACCTTCACTTACCAAATGTGAGAGACAAGAAGATGTTAGTAAGATCCTAATGAGTGAATTTTATACTATGTAAATTACATCTCAGTGCAGTTAATAAAAAAAAAAATTCAAAACAGGTAGACACTTAACCCAGTACATCTGGTTAGACTGGGTGCATTTCTGTCTTTTGGCAGAGACTAACTACATTTCCAGTTTTCTTCATTTATCCATTCATTACAAATACTGCATAAGCGTTTACTACCACTGGTCACTGAGCTTGGGAATCAGGTGAATCCAGAAATGAATATTGAAACTTCCTTCCTCTTATAGTGTGGAAGGAACACCTAACTCAGCGGAGGAAATTAAAGAGCCATGAAAGGAAGTTGCATTTAAGCTAAGGCTGATGGACAGGCAGAAGTCAGCAGTGGACAGATATTGCAAGAATAGCTAGGAAGGGCAGTATGAAATCATGACCAGAAGTCTTTGTGGAAGGTACTTAGTTATTCATTCAACACAATGTGTGTGTGTGTGTAGATACAGATACACACACACACATAACCATATATATATATATATGTATATATATGATCATATGCCAGGAACTATGGACCAGTAAATTAAAGAACTCTCTCCTTACAAGGAGAGAAGACACAGATCTTATCCTGATCTTTAGAACGTGGGAGATGAGTGAACAGAAATGCTGAGCTTGCAAGGCAAGAAGCGTCATACAGACCTTAGCCAGATTCTAGGGCTTATAACTTGTAGAAAAAAAATAGGACGATGCCCATAGAGTGGGCTTTGCCAGCTGGGGCTTAGCTTCCCTTTTGGCGGTGAAGCCGCTGGGCAGGCGGGATCTGCTGAGGTTGGCTTTACAGTTTTGTACTGTGTTGTTAGAGCTGAGTTAGTGAGTGCGCCTGCGACTGAGTCCCAACAATCCAATCGTCGGGATTATTTAAAGGTACAAGCTTAAAATAAAGAGAGGAGGTGGGTAGGGAGTGTAGAGATGGGCACGCAGCTTGGCGAGACATATCAGTATACATACCAGGGATGTGTACAGAGCTTTACGTGTCAATCACACGCATGTCGATTGCATACATGTCGATTAGAGTACAATTGGTCAGTAGAGTAATTCTTTCTCCCCGGTAATTCTGCAGTTACAACATTATGAATTTGGAAAAATGACAACTGAAAAGAAAAATCACAACATTTTGATAACTATTTAGAATTAAATATACAAGATGGATATGGTAATGCTAGCACTTAAGAGGCTGAGCCAGGAGAATCATAAATTTAGGGCTATCCTGGGCTACATAGCAAGTTCAAGGCCAGCCTGGGAAACTTAGCAAGACCCTATTGCATACCCATGGCACAAGTCAATTAAGTTTAATACATAAAAATCATAAGGAAAAACTTTAAATCAATTAAACATGAATTGATGAGAGTAGTACCCGACTTTCTGAGTAATATGTGAGAAAAAGAGTAAAAAATAAAAAATGTTTGGAGACAGGGTCTCACTGTGTAGCTGTATTTGGCCTGGAATACACTATGTAGACCAATCTGGCCTTGAACTTGCCAAGATGCACTGCCTCTGCCTTCCAAGTGTGGGATTAAAGACCATACCCAGCTTCAAATATTTGAATGTAAACTTAATGCAATTATTGTCTCTAGCAGAAGCAAGACATTCAATCTAATTTTAATCATTGTGAGTTCCCAGCTCAGTGCCTTTAGAAGGTTTCTAAGTTCCCTAGGAAAAAAAATAAATAAATAAATGCTGTGATTGATTGGTGATGTCTGCTGTGTTAACTAGCTTTATGTCAACTTGACACAAGCTAGGCTACTCAGAGAGGAGGGAGGTCTGGTTGTAGGCAAGCCTGAAGGGCATTTTTCTTAATTAGTAGTTGATGGGGGAGGGCCCAGCCCATTGTGGGTGATGCCACTCTGGGACTGGAGCTCCTGGATTCTACAAGAAAGGAGGCTGAATAAGTAAGCCATAACAAGCAAGCCTCTGCATCAGCTCCTGCCTCCAGGATATAATATAATATTCATGATCAATCTTTGACAGTGTATTGGGGCACAGTGGACATATAAAATCCATTCATGTGAGAGCACAGCAATTTCTAGCGGAGTTTCACCTTTGCTCATGCTACACCGTGGTCTAATAGTAAAATAGTTTATTGCAAAGGTCGTCACTTAAATGTTTGCAATTCATCTCCTCTTCCAGTTAGCCTGCCGCTGACATTTTCTGGCTCTGTAGATAGTTCATGTAATTTTAGTGTCCAGCTTCTCTTACCTAGCCTATTTTTGAGTTTTGTTTGTTGGTATGCCCCAGAAGTCATTTTTTTGTTGTTGTTGAGTAGTGCCCCATTCTGCAGATGCATCCTGCTTGTTTTCCACTCTACTGTCGTGGATGTTTGCTTTGCTGCCGAGTTTGGCCTACCATGTCTAACATGACTTTGCACATTTCTGTAGGAATCATTGTGTGGGAAATTATTTTCATTTCTCACTCACTTCTGGAAGTAAAAATGTTAGATTGAATAGTAACTGTTGAACTTTTTCAATGTTTGATGTATTTTATAGCTTGCATTATTAGTCACCTTTCAAGATACTATAGCTGGATTTGGTGTTGCGTGCTTGTAGTACCAGTACTTAGGATGCTGAAACAAGAGGCTAGCCTGGGCTGCATGGGGACACCCAAATTGTTTTCCTGCATGGCCATACACATTTGCAGCTACTGTTGTCAGTCATCCACAACCTTTATGGCACATATGGAATGGAACCTCTGTCATTCTATTACAGTTCCCTGGGGACTAAGGTGGCGCTCTTCACACTGTTTATGGGTTGCTTAAGAATCTTTGGTGAAATGTCTATTCAAATCTGTGTCCACTTTTTAAATGTGCTTTGGGTTTTTTGTTTGTTGATTTGTGTTTTTGTGTGTGGTGGGGATGTTTTGGTTTGGTTTTTAGTTTTTCGGGACAAGGCTTCTCTGTGTAGCCCGGGCTGTCCTGGTACTTACTCTGTAGACCAGGCTGGCCTCAAACTCACAGAGATTCTTCTGCCTCTGCCTCTGCCTCTGCCTCTGCCTCTGCCTCTGCCTCTGCCTCTGCCTCTGCCTCCTGAGTACTGGGATCAAAGGTGTGCATTGCCACCACCTGGCTTTTAAGTGGGTTTTTTAAAAGATCTTATTATTGCTTTGTAAAGGCTCTTTCTTTATTCTGGATACTGTTTATATCAGACCCAAAACTTGCAAATATTTTTCTTCCAGCCTGTGAATTTATTTCAACTGTCTATGCACCAATTTTTAGGATTTCCCTTTGATGAAGCCATATTAATTTAAGGATCATCAAAGAAATCTTTGCTTAATCCGAGGTGACTGGGATTTCCCTCTGCGTTTTCCTTAAGAAGTTCTCAATTTTACATTTCAGTCTTTGATGCATTTTAGATTAATTTTTGTTGACCAAGTGAAGCAAGAGTTTGTTTTCTTTTTTGCATGTGCATTTTCAGTTGTCCTAGACTATTGAAAGATACCTTGCCTAGTTAGTCACCTTACCTAGTTAGTCACCTTGCCTAGTCACCTTGCCTAGTTAGCTACCTTGCCTAGTTAGTCACCTTACCTAGTTAGTCACCTTACCTAGTTAGTTACCTTGTTAGCTACCTTACCTAGTTCGTCACCTTACCTAGTTGGTTACCTTACCTTGTTAGCTACCTTACTTAGTTACCTTGGCAACTCAGTTCACAATCTCGATAAGGGTAGCTTCCCACCTTGTATGAAGTCCTAAGTTTGTTCCCTAGTACACAGGGTGGGAGCAGGGATATTTTGACTACAAATTCAACAGTTATCAATCTATCTTGACAGCAGAGTTTCTTTTTTTTTTTTTTGAAAAGCATGTTCTTTTATTGAAAAAGGAAGTAAAAACATTTTATGATAAAATTGAAGATTTACATGGAAAATATTTCTAATAAAATAGAAGAGATATATAGAAAAACACGTTAAAATTGACCACTTCCATGGAACATTAAAGAGTAAAATGGTAGACATAAAAAACATTGCTAAATTAATTGAACAAGGAAGTAGAAACATTTTATGATAGAATTGAAGATTTATGTGGAAAATATTTCTGATAAAATTGTAAAAAAACATGTTAAAATTGAAGATTATCATGGAAAATTTTATATAGATATAATAATGGTAGGCATAAAAGTATTCCTAAGTTGATTGAAGTGGAATTATAAACATTTTCTGATAAAGTTGAAGATTTACATGGAAAATATTTCTGATAAAATTGAAGAAATATATAGAAAAACATGTTAAAATTGAAGATTATCATGGAAAATTATACGCATAAAATGGTAGGCATAGAAATAATTCTAAGTTGATTGAAAGTAGAATTATAAACATTTTCAGGTAAAATTGAAGATTTACATGGAAAATATTTCTGATAAAATTCAAGAAATATATAGAAAAACATGTTAAAATTGACTATTTCATGGAAAATTATACAGATAAAATGGTAGACATAAAAACCCTTCTAAATTCATTGAAGGTGGAATTAAAAACATTTTGTGATAAAATCAGAGATTTACATGGAAAACATTTCTGATAAAATAGAAGAAATATATAGAAAAACGTTAAAATTGAAGATTATCATGAAAAATAATGCAGATAAAATGGTAGACATAAAAAATTACTAAATTAATTGAAAGAAAAACATGTTAAAATTGAAGATTATCATGAAAAATAATGCAGATAAAATGGTAGACATAAAAAATTACTAAATTAATTGAAAGGAAAACATGTTAAAATTGAAGATTATCATGAAAAATAATGCAGATAAAATGGTAGACATAAAAAATTACTAAATTAATTGAAAGAGGAATTACATACATTTTCTGATAAAATTGAAGATTTACATGAAAAATATTTCTGTTAGCCCATGTCTTTTTATTGGGGAATTGAGTCCATTGATATTAAGAGATATTAAGGAATAGTGATTGTTACTTCCTGTTATTTTTATGTTTTTGTGGTTATCTTCTTTTGGGTTTGTTGGAAGAAGACTAATTTCTTGCTTTTTCTAGGGTGTTGTTTTCCTCCTTGTGTTGGTGTTTTCCATCTATTACCCTTTGTAGGGCTGGATTTGTGGGAAGATATTGTGTAAATTTGGTTTTATCATGGAATATCTTGGTTTCTCCATCTATGGTGATTGAGAGTTTTGCTGGGTATAGTAGTTTTGACTGGCATTTGTGTTCTCTTATGGTCTATATGAGATCTGCCCAGGATCTTCTAGTTTCATTGTCTCCGGTAAGAAGTCTGATGTAATTCTGATAGGTTTGCTTTTATAAGTTACTTGCCCTTTTCCCCTTACTGCTTTGAATATTCTTTCTTTGTTTAGTGCATTTGGTGTTTTGATTATTATGTGCCAGAAGGACTTTCTGTTCTGGTCCAGTCTGTTTGGAGTTCTGTAGGCTTCTTGTATATTCATGGGCATCTCTTTCTTTAGATTAGGGAAGTTTTCTTCTATAATTTTGTTGAACATATTTACTGACCCTTTAAGTTGTAAATTTTCTCTCTCTTCTATACCTATAATCCTTAGGTTTGGTCTTCTTATTGTGTCCTGGGTTTCCTGGATGTTTTGGGTTATAAGCTTTTTGCATTTTGCATTTTCTTTGACTGTTGTGTCAATGTTTTCTATGGTATTTCCATCACCTGAGATTCTTTCTTCTATCTCTTGTATTCTGTTGTTGATCTATGACTCCTGATTTCTTTCCAAGGTTTTCTTTCTCCAGAGTTGTCTCCCTTTGTGATTTCTTCATTGTTTCTACTTCCACTTTTAGATCCTGGATGGTTTTGTTCAGTTCCTTCACTTGATTGTTTGTGTTTTCCTGTAATTCTTTAAGGGATTTTTGTGTTTCTTCTTTAAGGGCTTCTGCCTGTTGACCCATGCTCTCCTGTATTTCTTTAAGGGATTTTTGCGTTTCTTCTTTAAGGGCTTTCATCTGTTGACCCATGTTCTCCTGAATTTCTTTAAAGGAGTTATTTAAGTCCTACTTGAAATCCCTCTATCAGCATCATGAAATACAATTTTAAATCCAACTCTTGCTTTCCCAGTGTGTTGGGTTATCCGGGACTTGCTGTGGTGGGAGACCTGGGTTCTGATGTTGCCAAGTAGCCTTGGTTTCTGTTGGTAGGGTTCTTGTGCTTGCCTGTCACCATCTGGTTATCTCTGGTGTTAGTTGGTCTTGCTGTCTCTGGCTGTCTCTCCTGTGGGCCTGTAAGCTTGTGTTCATACTTCTGGGAGACCAACTCTCTTCTGGCAGGGTCATCAGAAAGTGCTGCTGGGAGATCACTCTCTCCTGGCGGGCTGTGGAGCTGCCCCATCTGCAGAGTATTATAGGAGGTTAGCAAATCAGTGTTATAAATACATGAACGTATTTTTTAACCTGATTGGGCTGGTCTAAGTCCTTTGCTATGCCTTGCCTCCCCCAGTTCCCACCCACTGTGAATTAAACCAAGTTCTCACATATGCAAGGCAAATGCTCTTCCATTGCCCAATGTCCCCAGTCTTCCTTTTACTTGTTATCTTGAGACAGGAGGTTACAAAGTTGCCTAGACTAGCCTTGAACTCCTCCAGTAGCCCAGGCAAACCTTGAACTTGTGATGCTCCTGCCTCAACTTCTTCCTTAGCTAGGATTACAGGCCTGTGCCACTGAGTCTAGCTTTGTTTTACATTTTCATATAGATTTTTTTCTTTTCTTTTTATTATCTTTTTAAAGACATTCTTTTTTTTTGAGACTTATTTATTTATTATACATAAGTACACTGTAGCTGTCTTCAGACACTTCAGAAGAGGGCATCGGATCTCATTACGGATGGTTGTGAGCCACCATGTGGTTGCTGGGAGTTGAACTCAGGACTTCTGGAAGAGCAACCAGTGCTCTTAATCTGTGGGCCATCTCTCCAGCCTCCCCCCTTTTTTGTTTTTTGTTTTTTTGTTTTGTTTTTTTTTCGAGACAGGGTTTCTCTATAGCCCTAGCTATCCTAGAACTCACTCTGTAAACCAGACTGGCCTCAAACTCAGAAATCCGCCTGCCTCTGCCTTCCAAGTGCTGGGATTAAAGGTGTGTGCCACCACTGCCCAGCTTTCATATAGATTTAAAAATCATTTATTGCTTGCCACTGTAAAAACCTTTTGGGCTTTATTGATAGGGATTAAATTGAATTAGTGTATTAATTTGAAGGGAATTACTCCAGCAGGCAACTCGAAACTCAATGGGTCTCGAAAACAAAACAGGTGTAAAGTGGGAGGAGGATTTGGGAGGAAGGAGGGCTCCGAGGAGTAGGAGAGGGATGAGGGGGATGAGAGAGGGCAATAGGGAGGGGATGTGAAAATGACCAAAATTCATGATATCCCTAGGCAAGTAGGAAATTGCAAGGAGGTGACGTTCTATTGTGATTTTGGTTTTCATTTCCCCCAGTGATTAGTGAAGTTGTGCATTTTTTTCACATTTTTCTTGGCAGTTTGTGTCTTCTTTTGATCTATTGCCTGTTACTTAGTTAGACTGTTTGCTACAAAGTCACATAAGTCCTTCTGTGTTCTAGGTACTAGTCTCTCTCAGGTGTACAGTATGAGAATACTTTCTCAAAACATGCTTGACAGACGTTGTAACCAAATCAGCGTGACTCTAGCAAACCCAACGACCACAGAAATAAGACAAATAAATGCAAAGGGACACAGAACTGCACACACAAAGCACCACTGTGGCTTGGGTGAACTTCCCAGAGGCCCATGTGTTAAGGCTAAGTTCCCAGCCCAGGGTGCTATAGGGAGGTACTAGAAACTTCAAGAAATGGAGCCCATGAGGAGATTTTATGGTTGCTAGGGAATATCATTGATGTACTTTAGTATCTGAAATGACCTTCAACGCCATACATCCTACCATAGTGTAGCATGCTGCCACAGACTCAAGGAATAGGACCAAAGGGTCATAGACAGATGCCTCCAAAATAAACCTCTACTTAAAATAAAAAAACCTGTTGTATCTCAGGAATGTCTTACAGGAACTCAAAGCTGACCAACCTGGACACTAGAACGCTTCCTGTGGAAAGGCCCGTCTTGTCAACCTAGATCCCCGACTCTCACTATGTGTATTACAGACTAAAGGGAAGAGCCGCACCTGTGGAGCTCTGGAGCAGAGAGGCAGCGTGGTGCTTCTGTGGGTTTGGAAGTCGGTGGTCTAAGGCCTCCCACTTGGTTCTCTTCGATCAGGGTTGATTTAACCCTTCCTCACTTGTTGTGGACTATGTTTCTCAGTTCTGTGGAGAGCATGGTTGTTATTTTAATAGGGATTACGTGAAATCTGTAGCTCCTTTAGGTAGTGTGGCTGTCTTAATGATACTGATTTATTTGATCCCACGTGTGGTATGTTATTTCTTTATGTCCTGTCAATTACTTTCAGTCAGTTTTCTCTTTGGTCAAATTTATTTCCAGGTCTGTATCTCTCCATCTCTATGTCTGTCTGTCTCTCTCTCTCACACCCCCCCCACACAGCATTGCTTTTTTTTATTTTATATTTTATTTACTTAACTATTAGCATATTGCTATGGAACTGATTTTTTGTTGTTGATTTTGCGACCTGTCTCTTTGATGAATTCACCATGGTATCCTCAAGTACTAGTGATTTCCCTTTATGCCTTCCATTCTGGATGCTATTTATTCATTTATATATTTTCCGTGGCCTTATTACTGACCAGGATTCCCAGCAGCATGTAGAATAAAAGCAGCACAGGTTGGCATCCTTGTCGTGGTCGATAACCTAAAGGTGAAGCTTTCCATTCCCTCCCATTCAGGATGATGCTAACTTTATCTGGCCTTTTATCGTGAAGAGATGTGAATTTCAAGGACTCTTCCTGTTGGCTCTGGGCTTCATTTTATAGGGGTGTGTTCTGGCCTGGCTTTTATGTAACTTGATACAAGCCAGAGTCCTCTGAAAGGAGGAAAGCTCACTTTTTAAAAATCCCTCTCTAAGACCCAGCTGTAGGTCATTTCCTAATTGGCAGTTGGTGGGAGAGGACCCAGCCCTTGGTAGTGGAGCCACCCCTGAGCCAGTGGCCCTGGGTTCTAGAAGAAAGCAGGCTGAGCAAGCGAGTAAGCGGGACCCATCCATGGCCTCTGAACCAGCTGGTGTTCCCGTCCTGACTTCCTTCAGTGATAGACCAAGGATGTGGAAGCACAAGCCAGATAAACCCTTTCCTCCCCAGGTTGTTTTGGTTATGGTGTTTTATCATAGAAATAGTAACCCTAACCAGGACAGCTAATTGATCACATTTCTTGGTTTACTATGTTAATTCATCCTTCCCTCCTTGGGATGGATCCCATGGGATTGCAGTGGATAATTCTAAGATTCTGTTGGATTTTTCTTGTTAGTATTTGTTGGAGAGTTTTGCATCTGTGTTCATTAGAAATTCTGGCCTGTAGCTATCTTTTGGTCAAGACAGTGCTAGCCTGGAGCCAGAGACATGGCTCAGTGGTTACAAGTAGATGTGCTGTTCTTACATAGACAACCTGAGCTCAGTAGCCAGCACCCACACCAGGTGACTCACAACCACCTGTTACTCCAGCTCCACAAGGATCCAATGCCTCTGGCTCTCTACACCATATAAACAAAATTAAAAATAATAAAAATAAATCTTAATTAAAAAGATAATGCTGACCTCATAAAACGAACTTGGGAACATTTTTTCTCCTCCTCCTCCTCCTCTTCTTCTTCTTCTTCTTCCTCCTCCTCTTCCTCCTCCTCCTCCTATGCCCACCCCTTTTAATTTTAGACAGGGTCTTACTACATAGCCCTGGCTGGCCTGGAGCTCACTGTGTAGACCAGGCTAGCCTCAGACACACAGGACCTGCCTGCCTCTGCCTCACATGTGCTGGGATCAAAGATGTGCCCCACCATGCCCACTGTCATATTTTTTTAACCGAATGAAGAATGGGTATCAGTTTTGAAAATATTTGGTAGAATTCATCAGTAAAGCTGCTGGTGGTTAGCTGCTGAAGGCTTGATCTTCTGGGTTCTAATATCAGGAGGTCATAGAACCTCTGGGAGGTAGCCCCAAGGGAGGCTCTTGGGTAACTGGGGATATAACATTTTTCATAGGACACCCCACCCCACACACACATTCTCTTTTTTTTTTTTACTTATTCTCTTTACATCCCACTCACTGCCCCATTCCTAGTCACCCCCCCCACAATCTTTCGTCCCCTCTCCCCTTCTCTGAGCAAGCAGGGGGGGACACCCCCCAGGGTTCTAGGTGCATCCTCTCCCACTGAGGCCAGACAAGGCATCCCAGCTAGAGGAACATATACCACGTTCAGGCAACTGCTTTCGGGATAGCCCCGCTCCAGTTGTTCAGGACCCACGTGAAGACCATAGGACCTCTTCGATAGGTCTCGTGAGAGGACAGAGCAGAGGGATGCTTTGCTCCTCTGATCCAGGTTGGAGATGCTGCCAGTCGCTTCTGTTGTTGCTGTGTCATGAGATGGTGCGGCAGAAGGACCAACCGTCGGCATATGACTGCACTGTGCCAATTTAGAGATTGAGCCTTTACATGCATGAGCTAAACGAACCTCTCCTTTGTAAGTAGCCCAGGTCAGGTGCTTCATGTCATGTCACAGAGACAACTGACAGCAGATATCATGTAGTTCTAGGTTTATTTAACCGAGGGGCATTTTTGTTATCCATTGTTTATTCAGTCTTGTTTAATCATAGTTGGTCTGCCTGTCCTAGTTTTCTGTTTCTTCATGATTCAGTTGTGGCTGGGTGCACGCCTTTAACCCCAGCACTTGGGAGGCAGAGGCAGTGGATCTCTGTGAATTCAAGGCCAGCCTGGTTTACATAGTGTGTTCTAAGACAGCCAGAGCTATGTAGAAAGACTGTCTCCAAAACAAGAAAGGAAGGAAGGAAGGAAGGAAGGAAGGAAGGAAGGAAGGAGAAAGAAAGAAAAGAAAGAAAGAAAGAAAGAAAGGAAAGAAAAGAGAGAAAGAAATATGTTCAATTATGGCAAATGTATCCAAGGAACTTGTCAATTTCTTCTAGGTTATCAAATTTGTTGGCAAATAATCATTTAATGATCCTTTATGTTTCTGTGATGTTAGTTACAATGTTTCCATTTTATCTCTGATTTTACTTGAAGTCTTTGTTTCCTTTGTTAATGTAGGTGAGTTTATCAATTTATTATGTGTTTTTAAAAAATGATTTTTTTTTATCTTTTGGGTTTTGGGTTTTTTCGTTGTTTTATTTTTAGTTACTGTTTCATTTATTTTCACTCTGATATACTTATCTTCCTTCTGATTTTGGATATGATTTTTTTTCATGTCCTTAAGATGCTAGATGGTTATTTATTTGAGCTCACTGCTCATGTGGCGGAGGCTCTGGTGGTTCTATTGTCTCCGCATGGCTCCTGCTGCCGTCTCTAGGCGTTGGTGTGTTATGGTTCTGTTTGAGGATAGTTTATGACTTTTTTTTTCATTAACCTATTGGTGGTCTAGGCGTGTGTCGTATGCATGGCATATGTCAGTGTGGTTTCTAAAGCTTTCCTTGCAGACATTCAGCATAATCTCACTTCTGAACACTGTGCAGAGACCTGCGTAGTAGTCTGTTCTATGATCTAGCTGGGAGGATGCAGCAAGCACTGATGAGAAGAATATGTCTTTGGCAGCTACCAGATGGAATGTTCTGTGGAGATCTGTTGCTGTGCCCATTTGGTCTAGGACACAGTTTAATGAAACTCCGCCGTTTGTTGGTTTTCCGCGTGGGCAGTCTGTCCATTGCTGAATGGAGTTAGGCCATCCCACACTACATCTTCTACTGTAACTCTCCTCTGTTGATCAGTGCTTGCCTATGTATTCCTATGCTCTGTTATTGGGTGCATATACATTTATAGTAATCCCTCTTGCCAATTGACTCCCTTATTGTTGAATAGATGACTTTCCTTGGGCCTTTCTCTACTTTCAAATTAAAAACTTATTTTTTGGGTGTGCTAACAGTGTGGCCATTTCACACAGGCACACCACTTCTCCAACTCACAACACGCTTATCTTTGAGCTCCCTGTTCTTCCTTTTAAAAAATCTTTTCCTTTCTTTTCAGACACCTTCTTCTTCATGACGGTCAGTGTTAACTGTCAACTTGGCAGGATGGAATCACGGAGAAGACGGGGCCTGGTCATGCTTGTGAGGGACTATCTCGATTGTCTTCACTGATGCGGAAAACCGTACAGCTTGACTCACCCAGGGGATCCTGGACTGCAGAAAATGAAGAAAGCCAGCTTAACAGCAGTGAGCATTCGTTTCTCTCTTCTTCCTGACCGTTGACGCTTCCTGACCAACAGCTCCAAACCTCGTGTGATGCTCTGTACTGTGAGCTGTGAGACAGAATAAATCTTCCTCTGTTAAGTTGCTTTGCCAGGCTGTTTTGTCCTGACAGGAAGAAATAGAAGGTAAAGACAGCTTCTCCTGTAGTTTTTACTTCATTGTAAACATTTGCCTTTTTTTTTTTAGTACAAGGATCTTCATTGCTTTAAAGTTTCTTCTATCTCCCTGTTTGTGGCGTTGATGGAGAATAGAAATGTTTCTTGGCATTTTCTTGAAGTTTATTGAGATTCCTATAAATAGTTACTTTAAATTCTCCATCTATAGAGGCTAGAGAGATGGCTCTAAGTTTAAGAACACTAACTGTTCTTCCAGACGTCCAGAGTTCAATTCCCAGCACCTACATGGTGGCTCACAACCATCTAGAACTGTAGGCCTATGGGATCTGATGCCCTCTTCTGGTGTGTGGATGTACGTGAAGACAAAACATCCTTAAAATAAATAAATCTTTAAAAAAAAAACATCTGAGATTTCAAACATCAGTTCCTTAGTGGTCAGTTTCAGACGTCAATTAAATGGGGTCATGATTTCTTTAAAGTGTGTGTTTGCTGGCATCCAATGACATCTGTGTGTTGAAGAGTTGATATTTTTTTCTCTTCTTTGTCGCCTGGCTCCATTTCTAATCCTTCTAGGGATAGAAGGCTTTTTCTTTGAGGTGGTGGTCACTGCTGCGGCCTCGGCAGTAGATGGCGCTCTCGTGCGCGGTTAGACGCCAGTCGGCTGTTGCTGCACTGCCCTTGTCTTTACACTAGAGGGCGTACCAAGCCCTGTCACTTTCAAATCGGTAGTCAAATCAGCATTGCTGTACAAGAGGGTGTGCTTTTGAAGTACAGTTCATTCTCACAGGTCTCTACTTGGGACCAGGGGAGGTGCAGAAGCCTTAGAGTTCCTGACCCTAGAACTGGTTTCACCACGAAAAGCCCAGAAGAGAGCATCCCGTTCCCTGGACCTGTAATTACTGTCGCTTGTGAACCGCCCAGTGTGAATGCTAGGAACTGAATTTTGTGTGCTCCAAATGACCAGCAAGCACTTTTACCTGCAGAGCCATCTTCTCCACGCCCCCCCCCACACACACACTTTGTCATTTTCAATGTTCAAGCTTTGGATTTCTTTGTCAGTTTCAGGTATTTTGTTATCTCTACCTCATTTTTAACAAAACTGTTTCTCCTGGTTTCATTTTCAGGTTGTTCATAGCTAGTCCGTAAACTGTAATAGAGTTACGTGTTTCTGCAGCGTAGGATAACAATCGGCCTTTTTGGTTCCTTGTCATCCGGCCTTTTTGGTTCCTTGTCATCGATGATGTCGGCTCCTCAGGATTTTTCTCTTCAGAGCGCAGCTCCTCCGTGTGTTGTGATTTTGGTTTTAATTTGAAATAGTTCTTATTCCTCTTTGTTGCCTGGCTTCCCAAAGATCCTGCTATACGTCTCTGAGCACAGAAATTATTTAGTGCTGACAATTGCCGCCAAAACTCTTGAACTTGTAAGGTTTCCATCTGAAGCTGTAGGTTTGTAGGGAAATGTATTCCCAGTTTGAGAAGCTGCCAAGCCCAAAGTGACTTCTCTTACCCTCCCTCCCTCCCTCCCTCCCTCCCTCTTTCTCTCTCAAAATGTGTTTCATTTTAATTATAAACATTATTATGAAAGAAAACTTTCCAGGTCACCACTAGACAGAGACTTCCGGGGGGGGGATGGGCAAAGATTTTTTTTTACCCCTCCCCCACTCTAGCTCCAGATCCACCCCCATTGCCTTGATTCCTGCAGGTTTTCAAGGTCAGGGCCACAGTGGAAAGGCCAAGGTAGAGGTAGAGGGTACCCCCAGAGTAAACACAAGGGAATGCCTTAGCACCCGGCACCCAGGCTCCACCCAGAGGCCAGAGCGCTTTTGTTAGTAAGTTTGTTTATTTGTTTTGGTTATTTTGTATAGGTAGTTATATAGCTCTCAATTTCCCAAACCCTAAAAATGACAGCTTTGACAGTATCACTGGGTTGTGGCTTTCTGGAAAAGTGTTGATGTCTCTCTCCCTCCAGAAGAGGGCCTGGCCACATCTATTCTCCATTTCCTATGTCTAGGCATGGCTGATTCCACAGCAGCCCTAGCAGGGTAGTCATGTCTGACTCCCTGTCTTACGGATGGAAAAGCCGGGGTCTGCAGAATGAGCTGACGTGCCTTAGGGTGTAGTGACTGACTGACTATGGAATGGGTCCACTTAAGCAGTGTGCCATGTTCCTGCCTTCCCGCATCTGGCCTGGTGTTCAAGGGTCAGCTCCCTCCCGTAGCATCGTTTCCCTCCTAGAGCACTTAGGTAGGCTGCTTCTTGTCTTCTGTCACTCAGCCCGAAACACCAGTCCTCATGCTTCCTGCAGAAGTGGAAGTAGCAGTTGTAACTGTCACTCAAACGAGTGGCAATTTATAGCGCCTAAAAAGAGCTTGGAATCCAGTATTCACTGTTGTTTTAAAGACAATCCTGTTCATTCACCTGACTGGACCAGCCTCCAGATTCCAGGGAGTAGGTAGAAGTGGCAATCAAGAGAGACTACAATGTGTGTGTGTGTGTGTGTGTGTGTTCTATTGTGGCTGCTTTAAGGCCATCCACACCCCTGCCTGTAACCCCAGTGTTCTGTAAGTAAGCCTAGCATGCATTGGTTCCCAGAGTTAACTTTGCTGGTATCATACCTCGGTTTGCTGTTGGGCCTTTGGAAGTGGGGGTAGACATTGTCCCATAGGGAGGGCATTAACACTAGATGGGCATAAGAGAGGGCTGTCTTCCTGCTCCTTGGGGTATTTTCTGATATCCCATGTCTGGACCTTAACTTCCCTGGATGTTGAGAAGAAACATCTGGACCACAGCTGGAAGCTGAACTGAATCTGTAATGCCCAGTAACAAGTTTTGTGGATCTGGGATCAGTTGTGGTGGTGACAGCAGAGATGGTTATGTGCTCTCTGTTCCGTAGGTGTGCTGCCTTGGAAGGTCGGTGTTCTGAGATCCAGTCCTGAGGACCGAGTCCCAACTCTAGTCCCCGGCACTTCCAATAGTTTTATAAATCCCTAATTTCCTACATATCTATGTCTGCAGACATAGCATGAGTAATTTGGAGTCCTGTACCAACGCATTGCATGTATGCCATTTGTTATAGTTCATATCATAAAAAATTGCACCTTCATGTATTTAGTGTGTGAAGTTAGTGACTTCACAGGCATTTAGTCTTTGACTGTCTCAAATAGACTAGGTGTTATAGTTAACATCCACCATCAACTTAACACAAACAATGGTCACGCAGGAAGAGGGAACCTCAAGTAAGGAATTGACTCCATTAGACTGGCTTATAGCTGTGTCCTGGTCTCTATTTTGTCAGCTTGACACAAGCTAGAGTTATCTGGCAGGAGGAACCTCGGTTGAGAAATACCTTTATCACATTGCCTGCAGACAGGTCTGCAGGGCATTTTCTTGAATCATTGATGTGGGAGGACCTAGGTCCCTGGGAGCACTGCCACCTCTGAGCAGACTGTTCAGGGTGGCGTGAGAAAGCAAGCTGAGTGAGTCCTACAGCGCAAGCCAGTCAGCACCGTTCCTCTAAAGCGCCGCTTCTGTTCCTGCCTCCGTGTTCTGGCCTTGAATTTCTGCCTTGCTTCTCCCGAAGAAGGACTAAAAGTCTTCAGGTGAAATAAACCCTTCCTCCCCAAGTTTTGGTTATAGTCTTTATCCCAGCAATAGAAATCTAACTTAGACAACATGTCCGTGGGGCACTTGCTTGATTGCTACTTGATATAGGAGAGCCCGGTCCACTGTGGGCGGTGCTGTCCCTAGGCAGGGCTGTATAAGAAAGGTGACTGAACAAGCCAGAGAGTCCCAAGAAGCAGCATTTCTCTGTGTCTCTGCTGTGGTTCCTGCCTGTGGACCCTGCCCTGACTTCCCTCAGTAATAGAATATGACCTGGGTGTCAGAAGATAAAGTAAACCATTCCTTCCCAAGTTGCTTTTTTATCATGGTGTTAATCCCAACAAGAGAAAGCAAACTGAAAGACTGGGTAAATGATATTAATGCTTATAGAATGGGCAAAAATTGAGCCAATCATTCACAAATCCTGAGTGTAGGCCAGCTCTGCTACAGTGACAAAGGACTCTTGCTCTTACCCATTGAGTGGCCTGGGCATAGACTATAGAGTGCATTTAAGAAGGCAGGATGTTCAAGCACAGAACCGATGGTCCAAAATACTGTGTGATGTCAGAAGTGACTCAAGGAAGGCAGGAAGGAAGGAGCAAGATCAGTTATGTCCCCTGAATCTTCATACGGACATCTGATTCCTGAATTTCTATGATGATCTTACAAATCAGCAAACTGAAGTTCAAAGTCACACGGCTAAGGGTCTGTATCAGAGATCATATGATTTCAAGGCTCCTGTATTCCAGCCTCTTGCCTACCTCCTTTCTGGAGCCCACCGCTGCAGGCTTTGTCCTTTCTGTTGAAGATGAAGGCCAAGCTCCACTACAGAGGATGCTGAAACGACTGCCACGGTGTCCTAGCCACAGCAGGTCACACAGCTTGCTGATCTGCCCGACTCACCCTGAGATTTCCCAGTCTGGCTAGAATTTATAATTAGCGTGGCATTAATTATTGAAAGTCTTTGGCATTTTTTTAAAAAAAAAAAAACCCACATGCTTGGCATCCTTAGTCCATAATGTCTCTTTAGAAGTGAGGTTCTGACATTCAGATATTTTAGAAATAAAAATAGCACAGCTAAAACGACGCAGAATGCCAAGAAATTGCCGCACTTAGTTCCCATGGTAAAGTCAATTTGTCTCCAATTTCCGACCCTCAGAGGTCTGCGTGGAGCAAGAAAAGGAATGAACGCAAGGGATGAAATTCAACAGAGACACAGGCTCTCAGCTCATCAGCATGCAAAGTGTTGGGCCAGACTGGGATGGCAGAGGAGAAGCCAATGACAAGTCACGTCGGCTACACTCTTTGATCAATTTTAAGATAAACCATCAATTTCATAGCTACTTTTCAGGTGAAGCAGGTTCATTCAATTTTTTTTTTACAATTGTTTAAACAACAAAAAAAGTCTATGTATTTTAGAAGCCAGACAACACAACATCTTTTTTTAAACAAGCTCTTCACAGTCTACTTGTGTTCAGGGTAGCTGGCCGTGTGCATTGCCCACAGTGAAAGGAAAATGACTTAAGTTCCTAAAGTGAGGGTTGAGGGTGAGAAGACCCAATGACATTGATAGCGGGTAACAAGAGGTATATTTGGTACAAACAAAATCTCTATATTCGTGTGTCTGAGTGTGTGTGTGAGAGAGAGAAAGAGAGAGAGAGAGAGAGAGAGAGAGAGTGTTTGTGTATGTGAATGTGTGTGTATGTGTATTTGTATGTGTGAGTGTGTTTGTGTATGAATGTGTGTGTGTGAGTGTGTGTGTGTGTATGTGAGAGAGAGTGTATGTTTGTGTGAACATGTGTGTGAATGTGTGTGTATGTGTATTTGTATGTGTGAATGTATGTGTGTGCGTATGTGAGAGAGAGAGAGTGTGTGTGTGTGAATGTGTGTGCATGTGTATTTGTATGTGTGAGTGTGTTTGTGTGTGAGTGTGTGTGTGAGTGTGTGTGTGTGAGAGAGAGAGAGAGAGAGTGTGTTTGTATATGTGAATATGTGTGTGAATGTGTGTGTATGTGTATTTGTATGTGTGAGTATGTTTGTGTTTGAGTGTGTGTGTGTGTGAACCCAAGGTTGATGTCAGGTTTCTTACTTGGTCACTCCCTGTTTTATTTTTTGAACGTTGTTATTTTGTCCAGACTCCCTGGTTAGTCAACTCTCACGACCCTCCTGTCTTTACCTTCTGGAATTAAAAGTGTCTGACGATGCCCAACTCTTATGTGGGCACCGGGATATGAACTTAGGTCCTCATGCTTGTAGAGCAAGCACTCGGGCTGCTGATCTGTCTTCTGGGGCCACATAGTGGAGCTTGATCCTGTCCTGTGGGTCCTGGGTTCTTCTTGGGACACAGGTGACTAGCCTCAGTGGTTCGAATGTAGATAAGGTTAACTGACTTCTTTCAGTTTCCTCTAGAGTGAAATGAAGATCACATGACCTCTGGGTTTCTTCCAGCTCTGGGATGCCTAGGACCTCAAGCAGCAGAAGATTAGAAATGTCTGGACCCATTTACCTGAAAACCTAACTTAATGAGGCTGCAGAGGTGGCTCAGTAGATAAGAGCAAGTTCTGCTCCTGCAGGGACCTGAGCTCAGTTCCCAACACCCGTGTAAGGTGGCTCACAGCACCAACTCCAGGGACCCAATGACTTCCTTTGACCTTTGTGGGCAGGGCATTACACAGGCGCCCAAACACAGGTACTCACACACACACACGCACATGCACACAATTTAAAAATAAAAATAAAATCTTTTTTAAAAAGAAAAGTTAAATCTGTGATGGTCTCCCCTAATACGCACATTCCGTTTCTGAAGTATTGGCCACGTGTGGTCAATAAAGTACAGTGAGACACTCTGAGAAAAGTATGTTCACATATGTTATATGCTCTGTATTGTAATTGCTATTCTTAGCATTAATTTCTTTTTTAATTATTTATTTTGCTGTTAATCTTCTGTTCTGCCTAATTTATAAGTTAAATTTTCACGTAGATTTGCATGTATAGAAAATCAGATAAAGAGAGAACACTGTACTTTTTAATTCCTTAGCTTTGGCCATTAGACCCTTTTTATATCATTGGTACGGGACACATTGGGAATTGCCAGTTAAAATTGGTTTCTGACATGTGCTTCTGAACCAGGTGGTCTGTTTTCTTTTATAAGAAGGTTAGTATGTGAGGAATATGATAAGCAAGTGGGTTTTTTTTAAAATCTATAAATGCATAGGGAGAGATTTTTATTTTCTTGAGTAGTTGAGTTCTAAGACCTAACAAAGTATTTGTTCAGTGAAGAAAATCCATGTATAGATGCCTGGTGTCTTGTTCCTCTCTGGTTATTTAGTGGTCTATGCATAGGAAACAACCTAAAACATAATAGCATGCGGGATCTGGAGAGAAGGCTCAGTGGTCAAGAACACTGGCTGTTCTTCCAAAAGACCCAGGTTAAGTTCCCAGCACCCAAATGGTAGCTCACAACTGTCTGTAATTCCAGCTCAAGGTATCCAACACCCCCACACAGACATATGTGCACGTGAAACATCAATGCACACATTAAGGGAAAAAATAGCAGGGTGTGATGGCATATACCTTTAATCCCAGCAGAGGCAGGGGCATGTCTGATGTTGAGGACAGCCTGGTCTACAGAACCATTTCCAGGGTAGCCAGGGCTACACAGAGAAGCCGTGTCTCACAAAACAGAACGGAACCAATCAACCCAAACCCTTCCACATCCTATCTAAAAATGGGAAACTAAAAAGGAATCCTTGCTTAGAAGTAGTGAAACTGTGGGGCCCTATAAACAAAAGACGTTTAGAATCTGCCATGTAGAAAGCAGAATGAAAGCATCATCACTGACTTTAGCAGCAGCTAGGGAACCAGAAGCCGGTGGGACAGCATCTCCCACAGGCAGAGAGCGGTCTGGAAATGTGCTGCATTTCAGAGTGTTTGCACAGTGCTCACAAGGCCCTGGATCTGTCTGTAGTACAAAGCTGAGCATAGTGATGTCGTCCTGTAATCCCAGTACCTAGAAGCGGAGGCAGGGGGATCAGACGTTCATTCTCTGGTACATAGCATACCAGAGGCCAACCTAGGATGCATGAGATCCTGTCTCAAAAAAACAGTTACTTAGAGAAATTAACTGCTACCCTGGAATTTCATATCCATCCAAATTATCTTTCAAAAAAAGGGGGAAGATGTATATATAAACAGGGAATACATTTACTATCAGTTACAGTGAATTAGAGTTAAGGAAGAGAATAATCCAACAGATGGTCTATGGAAAGGTGATTAAAATAATGTGGGTTTTGTGTGCGTGCGTGTGTGTGTGTGTGTGTGTGTGTGTGTGTGTGCGCGCGCGCGCGCGCACGCTTTTTGTTTGTTTTTTGAAACAGGTGTAGCTTTGCCTATCCTGGAACTTGCTCTGTAGACCAGGCTGGTCTCAAACCCACAGAGATCCACCTGCCTCTGTCTCCCAAGTGCTGGAACTAAAGGTGTACCCCACCACCACCCAGCTAAAGTGATGTTTTCTTAAGAAGCATGTATGGAACTCCAAATAAATATTTGTTGTGCGAAATGGTTTTTATTTTACGGTATTAATAAGAAGCTAATATTTAAAATACTGTTCTGCATAGGAACATAGTATATTGAAAATAAAAATATTCAAAGGTCCTTAATTGTTCTGGCAAGGACCAAGAAATTCAATATTTGAGCCAATTAAGTGAAAATGGTCATAGCAGCATTACAAGGAAGGTTAGTAAAACCTCTGTAAATTCAATCAATTAGAAATAAGTTTAAAAAAATAAAGAAGAAGAAGAAAAAGAAAAGAAGAAGAAGAAGAGGAAGAAGAAGAAGAGGAAGAAGAAGAAGAAGAAGAAGAAGAAGAAGAAGAAGAGGAGGAGGAGATGCAATCAACCTCTCCAAAGATCAGGATCTGTGGGGGGAAAAAAGTGAAAGTCCAGAAGTTGGGACGAAAAGGTAAAATGGTCAGAGAAACAAATGCAGAGGAGCAAACGAGATGTAAATGAACTAAACATGCGGGTTTTGTCCAGTTAGATTTTCCAAAGGGAGATATTTGCTATTTTGGGTCATACCTCAAGCATTTGGATATGGCCAGATTGAAAATAAAAGAAGGGGGCTGGTGATATGGCTCAGAGGTTAAGAGCACTGACTGCTCTTCCAGAGGTCCTGAGTTCAATTCCCAGCAACCACATGGTGGCTCACAACCATCTGTAATGGGATCTGGTGCCCTCTTCTGGCCTGCAGGCATTCATGCAGGGAGAACATTGTATATGTAATAAAATAAATCCTTAAAAAAAATATTAATCTGAGCCAGGTGGTGGTGACACATGCTTTTAACGCCAGCACTTGGGAGACAGAGGCAGGAGGATCTCTGAGTTCTAAAGAACCAGGTCAGCGGGAACTACACAGAGAAACCCTGACTCCTAACAAAGCAAAACAAAGACCTTGTAAAGTGAAGGATGAGACCCTGAGTTCTAATCTCAAGCATTCATGGAAAAATCTGGACACTAGACCAACAGTAAAAGGTTGGGGGAGTGAGTAAAAGTAAACCCTGTAAACCTCGGGGGTAAAGGTTGGGGGAGTGAGTAAAGGTAAACCCTGTAAACCTCGGGGGTCAGTTCAACCTAGACCCATGTAAGGGCAGGAAGAGAAAGCTAAGTCTACCAAGTTGCCAATGCCTCTGGCTTTGGCATCTGTGTGGTGTGTAAACCGAGACAGGCAGCTGTTGGGGCTGGTGCTTCGAGCCGCTGACCGGGGTGGATCCAGAAACCTCCAGGGGCTGCAGCCAAAGGCAGTCAGCGGTGAGAGATGCTGCCCAGCAGACATTTGCCTGGGGGAACAACGCTTAATTTACTGGAGCCAGCGGAACACTAGGAACTCTTTTAAGGCCTGGCAAAAAAGAGCAGAGAGAAAATACACATGCACGCGCGCGCGCGCGCACACACACTCACATTCTGACTGGACGAAACAAAAAGGCAGAGTCCAATAACTTCATACACACAAATATACATGCATGAATACATACATATATGCATCCAAACCTACAGACAGGTATATACATATTCACATATAGAATGGTTAGAGCAAAGCTCCAGCAAGCAGGCTCCAAGTATTCCGCACAAACATACATAAATACACACAACTGGTGGATGGAAGGAACAATGTTCCAACCCCCATTCTCAGAAATGTTATATGTACATACATAGTTGATGGAAGAAAGAGACAATGTTCCAGTCACACCATACCATACCACACCACACTACACCATACCATACCATACCACACCACACCACACCACACCACACCATACCATACCATACCATACTTTATTTTTTCTTCCATCACTTATATATCCCAGCAAAATCTTTCAAGCAGTATACAGTTTCAATGTGATTATGTTTTAGTTTTCTCCTAGTGAATTATTATGGAAAGCAATGCGTTTTCTAATACCTTTACAAGAAATAACATTACGTAGTACAGGTAAAGAAAACAAATTATTCTAAAAAGAGTCACACACATTCATAGCCAAGTAACTTGTTATAGAGTAACAAAGTGTGAGCAGGCAAGGTGGTTCCTCAGCCGGCTTCTCTTACTGGCAGACAGCGATTTGCAGTTAAAAAGAAAGAAGTAATTATATTATTATTTATCTTTAGAACTAATCTTGTAAAAAAAATCTTAAAAGAATTACAAATCTGATCTTTTATATAAAAATCAGTCATACCTACCTTAAATCCTCAGAATGTATATCTCCTCATCAGCAATTCTTAATAAATCATATGAGGAAGCTGAGGGCAAAATTGGGCATAAGGAACCAATCATCACCAGTCCAGCCTCGGTGAGAGTCGCGTCAGCCAGGGCTGCCGTTGTTCTTGTTCCCTGACCATAAAAGGTCCCCAGCTTAACTAATAAGAGCGTGCCTGTCTGAACTCCATATTGTTCCCTAAGATTTTTTACATCAGAGGCAGTAGCAAAAACATCTCAACCTAGCTTCACTAACAACTTCATTTTTTCTAATGTTTTCTAAGAGCGCTGGTCATTGCTGACAATCTGTGTCTCTAAGTTCTTCTCTAGGATGGTGCTAGAATCATTCATCTACTCCAGCTGCAATGCCTGAAAGGGGCCCAGCGTTATTATTGTGAATGTCGGAGATGCTGTCCAGTGAGGTACGTAAAGCTCCCTTAGAGTTTTCCTATAATTCTTAGATTAAGAGGGATGAGGGCAGCGAGCAGAGCATAACTCCATCAGTGTAAAGTCTTCAGGACACATGGTCCTCGGGGCCGTGCCACACCAAGGCCCACCCACGTGGGTGTGGTAGCCCCTGGGCTGCATTCCATGAGTTCTAAAGCCATTTGTCATTCCTCCTGCATGGCCCTCTGCACAAAGTAGTCCTCTAGCTTTCACACACATACACACACACACACACACACACACACACACACCGACACACACCATCTGAGGCGTATATAAACGTGCACACATACAATACAATTTTTTTTTTTTTTTGGTTTTTCGAGACAGGGTTTCTCTGTGTAGCCCTGGCTGTCCTGGAACTCACTTTGTAGACCAGACTGGCCTCGAACTCAGAAATCCTCCTGCCTCTGCCTCCCAAGTGCTGGGATTAAAGGCGTGTGCTACCACCACCCGGCACAATACTATTTTTTAAAGCCCATAATTCCAGTACTGGGAAAAATAAAAGACAGGGGTTTCTGGCTACCTAGTCTAGCCCATTGGTGAGGTTTAGGTTCAGTGAGAGATCCTTTCCCAAAGAATAAAATGAGGGAACTGGCAGAGTGCCTGATACGCATGAAGCCCTGGGTTTCATTTCACTTTTTAAATTGAGCATGGCTTTCAGCACTCGGACCTAGAGGCAGGGCTATCAGAGACTCATGACCATCCTCAGCTACTCGGAGTCCTTGAGGATAGCCTGGAATGCATGAGACTGTCTCAAGGGGTGGAAACCCACGGGGTGAGAGTGGAGCAGTAAGTGTTCAGTAACATGCAGATGCATACTATTCTCATGAGCACATGAAACATTTACAAACATCGATTGAGACCCTGGCTAGAAAGCCTGACTTGGCCATTACCGATATTCGGGAATTGGTACCGTGCAGACGACATCTTCTAACTGCACTGCAGTTAATCTAAATGCCAATAATGTGATAGATGAGGTCATAATTGACATTTTTGAGGGGGTGCTTGGGAGTGAGTCCCAGCCCTTGGGCCTGCCACTGAGCTAAAGTCACAACCCCTGTAGTTGAAGTGTGTGAGCTTTAAAACATATTTTACTGTGGTTTTATACAGGAATGTTGACCAATGGTACCCAGTTGGAGATCAATAGAGGAAGATTGTGTGTGTGTGTGTGTGTGTGTGTGTGTGTGAGAGAGAGAGAGAGAGAGAGAGAGAGAGAGAGAGAGAGAGAGAGACTGACTTCAAACTCATTATGTAGCCAAGATGGCCTCTTGAACTAATTAATGATCCTCCTGCCTTAGCCTCTCAAATGCTGGGATTGTAGTCATGTGCCAGTGTGTCAAATATCATGAAAAATTGCATACTAATAAGTGAAAATGTAGAGGAAAAATTTCAAATAGAAAAAAAATCAGGACTGGAGAGATGGCTCAGCGGTTAAGAGCACTGATTGTTCTTCCAGAGGTCCTGAGTTCAATTTCCAGCAACCACATGGTGGCTCACAACCATCTGTAATGAGATCCAATGCCCTCTTCTGGTGTGTCTGAAGACAGCTACAGTGTACTCACATATATTAAATAAATAAATACTTTTTTAAAAAAATCAATGCCTGCACTGGAAGAGCTAATTAAGAGGCCATTAAATATGTGATGTGAAGAAAAGCTGTTTAGGTGTTCTCATGACACGTCTGTCAAACATTCAAGAGGGGCTTTCCATTCTCAGGAAAGGCAGGGGGTCTGAGTGGCATCGGGGAAGCAGCTGCCTGAGAATCTCCCTAAGTTTACCTCACCATAAGAGCAACTTGATTGCTGGTTTCCTGCAAGATCTCACTTTTCTTTATTTCAACTGACCGAGAGCACCCAGGGCTTAAACCTTCTCTCACAGGTATAGGAGAGGGTATTTGTAGAAAATCCAAATGAACCAACATTGCTGGCTTCCCGGCTGGAAATGTGTTCAGTGGTTCAACCCAAGAGCTAAGAATGAGAAGAAATAAAGTCGTGGCTGGCTGATACTGTGGGCAACCATTGGAGCAAGTAACGAAAAGGAGAAGAAAGACTGGGAGGGCATGGTGGCATACACCTGCTGTGGGAGGGCATGGTGGCATACACCTGCCATGCCAGCACTGTGAGGCTGAGTCACATGGGGAAGGTGAGGCCATACTGGGGTATTTATTTACTTTTCTGTCACTCTGGTAGACCATCTTCACCAAAAATGACTTATGGGAGAGTTTATTTCGGCTTATAGTTCCAGAGAGTTAAGAGTCCATCGTGAACTCGAGCCAAGGCTGTTATCAGCCAGCACAGTGGCAGAAGCAGGAGGCTGAGCTTCTGAACTCTCAACCAAAAGCACGAAGCAGAGAGCGTTAACTAGACATGGTGTGAGACTTTGACTCTCAAAGGCTGACCCCCAGCGACATAAAGCAAGGCTACTCCAACCAGGCCTCCCGAAATAGCACCACTAAGGAACCAAATATTCAAATGCCTGAGACTGTGGTGAGGATTTCTCATTCAAACCACCACAGTGGGCTTCATAGGGAGTTTGTCTCAAGGGGAAAAAACGTGAATAAAACTCTAAAGGGAGAGGAGAGCAGTGGTAGAGGAGAGAGGGAAAAGAAAAAATTGAGTAATGACGTGTCCAAAGCAGCGTGTGAACGGTCTCGATGTATTGCTGGGGATCTATGAAGCCATGTGTGTATGTCTAGCTTCATGCTCTCTCAGGAAAGTAGAAACCATCTCTAAGCTTTCAACTCTAGCTGATTTCGAGCTTCTATATAAGTAGGAAGTCAGCTCAAATTATTATTATTATTATTGATGTAAACCTGTAATTGCAGCACTTGAAAGCCTGAGGCACGTGATTTTGAAGTCTTTGTCTAGTAACTTCAACACCTAGACTCCCCCTTAGTTAGTCTATGCAGATTTTTTTCTCCCTCCTCCCCACCACCATGTATAAGTGGTATATTCTCCTCTCTGTCTCTCTGTCTCTGTCTCCCGCCCCCCCCCCTCTGAAAAGTGGACATTTGCTCTTTTCTTGGCTTTTAGCTATCATGCGTGATCGCTCTGTTTACACTGATGTACATGTCTTGGATTGACACTTGCTTCCACGCCTCTTGGTTGTGTTCCTGGCTATTCCTGGGTATTGAATTTCTGCTTCATATGAAGACTCTCTATTCTTGCTGTTTCCTATAAGGAACTATCAAACTCTCCCAAAGGCCACACCATTTCACATATATGAGCAGGGTGCAGGATCTTTCTTTTTCTCTTGTGTCTAGCCATCCTTAGGGGTGTGAAGTCACATATTGTCATAGTTTTGATGTGTATTTCTGTCATGGATCGAATGCCATATTTATTGGCCACTTGTATGCCTTATTAGGGTCTTCTGTTTGCTGTCACCCTTTGGTGCTGCCACTCCTTATTTCAAGAGTGCCTCTTTCACCCTCCTCTTACTGAATGGTGGAACCTCTTCTGTTATGTCTTCATATGTGGCCCTTGACCTCATGCTACACATGGTTTTAAATACCACATATATCTTAGTTGGAGTTTCTATTGCTGTGAAGAGATACCATGACCTTATAAAGGAAGGAACTCTTATAAAAGACAACATTTAATTGGGGTTAGCTTACAGTTTCAGAAGTTCAGTCCATTTTCATCATGGTGGGAAGTATGGCAGTGTGTAGGCAGGTGTGGTGCTGGAGGAGTCAAGAATTCTACATCTTGATCAGCAGGCAGAAGGAGCCTGGACTCCACTTAGGCACAGAAGACCTCAAAGCCCCCCCCCCGCCCCAGTGACACACTTCCTCCAACAAGGCCACACCTCCTAATAGTGCCATTTCCTATGGTCAAGCATGCACACACATGAGTCTATGGAGGTTGTATCTATTCAAACCACCACAAACGTTCATGCTGAATGTTCATGCATGTCCTAAAGTCTGTATCTCCCTTTGGACCCCCACAACACACAGCCTGTTCCTGCATCCACTTTCTATTCCTCATTTCCAGTTTGTTATTTAATGGTTGTCCTCCAGATTGAATTCCTCAGCTCCTCCTCCAAAGCTGCCCTTTCTCCATCTTTCCCTTCTCAGAAAATGTCAGCCTCACCAGACTTCAGAACGGCTCAGGCCGAAAGCTACACCGTCATCCTGAGATCCTCTTCCTCTCACATCTCTGGCTCAGTAAATCCTGGCACTTCTACTTTTAGAGGATGGCCAGAATTCCTACCTCTTGAGACGTCATGAGGTAGCCATTAAAAATAACACGGACACTGTGCACACGCACATGCATGCACGTACCCTGCATTTGGCATGTAGAGGCCAGAGGAGGACATCGTTTTCTGCCTGTGTTGATGTCCGTCTTGCTGCCTTTGGACAGGCTCTCTCATTGAGCCTGAAGTTAATCATTTTGGCTAGGCTGGCTGGCCAGGGGCTTCTAGGACCTGCCTATTATTGCCTACCCCCAATGTTGGGGTCACAGGAACACGAAATGTCTTAGTTAGGGTTACTGTTGCTGTGATGGAACACCATGACCACAGCAGCTTGGGAAGGAAAGGGTTCATTTGGCTTAAGCTTCTCCATCATTGTTCATCAGGGAAGAACGTCAGGACAGGAACTCAAGCAGGACAGGAACCTGGAGACAGGAGCTGATGATGCAGAAGCCATGGAAGACTGCTGCTCACTGGCTTGCTTAGCTTGCTTGCTTATAGAACACAGGACCACCAGCCCAGGAGTGGCCCCACCCACAATAAGTTGGACCCTCCCACACCAATTGCTAATTAAGAAAATGCCCTACATGGTTTGTGTCCAGCACATTATATGAAAGCATTTTCTCAGTTAAGTCTGCCTTCTCTCTGACGGCTCTAGCTGGTGTCAAGTTGACATAAAACCAGTCAGTGTATACAACCAACCATACCTGACTTTTTACCTGGATGGTAGGGATGGGAACTCAAATCCATGTATTTGCACAGGAAACACTCTTACCCACTGAGCTATCTCTGGAGCCCCACAGACACATTTTTATAATAAACAATGGGGTTTCCTGTATATAATGATATGACTAATAAAGGTGATACCCTAACTAAACCACAGCAGTATTTGCAATATTGTCCCATAAAGTTGCTATGAAATTTTAATGTTTATAATATTACATTATGTTACACAGAACCATTTCAAGTAGTCCTTAACTAAAACTAAAATAGAGCAGAGAAAGAAATAAGCCTATGTTTCTGGAGACTTGTTTGTAGTACATTTTGTGTAATTATTTTGTATATTTTGTAAATTCTGTCTTTTTTTTTTAAAGAGAGATGGTTTAGCAGTTAGAATTGTTATACTGCTCTTGCGAAGAACCTAGGTTCAGTTTCAGCACCCAGACTGAGCAACTCACAAGGTCTTAACTCTAATTCCAGGGGATCGATGTCTTCTTTTGGACTCCGTGAGCACCAGGACACAGATGTGCACCTGGAACACAGATGTGCATATACCCATGGGGGTAGTTTGAATGAGCTTGCTTCCCATAGACTCATGTGTTTGAATGTTTGGTCCCTAGTTAGTAGAACTGTTTGAGGAAGTATTAGGAGGTCTGGCCTTGTTAAAGGATGTATGTCACTGGGTTTGAGCTTTGAGGATTCAAAAAACCCACAGTAAAACTAATCTGTCTCTGTCTCTGTCTCTGCCTGTCCCATTGTCTCTATCTTTCTCTCTGTCTCTCTGTCTCTGTCTCTGTCTCTGTCTCTGTCTCTCTCCCTCTCTCTCTCTCTCTCTCTCTCTCTCTCTCTCTCTCTCTCTCTCTCTCTCTCTCTCTCCACCCCTCTGCCTTCAACTTGTGGTGGATCAAGATGTAAGCTTTAGTTACTGCTCCAGCGCTATGCCTGTGTGACTACTGCTATGCTCCCTACTATGGTCATGGACTCATTGTCTGAAACTACAAGCAAATCCTGATTAAATGCTTTCTTTTGTTAACTTACATGGCCGTGGTGCCTCTTCACTGCAATAAAAGAGCAATTAGGACACCCACAGATGCACACATATACACATAATTTTAAAAATAACATCTCTTTTTTTAAAGGTATAACTCTATTCAGTAAGTGTTTAATGAACACTTGACATTTGGCAAAGTTTTGAGAGCTGTAGGTGTGCGAGCCCCTCATCAGATCAGGACCACATCTTTACCACCTCAGAGATTTCCTCCCTCCGCCCCCCGTAATCCTTTCTGTCCACTTCTCCCTCCTTTCCAGATCCAGGTCCTGCTTTTATAGATTTGTTCCCATGTTCTAAAGTTTTATATAACTGGGGCTGGACATTCTGTACCTTTTTATCTTCTTCTTCCAGACAATTCTTTGATGTCTTATTCACATTGTGTGGCTGGAAAAATAGGTTTACATAAGTTACATAACTCCCTAAAATCCTTTAGCCATAAGAGTGGACCTGGGATCCCAACTGATTCTAGCCTGTTACTGAGTATGTTAAAAGCAAAGCCCTATAGGTCTAAATGAACTGTTCAGAGTTACTTTACCAGTGAGTGGCCAAAGTAGGGCAAACCCCACTGTGCGAGTCGCCTCTTCTTATTGATGTGGCTCCTGGCAAGAGCATATGACTCATCTTAGATTTGACTGAGACTGTGTTTTCAGAAGTCCCAGCCTCTACCTTGACCTCGCCGATGGTCTCAGATAGAAAAATCCAGTGTGGGAGGTTTGGCAGAAGCTGCCTTCAACACAGTTTGCTTCAACCTTCAGAACAGAGAAGTCAATTTCTTTAGAAACTGTGTTTGATTTCCATCAAATTTTTAACTCCTTATGAAAAGGACCATTGGTTGGTTGAGTTTGTCTTCCTCTCCCGTCCTTATGACTCTGCTTTCCTCTCTCCATTTTACTTTCCTTCCTTCCTTTCTTTTTCTATTTCTATTCTATTTCTATATGGTTCTATTTTCTTTTTTTAAGATTTATTTTTATTTTTTTTATTTAAAATTATATATATGTGTTTGTGTGGGACTATTGCACATGGGTGCAGGTGTTTGTGGGGGCCAGCAGAGGGCAGCAGAGCACCTGGAACTTGAGTTAGCAGGCAGTTGTGAGCTACTTAGTGTGGGTGCTGAGTACTGAGCCTGGTTCCTCTGCAGACACAGTAAACAGTATGTACCCTTACTCACGGAGCCATCTCTCCAGCCCCTAGTTCCCCCAAAGAGCACATTCTCACTGAATCCCTAACGTCTCCCTCATTAGCTCTGCTTTATGCTGTAGTTGGCCTAACCCATCAGAGTAATATGTGAAATAGCAGCAAAAGTATCTGGTCTATGACTCTGTAAAATGGCCATGTTGTTACAGCTCAATTTCTGATCAGTGTATAAACCAGCTTATACACTACTCTTTCAGTTGCTGCTTCCATTGCTTTTCTATTGCTGTGGTAAGACAACATGACCAAGGCGTTTGATTTGGGGCTCACTGTTCCAGGCGGTCAGAGTTGTTTTTCTTGTTACTGTGAGCAAGTTTCCAATAAGAAGCTACTTTGTGGAGGAAGGTTTTATTTTGACTTACAGTTGGAAGGATACAGTCCATAATGGTAGGAAAAACACAATGACAGGAACATGAGGCAGCTGGTCACCCTGCATCCATGGTTAGGAAACAAAGAGTAATGAATGCTAGAGCTCAGCTTGCTTTCTCTTTTTAATTCAACCCAGGACCCTAAGCCATGGAATGGTGCAGCCCACAGTTTAGAATAGGTTTTCCCAACTCAATTCACCTAAACTATGTAATCCCAGACATGCCCAAATCTTGTGTCCAAGGTAACTTGGAATCTCATTGAGTTGACACCATCACAGATACTTTGATCAATAAGAGATCATATGTGTTTTGCCTTGTAAACCCATTTAGTATCTGCAAAGTGTGGTTAAGAGGGCTAAGGATTAACTTACTGAAAAACAAGGTCCAAAAGCTAGGAGACAATTTATATAATGAATAAGAAAATGACACCCTGAAAATGGTATTGAGGTTATTGAGTGGTGTGTGTGTGCATGTGGGATGTGTGTATGTGTGTGTGTGTGCATGTGTTTTTGTGTGTGAGTGTGTTTGCATGCTATAGGATGTGTGTACCTGTTTGTGAGTGCATATGTGATGTGGTATGTGTGTGTATTGTATATAGGATGTGTGTATGTGTTTCTGAATGTGTGTGTGATGTGGGATATGTGTGTGTGTGCATGTACATGTGTGTGCATATGTGTGTATGTGAGTGTATGAGTGTGTTTGTAAGTGCATGTGTAATGTGGGATCTGTGTGTGTGCATGTGATGTGGGATATGTTGTATGTGTATGAGTGTGTGATGTGTGATGTGTGTGCACACGTGTGTGTAATGCTCCTATGGCATGCCATGTTCGTGATCAGAGGATAACTTCAGGTGTTTGTCCTCATCTTCCATGTCGCTTGAGACAGGGTCTTTCATTCACCACTGTGTGCACCGAGCTCACTGACCCACAAACTTCTGCAGATTTTCCTGTCTACCACCTTGCTGTAGAAGAATTAGGATTATTACAAATGCACATTACTGTATTTGGCTTTTTATGGGAATCAGAACTCAGCTGTTCATGCTTTATACAGCAAGTGCTTTACCTACTGAGACATCCCCCCAGGCTCATAGCGTTTTAGATCGTTTGTCTTAGAAAGCAATTTGAACCATTTGCAACTATTGTGCTCCGTGTATGCCATGTTTAATGTCATATACCATGTACTTCAGCGGAGTTTCTAGGGCTTTTACTAACTAACCTGGCAGTGATACTCAGCTCCATTGGGCAAAGTATTTTAAGGAGTTAAAAGAAATTATGATAGCTCTCATATCACGAGAGACAAACTTATACTCCAGGGGAAATGTGTCAATGTGAACATTAATTGATACATGAACTATATTTATAAAAACCCAAGCCAGCGAGGAATAGAAATCATCACGGCTGTATAAGCCTCGGAGTCTTAGATTTATGCCCTGTAACTCAGTCGAGTAAGAAGAAAGTAATAAACAATTTTTTTAAGAGTTAGAGATGTGATAGGGAGATAACTCAGCCTCAATCCTTCTCCTGGAAAGTCTCAGGTTATAGATTTCAGATTGTATTTATGAGGCTGAAACAGCATTTAAATCTTTTTTATTTTAGAGGTAAGTGAGCTGTGTACATGGAACTTGGCAATTTTTTAACAAAGAAATAAACAAACTGTAACCTTTGCAAGGAGACTTTCTATGAATCCCAGGTCTGTGAAACCTGCTTAGTCTCATTTGTGATATTTTCAGTGTCTGTGATAT